>NW_017552322.1:1215555-1234785 GCF_001854935.1 Bemisia tabaci | reverse complement strand
ACAAAAAACAAATGGGTATACAAGGCTAGAGGATACATAAACAACCAGGACGTTTCGAGCCAATTACATGCCCATTCTCAACTGGAACAAAAGCTAAAAAATGTAAAAATTAAAACAAGAAAATGAGCATGCAACTGACCGAGGTAGGTTTGCATGCTCATTTTCTTGTTTTAATTTTTACATTTTTTAGCTTCTGTTCCAGTTGAGAATGGGCATGTAATTGGCCCGAAACGTCCTGGTTGTTTATGTATCCTCTAGCCTTGTATACCCATTTGTTTTTTGTATTTTAGTGTGTTTTTATTGTTACTCTGTGTTCTACTTCCCTTTTTCACACACCGTGTCGGCTACTGTGTCGGGTCGACAACGCAGCACGATTGATCCACGATGTCCTGAAGAAGATTGGACGGAATCGTAAGTTAGGATAAATGACAGGTCCATTCAGATTCCCCGCCGGAAGGTGTAACAGCGCCCGAATCGAAATGACCTTGATCGATATAAAGCACAGCCGAGATGAGGATTTACCGACGAGGGTCGTCCGATAACAGTGACGTGAATGATGGATTATCGATATTTTCTCATTTGAAGATCAGGTAAGGATTCGATTATTAAGGAACACCCTGTTAATCGATACTTTTCCGCAGGTTTAAATGGCAGATCGATCTATACACCGCAAAGCCCGCCGCGTCACCGTTCGATAAGGATTCGACAATCGGAACGCCTCGTCGAGTCAGCAGATGGATATCGGCGATGCTCGATCGCACACAGCTGCTCGCTCCCAAACTGCCGAACGCGGAAAAATACGCGATGATGATCCCTTCAGACCCGGGGCCGCGCGATCAAAGATTATGCAGATTGATGCAAAGCGATGGAGGCGAGCTGTTTTAGGAGGGTCCGAGCGAGTCCGGATTGATAGCATCGCCGGCGGCCCCGGGCTCGGCCATTCCGCGCCACGCTTCCGCCGCCGTTTTGAATCTTAAGTCTCCGACACACGTGAGTGCCTATCATTTATTAGGATCGGGCTCCATAAAGAAGTGAGCCGTTTTGCGTGTCCCATTTATATTCGGTGCCGGGGTGGAGGTAAAGACACAATATTTTAGAGACACCGTTTCCGAAGCGATGAGCTATACCTCTGGAATGGCTGACGGGTAGGGAATATATGCGTAACGCACAGAGACACAGAGAGAGAGACCCTCCATTTGTGCCTTTAAAATGGTGGAAGCTTTTTTATTCGGTACGGGGGTGGAGGCAAAGACACAATATTTCAGAGACACCGCTTCCGAAGCGATGAGCTATACCTTTAGAATGGCTCACGGGTAGAGAATATATACGTAACGCACAGAGAAACCTCTAGAGACCCTCCATTTGTGCCTTTAAAACGGTGAGAGTAAAAGTTTCCACTTACAGCAAGGAGGCTATTGCAGGGTCTCTGGGTCTCCTCGTCCTTGGTATTTCGGTAACTCCTATGGACTGGTTACCCAGAGCGGGAAAAACCTAACCTCAAGTTTTGCTCTTTTTTTTCTACCTGGTTATTTGGCTTGCATTCCATTCCAGACAGCCATCTGCGGATGCCATTGAATGTCCATAGATATCAAATGATAGACACATCCATGCTACAGGCCGTTCAAATTGTCAGAAAGTAAGGCCCAGTTGAGTCTGCTTCAGCAGATCCGCTATTACTCTTCAGTTCCGTCAGAATTTGCCGCATTTACTGAAATTCAAACCAAGGAACTTTTGACCAATAGAGAAAGATGCTGATCAATCTTCAGGCGAACATGCGGCAAGCAACCTCACTTTTCGTTCTCGATGCGTTCTGATTGTGGGAGCATAGGTGAAATCGTTTCCGATGTGTGCAAGCAAGTCACACAAACAAATCTGTTTGTGTAGACAGATGATTTCAATGAAGTTTATAACACCCCCCCCCCCTTTCGAATGCGTCGAACAAAAAGGCAAAGATCGACCGTAATGCACTTATAGAAGTTCTTTTTTATGAAATTCGATTATCATAGTGCTCAGCAGAAGCGTTGGACCCAAAAGATAGAAATCCTAATAACATGGAGTAAGCAAAGACTCGTGCTTAAGTGCATGATTATAATATAGCATCAAGTCCCTTTTACCTCACCTCACGCGTTAACGAAACGAAAGAAACTCAGCGACATGTAAACCATGAAAGAATGCGATATTTTTTCGATAATTAGTGTGCTGTATCAAAGTCATTTACACTAGGATTTTTGGGGGTTTCTCTTGCCTCCTGCATCATGAGCACGAGTAAGGCTCGCGCGGCGAGTAGCCTGCTACGTAAAATGACGGAACCAGAACTCAGCGTTCCGTGATGGGTAGTGGCAGGGCCGGCTGAGGTGGGCCGTAATGACCCCATGAAAATAAGGCTCATAAATTCAGTTGATAAAATAAGATTCGAAAAAATAGCAGATCGGAGGGACTGTAGAGGGACGGCTTGCACGCATAGATTGGCGCCGGTGGCGTTGAAGGATCACCGGCCCGATACGCTAACGCTTCGTTGCCATGTCGCGTTGTAAAAAAAATATTATTTTGTCCACGATGGATATTAAACACGGTTTTAAGAAGTGATGGGTACTCAACAAAAATTCCCCAATCAATGAAGAACTTGCAGATATTGCGAGCTGAAGGTGACAACTTTTAGAGGAAACCCATACGGAGAAAAAAAAATTATGCCTCTGAGACGTTAACACCACTTCAGATAACAAAAATTTTTGCTATTCAAACCAACACTCGTATTTTTAAAGGAAGAATTCGGTCATCTGAACTGAAGCTCAATTCCCCAAGACTAAACAATTTGGTTACCTGGATCGAAAAATGAAGTGTTCGTAGTAGGAACTGAAGTTAGGTGCTTCAGATGAAGTTTTATTCTCACAGTTTAGATTGAATTTGCCTATCATTGACCTTTATTTACTAGAGTTTTCGGTGTTCTGGAAAACTTGGAAAGTCTGGTAATTTCCCGCGTAGCGTTTGACAGAATTCTGTATAATTGAAGGGAAATGGTGTATTTCTTTCCGAAAATACACTAAAGTTTAATTCAAAGTGCAGGGAAAGTCTAGGAATTCGAAAATTTTGGAGTTAGGAAAAAGCAAAAAAAGTCAGGGAATCAGAAAATGGAAAGAGATTACAGGAACTCTGCTCCACCCTCCAAAAAGGGAGAAAAAATAATTACCTTATCCGCTGGTACTTCATTCTTAAAAATTCGTTTTAGTTCAATGTTCGATGAGACTTTTTTCATAATCATTAAGTAAGTTTTCTAATCCGTTCCTCCCATTAATACACAATCGAATGCATAGAGTTTTTGAAGTTCAATTTTTCATTAGGTGCACCCGAAAATAAACCTTACAAGTGTGTGTCGAAAGGATAGAATCTTGAATTTGAAAAACCCTTCTTTCTCTCGGTTTCAGTCTCAACATTGAAAGCAATGCATTTCAAACGCTTACATTCATAATAGAAACTATGGCTCGAAATTCGACTGAATTTTTTCAACAGTTAAAAGCCATTTGCACCGAAAACTAAGAATCGATATTCTTAAACCTGAATTGACTCATTGTCTGTACTTGACAAATCAAGTTACCTTCCCGAGGCCCTTTTGCCTGACATCATCACGAATAAATAGACACCCTGTATCACCATAAAAACGACACGATTATGACGCTGTAAATGAACATTTACTATTTCATGTTAATGCGCTCGTCTCGTTAAAATTAACTTCCGTCCAAAGTCTGCAAAGTCTTCAGCTAGTGATACATCAGCAATTTTACGAGTTGTCTCGGTGGGATCTACATTAGACGAGCGTTTCATTCGCTTCGAAAATAGTTTTGTTTATTTCCTCGAGACGACGACGACGTCCTTTATCTGTGACGTCATCCACCCCTCATCTTGCCCGCAATTGTTGCAGTTTAGTTCGCCGTCCCCGGAATAAAAAAGAAGAAAAAAACGACATAAAAAAACTATGTGATCTATTGAATGTTATTCTATACTTAAGATAAAGGAATACGTGCTCGTAAAAGTTTAAATTATTTTAATAAATTACGGAGCTCGAGGCAGAGGCTGGAGGGAAAGACGGGACGAAAAGTTTTTTCGTTTGCGAGCACCGCACTCATATTTTATCATTTTCCGAAACATCAAATGTGTGATGCTGATAAAAAGTTCGCAATCTTCGGCTAGCACGGTTGTCTGGTTTCTCCAGGGGAATTATATTTTCATAGAGTCTCGACAACGGTGATGTCAATTATTGCAGGTTTAATTGATTCCTCGGATTTGTCGGGTTTGAGCGCTTCACCACCGAGGTCTCACGAGCAGGTGGAAGGGAGAGCAAAACAAAACATAAGCATACGTTAGTTTCCCACTTCTTAAATAAATATCATTCCCCTAAGTAAACAATGTTTGCCTGCAATTTTTTAGGTTTTTTGCGTTATTTTTTAAGAAATTAGGAGGGAGGCCGTAATCATAAATGGGTTAGGTGATTGATTAGTTTACCGGCAGCACCTTAAGGAGAAGGGGTTGAAAAGGCGGTCAACATGCTGTACATAAAAATTGAACACTGGAAAAAAAACCACATTGGATCTAGAGTCCAGACTCTTGAAAACATTGACAGGAAACAGAACTCTTGATTCAATCAGATTTAAGCTTAAATCAAAAGGAAATCGCTCAAATTAAGAGGCTTGGTTCTTGATTTAAGCTTAAATCTGATTGAATCAAGAGTATTTTTTCTTGTCGATGTTTTTAAGAATCTCGACTCTAGATCTAATGTGTTTCTTTTTCTAGTGAACTTAATATTTAGGTGGCTTTCAAGTATTTAGTCATAAGTAAAGTTTTTTGGATCTCTCTTTTGCACATATTGTAATTGTAACGCCACTGAACACTAATGACAGTAATTAGCCAATCTCTCCGAATGAATTTCACCGAAGAATTTCACTTCATTTGTCTATGATAAAATTCTTTCTGAAAAATGCATTTTCAACTAAATTTCTCAGTCATCCTGATTTCTGTAGTCCTTCTCGCCCTTCAAATGTTTTGTAACGAAAATTCAAATCCCCCAACGCGTTAAATTTACTAAATAATGCTTGAATGCTTATCTTAAGATATCAATCAGAGACATAGAAAGCAGAGAGTTCCTGGTGCCCTGCTAAAGGATGACTCGGAATGGCCCAATATTTATCCAAATCGCCTGTTAATCTCTAACAATCCCCAGAATTCATAAGTATATTTAATTGAAAGTTTGGAACATTTTTTCGGACGTCACGCTATTTTAAGGACTCCTAGCAACGGTTTCAACCAATCACAGCGCTGAGATATTTCCTGGGTCTCGCCGTTGTTGAAGTCTTTTTAGTCCCCTCTTTGCGAGGGGAGGATATAGAGTATTGCACGATTTAATCAATCCTTTAAATGAAGCTTGCTTTATTTGTATGTGCGTAAAAATCCCTACATTTTCTTTGTTGATAAAACATTTATTCACTCGGTAATCGATGCATCTACACAATTTTTTTCTCGATATTCACGGAAAAAATAGGTAGGGATTGTATGATTATAGGGCATTTCCAATTAATAAATTATGGTAGTACAAGAGGAAATTAGGTTACTAGCCCATATTTTCCAGCACTATCCCAACTTGAGTTGCTGTGCTGCCAAAATTAACTAGAAATTCCCCGTATCGTCCAACAAACAGAAGTAGCACTGCAATTTTAGGGGGTAACCCCTAACTTTTTTTCCCGTGTTCTGGCAACGATGGAAAGATGAATGATATCCTGTTGTAAGAAAAACTCAGGGCGGGAGTGGGGCTCAGGTTAGAGAGATGAAAGTAGTTACACTGTTTGTTATGACGTCATCAAGTGCGACAGTGTTATGAGTCAACTTTTTATGTGCATCTGAAAACACACACATAAATTCTTTACGTATCGATGTCTGGCGGGAGGGCGGGGGGCGGGGGACGGAAGCGACTCGGCGGAAGCGAGGTTTCATTGAAATCTGTCGGCCGACGGAAGCATTTAAACACCAACTTCAACTTATCGCGAGATCGTAAAATGTATTGGGAGTCAGGTTCATTATGGGAATGAACTTCTGACGATTTGGAAATCGCTCGTATTCGGGCCCCATTTTTCCGCCCCAACCAGCTCCAGATGCTCTTCAGCCAGCGTTGCGACCCCTCCCAAAAAAAACAGAATCGTAACGTACTCATATTCTGCCGTGCTAAGGAAGAACACCGTATGAACATTCGAGAGTTGCCAAATTTCCAGTGATAAAACATGTAATTTTGACAACATTTATGCATATTTTTCCTTTGAAATTTTCAGATATTTTAGATTAAATTGCGCACATAAGTGTCTGAAAGTTTTGGAAAATAATTTTCAGAATTTTCCCTGTAAATTTGGTTTTTATCGGAAGAAACTTGGCAATGTCTGAAAGTTCTTAAGGCGTTTTTCCTCAGCACGGCAGTATTAGCATTCATAAAAAAATCGTCAAAGTTACATTAGAAGATTAGACATTTCCAAAAGGATGGAACACGACTCAATTCTAAATTTGCAAAAGTAATTTTGACAATGTTTTTCCATGTTTTTTTTTCTTGGCTAGTCGAGAATGTAAGGCAGTTGGGGTCCAATCTATGGAAGCAACTATTCGTGTCTGAGTGTCCTCTTTGCTGCATAGAGACAAAATTGAAGGCGCACTGACTTTCAGCACACACTTAGCAGTAGTGGCAGACGCTAAAAAGGCTTGGATGTATCGATTTCTGCCTTGATCTTCCTTAGCGCACTAAAACCCAACAATGACAACTAGTGCAGCAAAATTTACCGTCGGATATTCAAAATTCTCTAACGGAATTATTACATGAACTGAATTTTTAGGGTCAAAATCAAACGTTCTCCCATCGAGCCGAAACCAAGCTAATTCACTTGGAAATGACTTCCTAGGTCCGATTTTCTGGTAAGGAAACCTTTACGAGTCCGCTGGACCGCGCTATTGGCGTGGTCGCGATTTTACAACAGGGTCAAAAACACTCGTACCGTTTCTCGACTCAGGAGGCCTTGCCGAGCCTCAGGATTATGCGCAATCGATTCTACGCCTCGAATGACGTAGGATTCGACTCTAATCTCGAAATTTTTTCCCCGTCCAAAATCGAGAGAAATCGACAGGGATTTCATTGGCTAAATTGTTTGGGTCAAAGTTGTCTGCTCGAGTCGAAACCAAGTTAGACCGCTTGGAACTTACTCGGTCACTTTGAGTTATTTTTTTTCTGTCAGATCAACCAACAAGACTTCGTTGATCGACTAAATTTTTGGTTAAACCCATTGAAACTGTAGATCACACTGAGGCATTTGGGAAGAAAATATCCTGCTGAGCTAGTGTACTCTTGCTTCTCTTTACGTCTCGTAGAAGTTGGGAGTGGCTTGATTCTGATGGTTCGCCTTCAGCTTTTAAAAAGGTCTAAAATTTTCAACTCATAGATTTGGTCAATGTAACCTATATTGTTTTTGTCGATGTTACTCAAATAATGAGTAACCAAAAATAATTAACGGTACGTTTAGGTTCCTTTGTTTTTTACCTTCCACGTCAACGCAAGATGTCGGTGATTTTTTCTTACCATAAGGGGCTTCCTAAGGAAATGAACTGTCGAAAAAACGACTCTGAACCCTCAGAGCTCTGATGAATGCGAAAATAACGATAAGTTTTCTTGTTGCAGGTGAGGACAGGATGTGGGAACTGGCCCGGCGCGCTCTCCTGGGCGCACTGACCCTGTGCTTGTTGAGCAACGTGGTCGACCTGAGCATCCCTGCGACGCCCAAGAACGCGGCCAAGAGCGCGACACCGTGCAAGTTGTCTGAGTTCTACTGCGACACCGGACAGTGCCTCCCGCTCGATAAATTCTGCAACGGCGCCGACGACTGCGGAGACAAGTCCGATGAACCGAAATACTGCACCCGTAAGTAACACATTATTTTTACCAGGGGTATACGTAGATTCCACCGAAAAGTAAAAAAGTGAATCGATCGATATGAACTGATCGACAAATGATTAAAAAACCGGTTTCGATTAAAAGTGTGAACCGATTGAAACCGAGTCGATCGATTCACTGGTTTCTCGATTAAATTACAGAGTTTTCGATCGATTCACGGATTTGGTCGATCGATTCGCAGGTTCTGTCGATCGATTCACGTATTTTTTTTATCAATTCACGAGTTTGTCGATCGACTCACGTATTTGTTGATCAGTTCACAAGTTTTTCAATTGACTCACGGATTTTGCTGATTAATCCACGGGGTTGTCGATCAATTTACGGATTTTTCGATCGATTCACGGGTTTCTCGATTGATTCATAGAGCTGTCGATCGATTCACGGATTTTGTCGATCGATTCGCGGATTTTGTCGATCGATTCACGTATTTCTTGATCAATTCACGGGTTCGTCGATTGACTCACGTATTTAGTGATCAGTTCACAAGTTTTTCAATTGACTCACGGATTTTGCTGGTAAATCCACGGGGTTGTCGATCAATTCACGGATTTTTCGATCGATTCATGGGTTTTTTTTATTTATTCTCGGTTGTTGATCCGTTCACGTCGATCGATTCACGTTTTTATATTTCAATTTAATGTATGCCCTCCATTTTTTATGTCTCCATCTTACTTTAGAGCGTGCAAGTTTAATGCACGTTTGTAACTCCCGATATTTCATTTTTGACACAGTGTTATTTTTATCGTGTAAACGGGATGACGGAAGAAAGTTTACGCAAGAAAGTTTGCCGAAGAGAATGTTTGATTGGGTTCCGGCTCCTCCTGGGAGGAGACAAAGAGAGAACGCTCAGTAAAAGGATGACGACAAGAGGTTTCGCAAGAAATGAGGGAGTGTCACTTTCTAATGGGCTTTAGAAGCGTAAAGGACTTATGCGACTTGGTGTCGCAGAGCGTCAAAGAGCGCTGTGAAAGTGGTTTCTATTTATTTATATGTTTTTTGTGGATTAAGCGGGTCGGAATCTATGATGTCTCGGTCATAAGCTAATAATAATCTATAGATGAACCAGCCGCCTTAAAATTAGGAGAAATGTAAAAACCTAAAATAAAGAAAGACATTCACAATTTAAGCAATTTAATCGGTTGAGGCAAAACATGAGTTTGGAGTGCAACGCTATTTTTTGCGTATAATGATGATCGATGAGCAACGTGTTGAGTAGAAAGTCAAATAAATTTTTCTCAACGATGATTGATGAATGCCGGTGGGAGCACTCCACTGTGAGAGTTTTTGAAAATTAGGTCAGGATTTGGTTATGAGTACAACTATTAGGCTAATTACACAAACGGAAAGTGAATAAACGGGGCCAGTAAAATATATATCATGTCTCTGCTGCTATCACTGAACATTGCTCTGTGAAAATGGAAATCTGAATGGTCGACGAATTTGGCAACTTCTCTGCGGTGTGACTTATTGGTAGTCAAAAAGGCAACTCTGAGCAGGAATATTAATTAACCAAGACCGAATTCCTCGTTTGAGAAGGGATTTTCTTCCGAGAAGTGACTTTCTTTGACTTAGTCCCTTGAATACCGGAAAATGTAACTTAGCTCCACAAGATGACTTTCCTTGAAAAACAGGCCGTCCTGCCTGGAAACAGAATTATGATGACAGAAGTGATCTCCATGATGATAAGTACACTCGTGGCCAGTTTTCAGCAAAAGATGAATATTGTATATGAAGATCCGAGAGTGAAAAATAGTCACACTTTCAAGGTGAATTAAGTAGTTAATTCTTAAGTTTCCAGTAAACATAAATCTATGGAATTGAACATATTTTGATGAAAATATTAAGTTCACTCAAAATTTTTCGCAAAATCTTGCGTTTAGAAGCAGATTTCAGACTTTTTGATATGCACATCGTCTTCCGGCCAAAGCATCACAAGCGCTATACGAAGTTTAAACATTTCTGCCGCCATTTTATTTTTCTGCAGAGAAATTGTTCAACGGAGCTGTCCGAAAATTTTACTGAATATCTTTGTGCTGTCGATAAAATTCAGTGAAATTTTCGATCAGATCCAGCCAACAATTTACTTGTGAAAAAATAATATTGCGGCGGAAATTTTTAAACGTCGCATGGCGCTTTGGTCGGAAGGTGACGACATGGCAATTTTTCTGCGATTTTACAGCCCTAACAGCAATTCGTCACCTTCCAGCCAAAGTATCACAAGCGCCATGCGACGTTTCAAAATTTCCGCCGCGATTTTATTTTTTTCCAGAGAAATTGTTGGTTGAATCTATTTGAAAATTTCAGTGAATTTTATCGGCAGTGCGAAGAAAATTCAGTGAAATTTTCGGACAGCTTCGTTGAAAAATTTCTCTGTAAAAAAATAAAATGACGGTGGAAATTTTAAAACGTCGTATGCGGCGCTTGTGATACTTTGACCGGAAGGTGACGATTCATTTATCCGCATCTTCGTGTGTAACCTTGTGCGCATTCTTCTAACTTCGTGGAGATTAGACGTATTCTGAATCACAAGATCTTGATTTTAACTTCGGCTCCGTTCTGCAGGATTGAGCCGGCGAAAGAGACGTTTATCTTGCCGTAAAATTGAGAACTTTGGAGTGGATTTAGCCGTGGAACACCTCGTTTCCCGAGAACGCAGCCCGAGTTTCCGGGGACGCACGTAGTGCGTCTCAGCCGGTAATTTGTATTCAGATCAGGAGTGAGCCAAAAATTAAGGCGTTCGAATTAAAGAACAGCTCCAACACGCCTCAACCATCGCGTCTTAGGTACTTTATTTCTCAGGACCCTAAGTCTTAGTTGTCAAATTTATGAAATCTCCATTATTGTAATGCGGTTTGCGGTGAGGACGAACCCTCACTGGGAAAAGAAAAAAATTGGTCATGTGAACCGCACCTTCGGTGTTCCATTTCATTCCAAATATTCGGTTTGTCAAACTGAACTTTCGATTCGTGTAACCGCGAACGTTCGGCATGTATGTCCAAACTTAGTTCGTCAGTTCACTTTACCACACAAGTTCGATTACACGAATATGCGCATATTCGGCCTCACGGTTTCAGCACTACCATCTTATACGCAATGAACAGAAAATCTTACGTCATTGAAGGTTACAACCAACAAACATTCAAGTTTATGGAAATAGAAACAAAACTACTCTATTGCGAACCACCCCGGAGATACAATCGCCATTCGACGTCATGGAAGCTTTTTTTAAATTTATTAATCCCTCTCAACACCGAAAACGGTTGTTGTTTGCGTGAATTGTCCACAACTCAGAAAAATTCACGAAACTATCGGCCCATCGAGCTACAAACCAAGGACACAGTTCTTCGCTTATCCAATTTTTAATCGAAACCTTACAGAAACAGGTCGGACGCCTAAATTCTAAAGGAGATAGTTTTCCAGGGGGTACAAGGTATATTCAAATGTGACCCTAAATTAGTCATAAAATTACCACTCATGATATAGGCCGTTTTAATGTGGTTCTATATCACTCGAAAAATGGAAATTCAGAACCTGGTACGCGCCATTGGGCATTGCTCGGATTGCATGTTGTTCCTCAGTATGAGAGACCACATTTTTTCGCCTCGTTGAATTTTTATGAAGAAATTTTCTCTTTTTGGTCTCGTTGTCATTATAAATTGACCATCCTGGCCACTAGATTCCTACATGTCGGATGAAAGGAACGGTTGCTCAGTATTAGCAACACCTGACTGCGCTTATTAGGTTTTAATTGTCACTCTGCATTGCGTTTCTGTCTTACTGGGCCATCATTTGCACCGCGTTAAGCAGAAAGGAACCAAGGCCACATCAGCTATTGTCAAATTTAACCAGGCGATATAATTGTTTACATAAATGCACTTAAGCGGATTTTTTTTGCAATTTTCAGTGAATTTTCTGCATAGTGCAAGTCAAATGCCTTAAAATTTTTCAAAAGCATTCGCTTCAACGTTCTCTTGTAAAAAATTTAATTGCCTAGTTAAATTTGTGAATAGCTGATGTGGCTTGGTTCCTCTCTGCTAAGCGCAGTCCATTTACATCCTCGTCCTCCTGTCCGCCATTTTTCAAGCCGAACTTTCTTCGGAGGTTCAACCGGCAACATTTTGTGGGACCCGTTCCCGTGAGTTGTAGGTTTCGGGCGGTAATTTATATTGCCCCGAATTGAATCCGTAAATACCGAAGAGGGAGGCGAAGGAAACATCGATCGAACCATAAACTTGTTGTTCGCTACTTCTGTACCTCTAAAGATTTAAATGCTCTCCACGCTCCTCCAGGGATGCAAATAAAGAACAAAACATCGACAAACGCTTCCCAGATTTTCCGTTTCAAATTCGTTAAAATTAGATTAAAACAATGCGGCCAATCTTCGAGGTGCATGCATTTTGAAGTCTCGGGCTTTCTCAGAAATCGGTCCTCCTTTGCTTTCATATTTCTACGGTATCGTCTAACGTTGGGCGCAAGCAGGTTTATGCAGTCATCATCGCTGTAAGCTCAACGATCGTCGTCATTAAGACTTTCCTCGGTCTTAATTGGAAGAAGCGAGCAACGTTATTTTGCCGACCTCGAACGGGTTATTGAGGCACAGTAAGAAGTTTATTTAAAAAAGTAGATCCTCATAAAAATTATTATAAGGGCGAAATGTATACCATAAGGGTTTTGACATTGTACAACCGCGTTAAACACACTTATATCTGATTATAACTGATTAATATTGCATTTCTCTCTGAGTTCAGGGTAGTCTAAATCCTTGTTTCCCGGACGAAGGTATGTAATTACATCTCAAAGTTGCAAAATTGTCAACAAATTCAATATTTTACAAGTATGTAGTATGTACCAGTACAATTTCTGTCCAAAATTTCCTTACTATTGCCCGAGAACAAAAGAAAAACAAGCGAAATCCTCGGTTAGAAGTGTCCAAGATTCTCCCTGGGAAAATTTGGCAATATTGAAATGTCGTTACGTCCTTTCGTTCGGGAAGCAAAATAATGTGGCGGAGAAATGCGGTCTTTTTTCCTGTAAATTTGGCACGAGCAGTCTGACTGTACGATCAATTCCATTCATGGGCAAAATGGACATCATGCAGTCGGAAGTGACCCACTGCATGCCCGTGTGACAGCAACCTACAAATGTGTCGCCTGAATGAAGAATTATAACAATCAAGCCACTAGTTATATGAACAATCATGTCTCAGGCTCTAGAAATGCTTGAAAAGTTAAGGCTGAGTCAGGAAAACTTAAGTTCTGCTTAAGTAAGGGGTAACAAGAAATTATTTTAGCGATGACTAACTCGGTAGCAGAGGTGCTTCTCCAGAAACCAATGAATGAATCGTCGTCACCTTCCGGCCAAAGTATCACAAGTGCAATGCGACGTTTAAAAATTTCCGCCGCCATTTTATTTTTAACAGAGAAATCGTTCAACGAAGCTGTCCTAAAATTTCACTGCATTTTTGAACTGGACAATTTTCCCTGAAAAATGTGTGCTGCCGATAAAATTCGGTGAAATTTTCACGCAGATTCAACCAACATAAGTCTCTATAAAAAAATAAAATGGCGGCAGAAATTTCGAAACGTCGCATGGCGCTTCTGATGCTTTGGCCGGAAGGTAACGGAATAGCCATTTTAATTAACGGCTTACAACAGTGGCGTGGCGTGCTTGGCGATATATCGATTGATCGGCCATTTAAACCTACGGAAAAGTATCGATAAACAGGGCGCTCGCAGCGAGCACCTTATTAATCGATTATTTACCACAGCTTCAAATGGGAAAATATCGATAAATCGCAAAGCACGCTACGCTTCTGGTTTACAAGTCAACCTTTCTCCGACAGCTTTTGCAGCACGGCGTCATTACAGCGCTCACATACAGAATCGGGAAAAAATTGGAAACATCAGCTCGCTTATTTTATACTGTAGACTCTGGCAAAGTCGTTGAATCCTTCCTGCATGAACCTTCGGTTATTATTCCTCAGTCCGCGATCCCTCATTGTGCTTTGACATTCACCACGTCTAGTATAGTCCAATTGTGATTACATAGGAAGTCTTGTTCTTGTAGGGAGTCCAATAAACTCTGGATTAGAATCCGAATTTGAAGTTTTTTATAAACTCAGCTAATCAATCACACAGCGAAATTTTTAAGTTGGCAACTCATCGGTTATTGATGAAAAGCACCGGTGAGCCGCGAGGAAATGAAACAACAATAAAACCCGCGAAACCGCGAACGACGACTCGTATCGAGACATGTCTCTATTTATTTTGTTCTTCTTCGCAGTCTTCATTTTCTCCATGCCCTCCACTTTCAGCGCTAGGAAGGGGGGCGGGGGGGTTGTGCACCCGCACTACATCCCCCGTTATTGCGCTGCCGAGTAGGAAATCAATTTACCCGGAGGCAGCGGCAAGGAAGCCCTAAGGTAGTCGTAATGGCGGTAATGGAGGTTTGTCCTTTGTTTGTTTTGGTTTTTTTTTTTTTTTTTTTTTTTTTTTTTACTCTGGTGGTTGTCGTTGAAAGGTGGACTTGACGGGAAGGGGCTGCTCTTTTAATTGGGCGGCGCCGCTAAGTGCGGATCTCTGTCAGGCCTCGAGCTCTCGATAGGTTTTTACATAATCTATTTGATTTGTGAATCTTTCATCGAGATGCTTTCGTTTCGTGATCGATCCTCGTGTCGATTGATTGGCGGCTAGAGACGAGACATCTAGTATAAAACATTACCAACAATGAACCGCGTTAAGTAGAAAGGAACCAAGCAACAACCACTATTGCCAAATGAAACAGAACAATTCAATTTTTTACAAGAGAAAGTTTGTACGGATTCCTTTGAAAATTTTAAGGAATTTGCTTCGTACTTTGCAGAAAATTCACTTAAATTTGCCCAAAAATCCGCACAAACGTGTTTTTATGAAAAAAAATTAAACTACCAAATTTAATTTGGCAATATCTGATGTGGCTTGGTTCCTTTCTGCTTAACACGGTCCAAATGTAACCGGCAACGGAACTTAAGATGGATCTACAGCTTTTAGTGCCGGGTATCACCATTACTACGATGTATTTTAGGTCTCATTTTCAGAGAGTGTTTTTTCATTAATTATATTTACTATATTTCATTTTTTTATTCATTCATTCATTCATTTTTTGTTTAAAAAAAACGAAATGTCAGTCCGTAGATCAGTCCAAAGGAACCTAGTTTACAAAAAATCAACCTTTATTGCTCAAAATAAGTTCAAAGGCACTGTTTTACAGGTGCCAATTTTGAGGTATCGATCATATGGTTTATTGAAAAAAAAAAACCAAAAACACGAAAGAAATTTTGAAAGTGTGTATCATCAGTGTCCTATCAGACAGTGTAATTATTAAATTATAATTAAATTAATTTATTTTATCTATCAGGGCATATGAGGGTATCGACGGAAGATTTCAGGGAAAGAATACAAAATTTGTTTTGCTCAATTTGCGCTCCGAATTTTTAAGGTGTTAATGGCTAATAGTTAGTTGAAGCATCTCCATATAAACTGAATAACTAACCAACCACCCATTCATTTGTACAGGGTTCATTGTAATATTAAGACGACCTTAAGGAACTGAAACCGAACATATCTTCTTGAAGCGTTGACGGAGGGAAAGAGTAATGTAAATGGTTTTAACGAAGCATCGCCGCTTAAGTTTCCTCGTCTCGGAACAAACAGTCTGCCTTTTTAATTTAATAATCGAGCTTTATTAAAAGAAAACACTCGGTGGAACCTGACAGTCAATATTTTGCCACACTATGAGCTGAGGTCAAAGACAAGCTAAAATTACTCTCGTTCGGGGCCGTGTTTTTTACGTAACGTCGTCGTACAATAACTTTTTACAGCCAAATATGCATTTTAATCGTATTCTTTGGCTTTTAATAAAGCGCCCGTAAATTTTTGTTTTTCTCTGCAGGTTCCTTGAAGCCTCAGAATTCTTGTTTTAGCTCGTGCAGCTAATTTTTATTGGAATGATGGGTATAGTTCATTAACGAGGAGTAGTCGTGAGATATGACATTTGAATTTTACAGAATCCTTCAAAAAGAACGTTGGTTCTGGTGGCTAAACCACTTGGATTTTGAGTCACTTGTAAAGTACTTTTTGCGGCTAACCTTAATGTAAATGAGGCTCTGTAAAGCTCATTTAAAATATCAAACCTCTGCACAAAAAANAAAAAAAAAAAAAAAAAAAAAAAAAAAAAAAAAAAAAAAACCGCAAAAGCCACAGATATTGAAGAAATTGATGTCATTTTTGGAAAAAGTAACGTATAGGATTAGCAATATAAAGTCAAATCAAGCGTAATAAGTAGTAGAGTTCTCACAAGAGAGGTTTTCACCATCAATAAAATAATGGAGAGAAAAATCCGCGGATTTGTCTGTGAAAATGTTGCCTGAGTAAGTTGTTTATTTTCTGTACATTTTAGCAGTCAGTGTTTTTGCGAAGAATAATAAGAGGAACTAGTATCCTCAGCAGGCGAGGACGCGGCGTACTTAGGTTCAAACCCAAGGAAGCAACTATTCGTGTTCCACGGTTGTCCTTTTTGCATAACTAAGTAATTGAAGACGCCCTGGTTTTGCTTACGCTGCGCTCCTTACTCACAGCGCAGTCGTTACGTGACGCTGCTCATCCAAAGCACGCATACACAAATCCATCCAATAAAAACGAGAGAGAAAACATTTATTGTTTCTTAAGCACCCAAATTTTTTGAAAGGAAGCAATGAACATTCTTTAAGAAGAGAGCAGATGTTATTCTGTCAAATTTGGCATTGGGCGATTATTTCTCCATTTTACATATACTTTAAAAATGGGGGGTGGGGGGGGGATTATTGTTTCGACAAAGACCTGAAGTCTCAATTTTGTATTTCAAGGACCAAAATTGCTGACACTTACAATGAATTCCACGAGCTCTACTGCAACAATTTATCAAACCGCGAACAATTTATTCTTTCAGATGGAAAGGAGCGTCTTTCGTCGAACACTTTAACTAATGTATCTTTCAGTTGAGCAAAAAACTGTACATCGAAAAAATTTGCTCACGTTTGGACGATTTCAAAAGTTCTTTAAATTTTGTTTGAGGGTGAACTGGAGAAATCTCCACAAGAGCTCCTGTAATGAAGACGTCGTTAGGTTAGATGGAATTAGCNCTTTAAGAAGAGAGCAGATGTTATTCTGTCAAATTTGGCATTGGGCGATTATTTCTCCATTTTACATATACTTTAAAAATGGGGGGTGGGGGGGGGATTATTGTTTCGACAAAGACCTGAAGTCTCAATTTTGTATTTCAAGGACCAAAATTGCTGGCACTTACAATGAATCCCACGAGCTCTACTGCAACAATTTATCAAACCGCGAACAATTTATTCTTTCAGATGGAAAGGAGCGTCTTTCGTCGAACACTTTAACTAATGTATCTTTCAGTTGAGCAAAAAATTGTACATCGAAAAAATTTGCTCACGTTTGGACGATTTCAAAAGTTCTTTAAATTTTGTTTGAGGGTGAACTGGAGAAATCTCCACAAGAGCTCCTGTAATGAAAACGTCGTTAGGTTAGATGGAATTAGCCTTTAGTACATAAACCTGTTTTTCAAGAAATGTTTACGAGTAGATTTGTTTAGCTGAAGAATGTAAATACAAAGCCAATTTAAAAGAGGAAAATTTATTTGAATAAAAAAAATACCGAAGTTACGTTAGGTTCATCGAGTCTTATGCGGTTCAAGTCAGCTGCTTTGATTGAGCGTCGACTTTTGGCTTTTATTCTTTATTTTTCATCCGTATCGCATCCCTATCTCTCATTTTATTATGAATTATAGAAATACAAAAAGTTCTTTTCACTTCTTGTAAATGATGCCCCTTTCAAGTCGGGGTTGAATAGGCCCCTGAACTTGTCCAGTTTACGTAACCCAAGGGCGCTGTCAGTGCAAGTTTCGTAGCAATTTCCAAGTGACGCATTGAGTGACTGTTATTAGCGAGTGGCGTGGTAAAAGCTCCATTTAGATCCGCGCATATTGGCCTCCAGGCTGGACTTCATAAAACCATTGTCAGAGGGAAAAGCACAAAGCTGATAAGACAAACCTAGGTCTCGCAGCGTCGTCAAGTACGAACGCTTGATAAACTTTGACAGTCGGAGTTCCTTTCGCAGCTTTTTTTATTCTTATTTTTGTCTCTTCTCCCTTTCCATTGTCTTTCCTTTTAATCTTTATCTTCTGCACGCTCTTTGTCTCGCCAAACTAGTGCTGACGGATAAATGCCACGAAATGCCCCTTTTCAAAAGAGCCTGGATCAGTATTAAGCCATTGAAAAGGAAAAATAATGAGATGTTTATAAAAAGGCTGAAGGAGCAATGCGTGGCAAAAGAGTAATGTTTTCGTCCTTATTTTTCTCCTGCAGTTATCTTCGTTCCTGCAGTTACTCGTAGCGACGCATTCACTGCGCTGACAAGAACGACGGTCATGATTGTTGTTCGTTTGACAAAAGTAGGGTGAGGTGAATGACAAAAAGCGGAATTTTTACAACGAGACGTAATAACAATCGCAACTGCCAGAAATAGCGTCATTATGCAAGTCCTGCTTTCAGAAACAATGTGAACGGATGAAAATACGCCTTTCGTGCTTGGATTTTTTCCCGTTCCTATTTTCGAAAATTCATACATTCTGCCTCTTTAGAGCTTTGAAGCAATGTTATCACTCATTTACTAATGCGCGTGTAAGTGCAAACAACCTACAGCTGATAGGACATTTGCCTATTTTTTGTAGTTAGTGAGGATATCGATTATAATTATGCGGCTAAAAAATTAATATTCAACCGCCGTGTTTCGACATTGCCGCTGTTACATTACATTGCCGACATTAGTGCTGCTGCTTTATTACGATAGCGCAGCAGTTCTTCCACCGATAAATGTCAAACAATTATTCTCGTGTTGTAAAAACTTTAGCTCCCTGTGTCTTTGGGAATTCTTTTAATATCAAAAAGCGGTGGGCATTAATCATTTTCATATATTGATTGCCAAAGTGCGAAACCACGTATCTCCAATGCAGGGTTTCTAAATTTCCGATCCTATCTTACTGTTTAAAGAGTATCGAGCCAACGTTGTGGCTTGAAATGCATTCAGAATTATTTGCTAACAGAGAAGAACAATGAAAGAAGTTTTCAATAAATTACATTGACTCCGCTTCAGAAGAAAAAATGAAGTATGACGTGAAGTCTGCAACTTCGCAAACGGAGTTACGTGGTTCCACATTTTGACCTTCGA
>NW_017552322.1:1189701-1215535 GCF_001854935.1 Bemisia tabaci | reverse complement strand
GGTAGAGATGATGGACTTTGTAGAACAGTGTTTGGTTAGTATCCGATTGATGGATTTTGAGACCCCCTGAGTACGGTATAGTTATACCATGTTTACAATAATTTTACCGTTTTTTTTCGGTTCTAAACGTCAAGCCTCACGTCTAATATCCGACTGCGTACTCCAATGCAGCCGAGATTTCTGTTCCAGCTCTGACTACAATTTTCGCAGGATATTTGGATAGTTTTATAAAACCCCAAGTTTACACGAATTGGCGGCTACGCACATTTGACGATGAATTAAGCGCATGTTATATGCCGAAAGTGCAATTAATTTGTTGAATGAGGTGTAATGCAGAGATGGAATAAGCTTGTTCCATGATTTATATTTAACATTTAATGTACGGTACAAGTGCGTATACGACGTAATATAATTCAATCAGTTAACTCTCTCATGCACTGATTCAATTTGATTTCCTTTGCGCATCCGCATGTCATTATACCACTACGTTCTACTCAATGAATATTACCCGGTGAACATGAATTGAAATTAATATAATATACTATATAAAAGCACCTGTCAGTTTCATGGCTGGATTTTGATCAATTTTGTGACGTTTTTCTATTTTCACCCTAATTTTTTTCCTTCTTTGTGGTATATTTATTTGTCGCCTTTACATCAGACCTAACAACATCGTTCAGTTACATTGAGGTGTCAGCAAAATTGTGCAATTTATTTTTTATCTGAAAAAATTGAATGCTTCTATACTTATGACTTAAAGATTTGTTTTACTCAAAACAAAGAAAAATTTGGTGGACAAATAAAAACTTGTCAAACTTTAAGGGGTTTTGCAGAAATAGGAAAAGTCGCGCACGATTTTGAAATTCCTTTCTGCTAAGGAATGTAGATGTAAAAAAAAAAAAAAAAAAAATAGCCAAAAAGATACACTCATCAAAAAAATAAGGTAAAACAGGGATGTTTACATCAATTAAAATATTTAAGGGAATCGGTTACCAAAAGATCACACTGTAGGTGTGACGTCACTGGAATCTCCTGCTTGGCATACATCGTGGTGTAAACAATTTACAGTAAACGCTCACACAAGCGTACATCAAGACGAGAAGCAAGATTTGTAATGATATTACCCACACAAACAATATATTGTTAACTGAATTAGGACACATCTATCGTGAAAGTTCCTGAGACAGTTTTGTACCGATGAAAACTTGGAAATATTTAAACTACAGTAATCACCATAACGTTCAATATTCGTAACGGGACAACTGTGTCATCGCAGTCATAATTCAAGATGTTACATTAACAAATTCAAAATACGTGCAAATGTTAAATGTAACAATTCCTGATTATTTTTTTTTATCATTTTCGGTACTTTCGAACAGGATGACTAAATCATCGGTTTTATTCAAGCCTTCTAAAATTGGTGGAAGTATACCATAATGAAATTATGAAGCAAATGAATGATGGGATAAGAGAAATAGGGAGAACAGAGCAGGGGAGAGGACGAAAAAGAAAACGGAAAAATTCGTATCCTCAATTTTGCAACTGCTGAGAAAAAGTAATCAGAATATGGGTTCTATTGAATCGGAACTTCCTCATTAAGATGTTTCTTAGATTATAACCGGAGCTTGAATTAATGCACCTAAGAAAAATCTCTTTCAATCCCAAATAACCAGACCAAGCTTCCTTTTCATCCTCAGTTCGTAATAAATGGAATATTTAAGACCTCCGAAAGTTGAATCTATTTTATACCTACCTTCTCCTTTTTTTCAATTCACTAATTAACGAACTCCCTGGTTAAGTAGGTAAATTAATTGCATTATCAAGAGTTTTTAGCTGTGATGGGATAGTGGATTATCAGTGGAGTTTTTAGTCATCAGCGGACTTCCCACCTCCTTTCTGTTCCAAAATTATTTGACAAAGCGAATAAAGGTAAACAGTGTTAATATCCGTTTCCCTCTACCTCTAAGGATATGTGCCGTTTAAACATTCTAATACGATCGCTTTGTAAATGATAGAATGAGATTAGATCTCTACAGGATAGGAGTTATATGATAAAACTACCCACGGTTAAGTTAGCCTCAAATGTGTTAAAATCTATCACTCCTTTTGTACCTTTATTGGCACCGTTGAATTGGCCAAAATACTTGGACCAAAGCTCAGGGTAAGTTGGTTCGTGGAGATGAAGCGTGGACCTACTCGAGAGCTGTTTCGGCAAGAATTCACTTCATGACACCCGCCCTTCAAATTGGACTACACTTTGCAATGGGTCACTTGCGCTGGTCACAAAATCGTGTTTTGATGCTCGAGTCTTGTAGATAAGCTAAAAATAATAAGATCTTTCTAACCGCAACTCTCTACGTTCAATAATAACCGAGATATCGCCCTTTGAAAAGTCGGGTTTTTGACGTCGTCCACCGCGGTAGTGACACCCTTGGTTTCCTCCACCTTGATTTCATCAGTCAGCGTGACTGCGTGACGCACATTTGCACTGGTTGTTCAACATGAAACTCGAATGAAAGATAAAAGCGCCTGCAAGACTGTGGGAATACTTCACGCACTGCCCCAAAAAGTGCGGTCGGCGTGAACCACATACTGGCGCCTACAAGACTGCATGAATACTTCTCGCATTGCGCTGAAAGCATCATTGGCAATTTTATAATCGCCTAACTGAATTAGGAACCTGAAGGCACATATGTTGTTTATAAATTCGTCGCCACTTTGACGTAAGGGAATAATTTAATTTTTACATAAGCCCTGTTTGAAATTTAAACCCATGCTCTCTGGGGCTCATGTGATAATCGAGATACGCCCTTACTTCAGAGGTACGAAGAAATGAGCCTCAAATAGTAGTTCCTTTTTGCGTAACGTAGTGCAATTAAGCACGTGCCACCAGTTACCAGACTCATAATAATTTAAATAATTAGATAATATAAATGGCAACGTCTCTCCGTCGCCGGACGCAAAGCAGATCAGAGTCCTTTTACGACTGAGCCACGTAGATGCCGCGGCGGAAAAAACCCAATGAGACTCGAAGGGACATTAAACGAAACCGGAGGATTTGCGCCGAGCAGCGCGCCACGCTAATGTAACGGAATAGGCAAAAACGCAGGAACATATGGATTAGATTCGGGCGCCGTTGCCGAAATGTGCACGTGATCCCGAGGGCTCTACCCGGGACGGTGGCGTTTTCCGGGTGACCTGGCAAGTGTTGTCTCGAGTTGAGCGGCTGGACGGGATCCCCGTTATTGGTCCCAGGAGCCTCATCAGTCCGGAATAATATAAGGTAACCGAATTGGAGTTCCGTTATTATTCCCGCAAATCATCTGGGAAAACAGCTCAAGGTTAGGCTTCGCCAAATCCATCGCGTGTTCCGGATTTCAAAAATGAAGTGTTAGAAATCTTGTGCTTGAATTATTGCATTGGGCAGTATTCTATGTCTCACCTCTAAAATGGTTCCTCTCTTCAGGGCAGCTTACGGGGCACAATTTCCCCCGACTTTTGAAATTTAGCCTTCTTTACCTCCCCCCCCCCCAAGGGAGACTAGGGGGCCTTCGGGGCCATAAGAATCGGATTCCTTGGGGTCGATTACTTGGTAAACCATCTTAATCCGGAGAATCTGCGTCAATTTTTGACCGAAGGGAAATTATGGAAGAGGCCGCTGTCCCCCTCTTTAAGTGATCATTTTTGGGCGTGAAGTGGTCCAATTTTGGATTTTTAGGGGTCGATTTCACGTGAAATTTTTGGTACTTTCCAATTCTAATGAAATCGAAGCAAAATCGATCGAAAACCCCGACTTTTCAGATCGTGACCCCCTCCCCCATTACTCCCTAAGGATGGCTGGGGGTTCGAGACCATGAAATTCGAATTCCTTGGGGTCATTACCCTAAAAGCAACTGTGCGGTCGCTGACTTCGTCCAACCTAAACCAACCGAGACAAATGCCTGATACGGGTGCTCTGGGACACCCTGTATATCCCGTTGAAATCCCTATGTAGGTAGAGGTGTACTTATGGAAAAATTAGATCTTGTCTTTCCTCATTGCTAAAGATAGTTCATACATATATCTAAACGGTGGCATGGCGTGCTTTGCGATGTATCATAGATCTGCCATTTTAAGCCTCAAGTAAAGGATCGACAATCAAGGTGTTCACGGCGAACACCTTGATAATCGATTCTTTGCCACAGCTTTAAATGGGGAAATATGAAAATCGATCATTCACGCCTCGCCACTGTTTCTAAAGCGACGGTAATAAATTGTCCGCGCGGCGGGAGAAATTTGACGACATCGTGCGTGCATTTACATTAGCAGTAGCCGGTGAGGAAGGATACGGAGAATCCTTAACGCAATGGTAATGACGAGCTCGCATGAAAGGAACGAAAGGAAGTAATAATTGAATTTTATGCTAGATCCCTCTCCTCCACTCTGCCCGGCTCAAAAGCGAACTCGTCGTGCTGACTCAAATGTACAAGTATTTCGAACCACCTCTCTCATTGTCATAGATTGCTTTTTCCCCTGCGACCAACCTCAACGCTGCCAAGCGTATCACACTTGTAATGCAATCTGGCTCGTGATGAAATATTAGAAAATGCCTGCATTCCACTCATTTACACAGTTAAATTTCGGCTCATTTGGTTTTCTTATGTCAAATTTTAGGTGACTTCACATTCATTTTTACATTTTTTACATGCTTCTATGTATGTTTGTAATTATAACGTTGGTCAACGTATGAAAACCACATCGGAAAGTAAAATAAAACCAGTTTGTTTAATGTCACACAAAGGAAAATAGTATGAATCTAGTTTAGCAGAAGAGGACTAGCTGTTCGATTTATTTCAGGAACGCATGCACAAAGGACATACAAAATGTACATGTATTTGAATTTGTACATGTGTTTGGCTCCTCTCTGCCTCACTTTGTTCATGTAATGTAGAATGTATCTCCATGAATTTTATAAATTTTTGGAGTGGATTAAATAGTCAGCGCATTTCAAGATAAAGTGCAGGATATTTTCTGCCCTCTGTAATGCGAGTTTTGTAGTCTAGCGGTGGAGATGGCACTTTAGTCCCTCAAAAAAGTGCCATCTTCAAAATCCCTTTTCAACTGTTTCTTGAATTTTAAGCTATCAAACCCGGTTTGTTCACATCACCGTTTAAGGCTTACTGGAGCAAATATTAACTTTTGGTTCAGTTTTTTTTTAGTAAAACGTAACGAAACATGAGTACCTAAATATGCTGATTTGGCATGACTGTAAGATGACGCGAGCTTTTGCCTCAAAAGACTCGCGTCCCCTGCGCCTCTGAATTTAAATTTTATCCCTAATTTTTTATGCACTCCTTATTCAGTAGTTTTGTCTCTCCGAATGATGATTATCCTCTTACCAGTGAAAGCCTTCAACGTCTCGAGCACCTGCTTTTAACCCGTTTAAAAGGCTCGCTCCAATTGCAGGTATCCTCCATTCCGCATCCTACCTGTTACTTTGTGTCTCCTCTTTTGACTTCATTTTCGCGGTCGGCGTCTCGGAGACCTCACAGCAAACGTTATCTGCCGTGTATATCCTATCGAAAATTTTCGGGTGAAAATGGGGGGAAAATACTTACTTTTTTGGAAATGAAATTAATATCAAAAACATGTGACTAAACCATAATGAATCAAGTGTACAAAAGTTAGAAAACTCCTGTATTAAGGCACGTATAACACCGTGCCACTAAAAAAATGTATTGATTTCTGTGGAAATTTCCTAATCCGAGGAACATATTTTTAAACAAAAAGTATAAAACTTTGTGCAGAGGTACAGAGGTCTGCGGCCAAATTTATGTCGCATCCTGTGTTTGTGTGGTTGCCAATTTCATCTTTATTAGCGCAGTATTCATCTAGGTGATCACTGTAGCGCCAGCGTTATGGCGTTTGCCTCTCTTTCATAAATTTAAGATATTGTGTAGTCCTTTATGTTCGGACCTCTGCCGGTAATAAATACAAGTAAAAAGCTTTCCTCAACCCTGTGAAGTTGTATGATAGTGAATTCCTAATACCTGTTTGCTCTCCATCACACACGATCTTGTGTTAATAAACATGTTTAATAGTACTACACAGCAGGCGGTTTGCAACTGTTTACTTTTTCTATCGTGTACTTCCCTTGTACTCAAAAACGATCGAACGCATTTTATTGCGCTTTAAGAGCCTGGTCAAAACGACAAGATAACCAGAAAAAGAGTGGTTTTTCAAGACTGTAATCTTAAATATTCAGAACGTCACAAAGTAAAAAGGAAGTGATTGTTTGGTTTTTATTTCTGTAAAAACGTGTTTATTGAGAGTCGCTTTTTATACAGCCTCCGATTGGAGTTGGGTATTTCTCGCCAGCCCGCATGAATCTAAAGAGGATAGGACGCCGATGGAGTTGCAGTCCAGAATCTCAAGATTTATCGTCAAGCGTCGCAGAAGTGTTTTCCGTCCAAGAATTATTAAGTTAATCGCAGGGAATAAGACTTGGGCAAAGTAAATAAAAACAGGACTTGTTTTTAGTGCCGACGCATTAGAATATTAAATTCGTTTTACATGCTGCGATTTTGTTAGAACTGCGCTGACAAGTTGTTAGCGATAAACGACGCCGCGCGCCCAGAAGAATTGTCAGATTGTTCGATATAACGTTCTTTCTTGGACCCAGTCAAAGAAAATCAGTGGTTCGTTTAATGTAAAATTATTCGCAATCACATTTCAAAATATTGTAGAAGATTGTAGGATGTTTTAACTGGAATGCTGGGAGATTCGATCTGTCTCTCGCATTTTATAATTTTAAAGACTACTGGGAACAATCATTTTGCAGTGTTTTGGTACAGATTTCGTAACTCTGTTTGCGATTTGATTTTCCTCACATTTGCTTATCATTGCACCTAAGCAGATTTTTTGACATATTTTATTTAGATCTTCAAGCTAGATATTAAGTTTTTGAAATCACGAGCTCAATTTTGACAAACACACGCATCACTCAAATCACAGTACACATTAATCCGGATGGGTATATCACACTCAGCGTTCTACGCTCTCGGAGAGTGATAATGAAATATCGAGGGCTATCGAATAATACCGCCTAATTGACAATTTGTGGCGAAAATAAGTCAGTGATTTTTTTTTTTTTTTTTTTTTTTTGCATTCTACAGTTTAATATACACGAGCCAATTATTTTAGTTTTCTCCAACTCTGTAGGGAAGCGCTTCAATGACGCTGCAATGTATGAAAAAAATTGCAAATCCAACCTTAAAATTACAAAAATGGCGAAAATTTCTTTTCGCTCTGCAAAATCGTTAGTTTTAAGGTAGGCGGTACTGTTCGTTAGCTGTCGATATTTAATGAGAATATCGATTTTGTTTCCCTGAATAGAATGTTTATGGGCGCGAAGCATGGCAGCCGGGCGGCGGAATCACAGGGGTAAACTTTTGACAGGAAGCAAGACGTTGAAGCGAATCCTGCGGACCCGGCGCGGCGGAGAGCGGTGCGCGGCGAAGAAAGCACATAAAACAAAGTCCGATGAGACGTGATAAATGAGCTTTGATGCGTCTCGGGGTCCGGGGCAAAGTCCCCCGCTATCGATAGAGTTAAAAGGAAGCAGGATAGTTCTCCTAGATTTACGGCTCTTTTATACCCGGACGTAAAAGTGCGCTACATCCGTCTATGAATAATATTAAACGTACCTTTTGTTTCCTATGTTCCCCGTTTAAAAATTTCTTCCAGGAATTTTTCTCCTCGGTGCGCGCCTTGCGCGCTGTGTGTGTGTGTTCGTCTATGCTGTCCTGATAGCGAAGAGAACAGTAAGCGCATGCTGGGATGAACCGCGAGACACAGAAGTATGTGCCAACCATGGCTCATACAGAAATGAACTTACTGCACTGTTCGCTATCACGGCAGTGTGGCCCAGTTTTGCTCCCTGTCTGATGTGTTGTTCAGGGGTTGCGACCTGAAGTGCATTCAATTCATTCCTTCCACTTTGTCGGCTCATTTCCTTTGTCGTATTCTTATTATTTGCATCGATGGCCCAAGTGCGAAACCACGCATCTCCATTTGTATACGTTGCAGACATCCTGTAGTACTTGACTTTTTCTGTGAAAACCCAATAAACCTTTTTTTTTTTTAAAAAAAAAAATTATTGATTTCTCTACTCTGTTAGCAGAATATTCTGCCAAATTTTCAATGTATAAAGTGGGCTTGTTTCTACTCGCAAAAATAAAATAAGAGCGAAAATTTTGAAACACCGTAATAGAGATAAGTGGTTTCGCTATTTAACAACCGATACGTAATTACGTAGTCCTCTTATATCATATGTATTGTATTACGTTCTCTTTATTATTTTAATCTTATTGTATTTGGAAAAATGTTAGTAGAGCATCATACACAATTGCATTGTCCATGCATGCCCTTTCTCTCTGTTATTGAGAAGGTCGGAAAGAACTTGGCAAACAATTTTGGCGCCGTTTGATTTATTAAACAGATGTTTTTGCGCTCTCCATTCCATCTGTTATTCAAAATTTTACCGTAAAAATGGAAAGAACGGTAAAATCTAATTATTTCTAATCCCTTATTTCTTAGTCGTCTTAGTCTCTGTAGCGCGTACAACTGTTGGATCTCCTGACTTCCTGTGTCTTTAAGCAGAGGACCCTCAAAATACGGAAATTCAGCATGTAGCAATTACAGGCAAACATAACAGTGAAAAAACTAATGATCTAGCATCGCAAATGGTTTTAAATCTTAATTTTCCGTTATTTTGATTCTGCTCAAACCTCTATTCAATGTCTTTGGCTCAGACATACACAAAATTCAGGGAGAACATATAGAGAATCTGAATATTTGGGGCGTTCCAAAAGCAGGACGCAGAAACATCTCTTTAAAATATTTGTAAACTTTGAGGTCTTTAACCTGTAAGCACATAGGAAAAAGGCACCGTACGTACGGCGATCGATCAAAGGAGTCGATTATGTTTATGGCTACGTAAACGGTCTCGATGCTGAATTCTGTATTTTTTACAGCTTTGCAGGATGGCAATGCAAATAAATCATAAGAGATTGCAATATAGAGAACGCCGTGCTCTATGGATGGACGTTAAAGTTGTTAATACCAACTGGCTAAAGAAAAAAAAAAAAATTCTGTTACAGTGTTCGTTTAGACCCTTTTTTGGGGTCAAATTTAGACTGGTATAAATTTGTTTCTTTGTTGATTTGTCTCGGCTTGCTTTTAATATAACTGAGGATTTCAACTTAGTAAAAATTTTAGTAATAATAGTGTCAACGGTTCCTATTGTTAATGTCTTTCATTCATACTTTTCAAATCATATGACACTTCATTCACGGTTTACGCGATATCTTAGCGTCGATCACTGCTGTATTCGTCTACATAGCAACTATTCGAACCTCGATGCAGTCATTTGGCCTACAATGTATTTTGAAGGCGACTTCGCGATCCATCTTTTTGTTAACGTTCTGCACTGTTCCTTCCGGTCGGTGTAGCGAAGCAGAGTGTGTTGGTTTTAGTTATTATTTTCTTGTTTTTATTGTTACCCGGCCTTCGACCCAATGGTAATATTATATTTCATTTGAGTGTTCCTTTCGATCGATATCATAGAAATTATTATCAACTCTCAGTCCAGGTAAACACGAGGTTCGACATTTTTCTTCGCCTCTCGAGAATTCGGTTTCACTTTTTCTCTTATTTTTCAACGAAAACATCTAAAATTTCGAATGAGGCAGTTTTTACCTCCGCTTTAATGTGACTTTAAAGATCCTCCTTTTGAATCAAAACTCTGGAATCAAAATTATGTCCTCATTGATCCCTCTGATTGATCGGAAGTAAGGTGTGGCATGAGTATTCCAAGAGGTGGATCCAGTTAAATTTAGGCATCGGTTGAAAACTGCTACGTTTGAAAATATAAAATCGGAGATTTACTCATTTAGATGATAACGAAGTACTGAAGTCACGATTTGAGTAAAATGTGTCCTAACTTGCGATGTGTGTTTTGAGATATTACGCAATTACTCAACTCTTTTTGGCTTAGAGTACCTTTGAATGGTAGAGAATTGCCATCTCTGGTCCGCTCTTTGATTGGTTCATCAGTTTTAGGCTGCTCATGGGGCTCTTGTAGCTTAATGTAAACGAACCCGATGAAGATGATATCGCGTTATCGGGACGTGAGAGATGAATGATAACCACACTAAAAGTGTAATTTTTGCCAAAGATATTCATTAAATTCTTATCAGAATTCAATTTAGCGGTTTGATATAAGAAATTTTCCATCACGGGTAGAACTCCGTTGTCATTTTGTTTGGTTACATTGGGCCAAATTAGGGGCGCTACCTTAAAAGCCTAAAACTACACAGAGAGAAATTTCAACACAAAAGTTTGGTCAATTCGAGAAGTATTACACAAAATAACCCTAGGCTTCGGTTGAAAATTTCAAAAGAAAATGCCAGCTGATTTTTTTGAAAAAATTTAAAATAATGGTGTATGCCAACGTCGCAATTGGAGGACTGCGTTTTCCGAGTCTCTCCATTTTTTTCTGCGCTTAATTCACCGCAAACTGTACCAAAATTAACATAACGTTTTTGTTGGTTTGTGTTCCACTTCCTATATCAACTAAAAGTAACACAAGAATACAAATATTTTTATCGATGTAGCCGACCAATTAGAAAGTGGCTCATCTCTCCTGTAGTGAAAGGACTGAGATGGCAATACTCTCCCGAATGTAGGTAGGTACTCGACGGTTTAAAGTCAATGAAACTAAGCCCTTTTTTGTCAAAAGCGGCAACGCATTCGGTTTACCTTTCACAGCGCGTAATTTATGGGGCGTTCTCCGTTTTTGCCCGGTGTTTTTCGGCGCGAGCACCATTCGACTGTTTTTGACTTGGTTTGTGATGTAGTGTTTTTTTGAATTATTCACGAGACTCACAAACGATCCACTACCCCAGCGCGGCTCAAAGATTACTGCAACCGATTCAAAAATACAGCGATTCCCGCGCACTGAAAAAAAGTCCGATTGCAAGAGCCGAAAAGCTCGGCGTTCCATGTCGATTGAACTTTTCGGTTTGTCAAGGCAGAATTTCAGCCCATGAGATCAAGCATTTGATTCGTGTTTTGAACTTTTGGCTTATCCGTTCGCTTCAGTTGGAGAGTTTTTTCTCACGAATTGAACTTTAGAGCATACGAACCGCGATTTCGCTTCAATAAGCTCTACAATTCGATCGATGTGGAACATAGATTAAATGTTAAGGTTTTAAGGCTCGCACCCATACCTTAAATTTTGTCAAAGCTCTAGAATTTTTGGTTTAATTCTGTACTTTTTGCGATGGTAGATAAACATAATTCTTAAGGATCCATTTCCTGAGTTCCCTTGCTGAATTTTACTCGTATAATGTCAAATATCCTCTTAAACGTTCATCAATCATAATGTTACTCATCCAACCTGAGGAAAGAAGCTGCTGGCTGATTATTGAATTTGATAGACAAAGCGATAGACAAATAAGACAAAAAGGATATAGAGGGATCCTATTGTTGGAAGTGGGTGGTTGCAATGGATGAAGAAGGTAAGTGGTAGACTAACTAACGGCAACCCACGAGAGATCCTATAGTTATGTCCATCATATTCTCCCTCAGCTTACAAGAACCACCCATTTCAACCATTAGGATCGCTCCATACTCCCCATGTCGATTGCTTTGTCCATCAACTTCAACAATCAGCTCGCTGTGTTCTAATTATTAAAATCGATGGACTCAGCTTCAGACAAAGAGAAAACGGAGCTATCCTATTTGTGAAAGTGGGTGGTTGCAATGGACGAAGGAGGCAAGTGATAGATTAACGAATGGCAATCGACGAGGGACCCTATAGTCCATCTGTTGTTTCAACCCTTAGTCGACAACAACCATTCGTTTCAACCAATAAGACCGCTTCATTTTCTATTGTCTATAATTTTGTCTATCAATTTCAAAAATCAGCCCGCTTGTGTCCATTTCGTCTGTATGTAGGCACTCCAGAGGGCGGGCACTGTAGAGGGCACCACTTTCTAGATAGAGTACCTTTAAAGGAAGACTATGGACATTTCGATTTATCTAGCTCTCAGGGCCCACAAAGGCGACAACGTGAAGAACAAAAATCACTAGAAAAGTTCCGCTGCCATTAACCTATGCATTTGAAAGATTAATCAATAGGGCCGACAGCGCATTGTAAACAAGCGTACTTAAGGAGTAAGACTGTGAAACTGAGAAAAATTATGCGAAATCAAAGTTTTATACGTGCTCTTAAATTTTTGATCAGTGCACCTACTCTCGAAGTTCAAATTAGGACCACTAGATAATTCGAGTTCATAGGTTGGCAGTCCTTTTGGGCCCCAAGAGCAACATGACCTGATCAAACCTATAACCCCCAAATTTTCGAGTTGTCCATACTCTCCCTACAAAGGCACTCCACCACTTACGCGCAGCGAAATACGCAATATCCCGAACCGCTTTGATGCCTCATTTCATTACTCGCGCATAAATCCCCCGAGGCTAGAGGAGCGACTCCGAATCAAAGCTCTGCGGTATCGCACCTCTCGACGGCGGCTTATAGCCGGGCGCGGAGGAAGATTAACAGATGACGCCGGCGAATTCCGAGTTTGAAATTAATCGGATTCATATTGACAGCTTGAATTCATCTCTGCGTCGGACTTGGGGGCCAGGGCCGCTCGGCGCGGGTTCAGATGCCGGAGATAAGTTGGAACGGCTCCGAGCCCGAGCGGAAACGTCCGCGATACACACAACGCCGGCTCCCGACTGTCGACTCCCGATAAAGCATGAGGGATGGGATCCGATGACGTCGCCTCGCAAAGCGTCGCGTCGTCCCTCACGCCCGCGTCTTTGTCTCCGCCGGGTGCCGCATGCCTTGTTGAGGTGAGACAAGAGTCGAGTCCACGTCGAGTAAGTTCACGCGCTCGTGGACTGCGACAGAAGAACGTCTGACGTCATTTTAGCATGGGAGGAAAATGCGGAAATCAAGATAGCGGATCTGCTGTCGCGGTTTAAAAGTGCTCAACCTTATTTTGCGTGGACTCTACTTCTACGCCCGTCTACCCTAAAAGAACAGTAAGTCCAAAACGTGACGTTTTGAGGTAATGAACTCGGAGTTGCCTTTGAGCTGATGTATTTGGGCCGCTTTGGACAGAAAAGAGCCAAGCCGCATCAGCTATTGCTAAATTTAATTTGGGTGATTTGATTTTTTACATGAAAACGGCTGTGCGGATTTTCGAGCAAATTTCAGTGGACCTTCTGCATAGTACGAAGCAAATTTCCCATAATTCTCATAGGAATCCACACAAACGTTTTCTCGCAAAAAATCAAATTGCCCAGTTTTCGGCAAAAAATGATGTGGCTTGGTTCCGAATCATGGTTGCGTTAAGAATCAGCATGAAGCTGAAAACCTCAATACAGAGGGAAAAAGCTCTCACACAAGCACAATTGGGCGTATTTATACTAATAGGAATTATGTGCATAGGGTTTGCGTGTGATATAGTTCCTTGTAGCTTAAATACGTCCAATTTTCCCTCAAAGAGATACGCTGTTTGGTTTGGTGGAGGGCAACTGCAGACCCGTTTCGATTTTCAGCTTTATGCTGATTTTTCACGCACGTTAGCTACAAATTCCAACATTAAAGAGCAGTAAGACCGCACAGCAAACGTCGAAGTATAGTTACGTCCTTTCGCCCGAGGAACGGCGAATCAAGGTATACAATTCTCATCAAAGCGTGTGAAGTTACAGAACGCAACACACCAGTACCTGTCAAATTCCGATGTGTATAATACTTGTTATTTCACCGTTTAAATTCATTTCGTTCATTCAATAGCAATAAAGGATAAGCGTCCCGAGACCGGGACAAGACAGGTGTCGACACAACATGTGAGCGTAAACAGCTCCAAGCCTGGTGCGACTTTGATCTTTAGCCCAAACTCCATCAACTCCAACAGCTTAGAGCGAGATACTTTGTCGCTCCTCCGGCAAAAGGGCGTATCTCCACTTCCGCATGAGTCCCAGAAAGCATGAACGTATATGTAAAACAAGGCTCACGTGGAAACGAAGGTACACCCTCGCGTCATAAGGGTGAAGACTTGGGAGAGACGCACGATTTATCAAACGCAGATTAAACGATAGTTAGCGAGGGGCTGAAATTCGCACAATCGGTCCAAGGTGCACGGGACTGGAAAATGCATTCTTGAAGGACTCGCCACGCATCAGTTGAGATCAAATCAAAATTTTAATTAAAAATAGAACTTATTAATTGAACGCGGGACGATTTATGAACGGGGGTGTATTAGATGATTAATTTTTTCATTACCTCTCTCTTTTTTTCGTACGTCCCGTCCATCGGCGCACAGCGGGTCGGGTCATCAGGAGAGGTCGGACAAAATTTGGAAACTTTAAACGCTTGTAACTTCATTCATACAGAACTTTGAGGTTCTAAAAATGGTTCTTTTGGTGAAGTTCCCTTCTAGAAGTCCTCCTTAAAATTCAAAATGTGACGAAATAAACGTATAAATTTGCAATTTTTGTCAAAAATTTTATGTCCGACCCCTCACTGGAAAAAAAAAAACACACTGGATCTAGAGTCCAGACTCTTGAAAACATTGACTAGAAAAAGGACTCTTGATTCAATCAGATTTAAGCTTAAATCAAAAGGAAATCCTCTCAAATTAAGAGGCTTGGTTCTTGATTTAAGCTCAAAATCTGATTGAATCAAGAGTGTTTTTTCTTGTCGATGTTACTAAGAGTCTGGACTCTAGTTCCAATGTGTTTTTTTTTTTTTTTTTTTTTTTTTTTTTTTTTTTTTTTCTTTTTTTTCAGTACTCCCTTTGACTCGATCTACCGTGCGACGACGTCGTGCGCCTTCTCAGAATTTATGAGCGGCCCGGAAACGCATGAACGCGTAAAATCGGCGCGGACTCGGCTGATAGGGATTCCTCAGCCGGGTTGGCAGATGACAGCTACGATAAAAAATGCAAACACGAACGCGTTTTTGAAGAGTCGCTAATGAGATACCGGAGCAAGCATTTTCAGGCGCCGCCACTATTTAATAAATTCATCCTTCAATTTCATCAATTTTTCTGGCTCCATTTCTGGGGAAGGGCTGGGGACCGCCCGGTATAACCACCCTCGTTATAACCACACTGGAAAAAAAAACACATTGTATCTAGAGTCTAGACTCTTAAAAACATCGACAAGAAAAAGTATACTCTTGATTCAATCAGAATCTAGCTTAAATCAAGAACCAAGCCTCTTAATTTAAGTGGATTTCGTTTTGATTCTAGCAAAAGCCGATTGAATCAAGAGTATTTTTTCTTGTCAATGTTTTCAAGAGTCTGGACTCCAGATCCAATGTGTTTTTTTTTCCTGTGTACACCGATGGTACCAGACAAAGTTTGAGTAGAAGCATTACGATACATGCTTTCTCTTCAAAATTTCACGTAGAACAGGATTTGTGCAACGAGAATAGCTGAAAGTAACTCTTAACCAAGATTTAAGGTATTTCCACGCATATGTTTCCATGTTGCTAACTCGGCGGAGTCCTCATTCGTACAGGGTTATTCAAAAGTTACGCACCACTGGCCATAACTTCAGTTCTAATTATGACATCGATTTGCGGTTTGTGGCGTCCTTCCTCATATCGAAGGGGAAACTTTTTGAGGTACTTTTCAGTTCTTCACCCCCCCCAGGGGGAGGGGGGACGGGGGGCAACTCAAAAATTTCAAATGGCAACCCCCATCATGTGATACATCGTTAGAAAGAGCATGAAAAAAGAAAATTTTTGGCGCAAACCGGAAGTCAATCTGACCCTCCTGTCAAAAGTTAGGGGGGTCCAAAGGTTATTTAGGGGGTCCGTACCTTCATTTTTTAGAGTAGCTTCGGCGGCTCTTGGACATACCGTTTCTCTTTTCAAAGAGTCCTCGAATACTCCAAGTCTGATACCGAAGTCTTCATATTGCCCCCGGGCCACCACAGTCCCCCCGTAGGGGGGGATGGGCCTGTTACAATGAAACATTGCATTAAAATGCGAAAAGTCACAGAAGAGCTTCAAACTTAGCATCAAATCCGAGTGGAACTTCTTGCCAATGTTAACACAAACGCAACCTGCGACTTTAAAGTGAGTTTTCAAAATTCTTAGCCCCCTGCCCCCCCCCCCTCATTTTTGGTTGCAGAGCGGGTAAAAACCGGGAGATTCACTACAAATAATGCCCGAAACTAACGTTCAACTTGAGGAGGACCCTTGAAACGTTGCGATCAGTCGGAGCATTGAAATACAAGGACTGCCACCCCATTAAAGTACGGAAACATCCAAAACACCCCCGCTGCCCCCCTCATTTTTCGTTGCGGAGCGGGTAAAAACCGGGAAAATCGCCAGAAATGATGCCCTGGCTCTTACCAGCTCTGCAACGAAAAAAGAGGGGGGCAGCGGGGATTTTATGGATGTTTCCGTCCTTAAAGTGGGCGGCAGTTCCTGTGTTGCAGTTCTCCGACTGAGCGCAACGGTTCAAGGGTTCTCGTCAAGTTCTACAGTGGTTTCGGGCATCATTTCTGGCGATTTTCCCGGTTTTTACCCGCTCCGCAACGAAAACCCGGCAGCGGGGGTGTTTTGGATGTTTCCGTACTTTAATGGGGTGGCAGTCCTTGTATTTCAATGCTCCGACTGATCGCAACGTTTCAAGGGTCCTCCTCAAGTTGAACATTAGTTTCGGGCATTATTTGTAGTGAATCTCCCGGTTTTTACCCGCTCTGCAACCAAAAATGAGGGGGGGCAGGGGGCTAAGAATTTTGAAAACTCACTTTAAAGTCGCAGGTTGCGTTTGTGTTAACATTGGCAAGAAGTTCCACTCGGATTTGATGCTAAGTTTGAAGCTCTTCTGTGACTTTTCGCATTTTAATGCAATGTTTCATTGTAACAGGCCCATCCCCCCCTACGGGGGGACTGTGGTGGCCCGGGGGCAATATGAAGACTTCGGTATCAGACTTGGAGTATTCGAGGACCCTTTGAAAAGAGAAACGGTATGGCTAAGAGCCGCCGAAGCTACTCTAAAAAATGAAGGTACGGACCCCCTAAATAACCTTTGAACCCCCCTAACTTTTGACAGGGGGGTCAGATTGACTTCCGGTTTGCGCCAAAAATTTTCTTTTTTCATGCTCTTTCTAACGATGTATCACATGATGGGGGTTGCCATTTGAAATTTTTGAGTTGCCCCCCGTCCCCCCTCCCCCTGGGGGGGGTGAAGAACTGAAAAGTACCTGAAAAAGTTTCCCCTTCGATATGAGGAAGGACGCCACAAACCGCAAATCGATGTCATAATTAGAACTGAAGTTATGGCCAGTGGTGCGTAACTTTTGAATAACCCTGTATACTACTCATCCACTTAATGTGAGAAGACGTAACACTCCCCAGATATTATTTTGTAGACACATTTCCCGCAGACCAAACGAACAACATTTTGCAATCAGGAACCACATTTTCTGCCTCAACCGTTAAAACACTCATGCGCATAGGGCACATAATGGTATGCACGTTGTTTATAAACCAAGCCCGAAATTTTAGTTCTTGATTGAATCAATGAGAACGAAAACACACCATCTCGGTGGTTCAAAACTATGGTCAATTTTCATTTAAGACGGTCAATTTTCCAAAAAGTCATTGGAATTAGCGCATCCAATCCAACTTCGACCTTTAAAAGTGTCCTTAAGTACGTGTCTTTCGGCATCAAAAATCTTTATCTTAGACTAACTTCTTCGCCTACTCTGCAGGTTTGTGTTTGTCTTGATTACTTTCATTTTTTGGAGTTGGTGTGTTTTCGTCCTCACTGGTTCAATTGCAAAATGAATCAGTGAGAACGACAACACACCAACTCGAAAATATGAAAATAACCAAGACGCACGAAACTGCACAGTAAGCGAAGAAGTTGGTTTAAGAAACAGATTTTTGGTGCCGAAAGACAAATCCTTAAGGACGCACTTCTCGGCCTTAATCCGTGAAAATTTGTAAGCCCGAGCATGGATGTCTACCTAACTCCCTGATGTCTTCGGAAAATAAATAGTGCCTATAGATGGCTGTAGATTCCTAAAGAAATAGAAGCCACTAAACTCTCAATAAAAAAAAAAAAAATAAAAAAAAATAAGGACGCACTTTAAAAGTCCAAGTTGTAACAGATGCAGTAACTTCAATGACCTTCAGCAAAATTGACTAACTTCGATGAAAACTAAGCCTTTTCGAATTACCGAGTGGGTGTGTTTCGCACGCGCAGTGATTCAAATATAGTCCACATGCCAGAAAGTCGATATAATTAGACGCTCCTTCCGTCGACTATTCCACTTCAGATTAAAAGACTGGAAAGCGCCGTAGGCTAAGAATGATCATTTTCGTTGAGACCGTCTCCGGGGAACGCTGGAAAGGTGAATTCAATTCACTCGGAAAGATGAGCCCGCGGTCGGGCCGAACGACGGATTTTTACATCTGCTCGTCGGTTAGCAGACAAAGATGCGATCCCCGATTATCCCGAGGGCACGAGCGGGAGCGTGGGCAAGTGGGCGAGGAGAAGAGAAGGTGTCGGGAAATACATGGCTGGACCTCTTCACAGTCGATTGAGCTCCCCTCTTCCTTTTCTTCGGCCCTGCGGCCTTGGTCGGGGACGGAGACGGGAGCGCCCAAGAAAAATCGGAGAAATCTACTTAGAACGCTAACCTCTGCTCTGCTCACCCACCGCAGCAGCAACGACCCTCTTTAGCGGGCCGTGCATCACGCGTCCGGGCACCCATGTCGCCAGGTCTGCTTAGAGTACCTTTATAGGGAGAGTAAGGACAATTCGAAAATTTGGAGGTTAGGTTTGATCAGATCATAGCTATTGGGGCCCAAAAGGACTGCCAACTTATGAACTCGAATGGACCACTAGACAAGGTACGAATTGAAGCAATGTGATATATGTTTCGTAACTAGAATTTTACGTAAAACACGATTCCTACAACGAAAATTACTGAAACCAACTTTCAACGAAGATATTAACGTTTTTATTACACATTGGTTACGAGGAATTTGAACTGCCCGCTCACGAGAAACTCAAAGCTCTACGTGAGTCAAATCGCGCACTACAACGGTTTCAGCAGGCTTCTCAATGGATCAATGTTCATTTCCCACCATGTGTTGTTCAAACTATAAGCAATTTGCTATAGCTGAGCCAAAGCGTCAAGATCGAGGTTGCCAGATTTTCATATCGCAGAGACTGTCATGATAACGTTTAGCGATCGATGTGAATCACGTATAGCATTGAGTTTTCATGAGCGAATGGTTTGAATTCACGCATTAAGAATCATTAAATATCTTCGTACAGTATTAATTTCGATGTGCGGTGAGCGCATCGTGTTCTACGAGAAATTTTGGTTAAGAAACATGTATCAGAATACTGAAATTCGTACCTTGTCTAGTGGTCCATTATTTTTCAATCATTTTACCATGCCAATATATCTTGTAATATATTATATGCATCATCTTCGTCATTTGTCACTTGACGGTCAGTGGCGAGTCGTGAATGACCGATTATCGATATGCCTCCATATGAGGCTGTGGTACAGAATCGATTATCAAGCGAACACCCTGTTTATCGATCCTTTTCCATAGGTTTAAACGGCAGATCAATCGATGTATCGCAAAGTACGCCCCGCCCGCCACTTTTAACGGTAAAACTCCCAAACCGCGTATCTCGGTTGGCGACTTTGCAGACTTTTTTTCATAATTTTCTTTTTAATCGGAAAACTAGTCAACATTAATTCCTAGAAGCTTTTGCGATTTTCCTTCTCTGTGCGAAGAAAATTCTGAGAAAATTTGAAGTAATTATGTTGACTTGTTCTCTCTTAAGAAAGTAAAATAACATTGCAAAACACCGTAAACGAAATTCGTGGTACGCTGCCGTGCTAAGGAAGAACGCCGTATGAGCATTTGAGAGTTGCCAAATTTCCCTTGATGAAACATGTATTTTTGACAACATTCGTGCATAGTTTTCCTTCAAATTTTCAGGTATTTCAGATTAAATTGCGTACGAAACTGTCTGAAATTTTTAGTAAATAATATCCGCAAAAGTCCCAGTGAATTCGATTTTTATCGGAGGAAACTTGGCAACGCCTGAAGGCTCATACGGCGTTCTTCCTTAGCACCACATAGTACGAGAGTTTCACCATTGACATGTTATCGTTTAAATCGCCGGCTGTTTTCCAGTAATATTTACCTTTTTTATATCATTTACAATTGATTGGATTTTGTTACAGCCTGCAACAGGACGTACTATGGTCAAGTTGGTCGAACTTACGAGTTGGAAATCCGGCGTCCACGGGAGGACCGACTGCCCCTTCTCTGCTTCCTCAACTTCACTGCCGCTGGCGGAAGTCTCGGTGACTTAGTTCAGGTGATTACCAACCTCTCTTCCGTTGTCCTCTGTCCAAGCGACAAATTAATCGACTGCTTTTCAAAGGGCGGATGTTCAATTTTGTAAAACTTACGTACTCTGCACATGACAGATGAGGGGCCTGGAGGACAAGGAGCATGAACGCAGGTTTTTGCCATTTCTAGAAATTCATACGTATGCATATGTTTTTGCCGTTTCGAGAAATACGTGCCTGAAGTTTGAAAATTACATGGATCCTCATGGCGGAAAGAAAGTTCAAACAGATTTTTTGATGATTAAAAATTGAAATTTGGGAGCGAATGTGTCATAGAATATGCATTAAGACTAGTCTTAATTGAAACAATCAAATTCTTAATTTTTTCAGAAACTTCACGTATGTGCGTTGTCCTCTAAGCCCCTCAGAAAATTAGAATAGAGAATTTGCACGAAATACTATTATCGTTGCATCTGAAAGTGCTCAGGGAGCTGTGTTTACAGTATTTTTCATAATTTGTTTCTGATATGGGAAATTTCAGGAGCATATAGATACAAAAGTGAGAAAGTATGCCGCCTTGTTACGTCATTGAGCGGCACTTACCATTTTATCACATGTGTAATAGGAGATCAGATCCTTTGGTCATAATTGGTCAATCATTGTTCATTTCAGGAACCAAGGACATTCTCTTTCGCAGTTCACACAGTAGTGTCTGCTTAAACATGAAATTTACAAAATTTCAGAAACCTTCAAATACCTATATTTTCAATGTACAATAATAGATGAGCGGTCATTCCGTGTCGTGTGGTAGAGGTCCGCGCCGATAGCAAAATTGAGAGATAATTAATTGAAACCACCAAAAAAGACTGAAAAAATGTTTATCAGGCTCTATTTGTAACCAAAGAGCAGAAGTTTGGCCAATTTTACATCGTGTTCGTAAAACATTATCATTTAGTTGCAAAGAAAATCGCATAAAACAGACGTATTTTCAATTTTTGCCCTCCAAAAATTGGTCTCCTCCGTGTCGTGTATGAAAATGCCGCATTTTAGTGGTAAAAAAAAAACGCGACGGATTACCGAATAAACGGAAAATCTGTGATCTAACTTCTATTGCTCTTGACCGCGCTTTTTGAACTGGATACCTCAAATCGTAGCTCCGGTTTGGTCTGGCATTTAGATCTCTTTTTGTGCTAAAATGTTCGTAGGGCAGACCACGGCGCATGTGCGTTTTTTGAAGTGACGCCATGGCTTATTGTTAGCAGCCCGTATTAATTCGAAAACGTGGCTCAGGAGGTTCAGCTATGGCTGCTCGTAAACACAGGTTCTGTTATCCGAAACCGGGTGCATAAATAATTGCTCGTTTTTCATCGAAATTATGATCAAATACCGGTGATGGTGGTTAGCTTTGTTCCGCTTGTTTACAAATGGCTTGATTGTTTTGGGGGGATTCGCGCGCTGATCCATAATCATTTAATATTCTCATCGTTGGAGTAATATGCTCATTTACAGGATGTTTATTGGCAGTTGATAATCTCTCAACATTTTTTATGAACCGTGAGCCTGCCTCTTTCTCATTGCATTTTGCCAATATTCTTTGAATCAGACAAAATATATTTTGGAGATCCCCCACGTAATTTGCAAAAATTCGCCCGTATTAAAGTGCTCACTTCGACTTGTAATTGGACTACATTTTGCAATTAGGAACTAAAATTTCCGGCCCATCCGTAAAAACACCTAAGTGCATAGGGAATCTAATGGTAGGTACATACATCGTTTCTAAACTGAGCCAGATTTTGTATTACCGCAATTCCAATCACGCAAATGTCACGCTTAAGACGTTGCTAATCAATTATTGTCATTGGGCGAAAAGTAACCTTGACCTCCGCATTTATCTACTGCTTCAGCTAATTTATAAATAATCTATAAATAATATAAATTCTATATTGTTAGTGCCGGTCCTTTTGAATATATTGCCTCGGATTCCCCAGTAGTGCCGTGCAATGGAAATATTGAATTTAAATTGCGCTCAATATATGTAATGAAATTGCAATATTTTCACATAATTTGGTCAGTAAATTCCAATTTTAAACGACCCGTAAGACGAGCTGTATGTGTCATAATGATGGGCAATTTGAAATGCGTAGAACATTTTTGCAACTTATTTAAACTGTATTGCAATCAGTTTCAACGAGAGGTTCCTTTCAGTCAGTAGAAAGGGAACGTACATAACATTTCGACACAGTTGAAGTAATTTTAATGCATAATTGCACTTTATTGCAATCTGTGCTTACTCGGGTTGCAAGTTCCTTTTCTTATTCGAAAGGAAATCTCCCCAGATTGCATGACACTATAGAAAAATAAGAAAATGAGCACCTCATCTTGATCTTTCTATCAGTGGCAAAGCGTGAATGATCGATTATCGATATTTCCCCGTTCGAAGCTATGGTAGAGAATTGGACTGCATTTTGCAATTTGGACCTATAAATTCTGGCTCATCTGAAAAAACACTTATGTGCTTAGGGAAACTAATGGCACATACGTTGTTTTTAAACCGTGCCGGAATTTATAGGTCCAAATTGCAAAATGCAGTCCAATTGATTATTAGGATGTTCGTTGCGAACACCTTGCTTATCGATGGTCTTCCGCAGGCTCCAACGGCAGATCGATCAATCGATATGTCGCAAAGCACGCCACGCCTCTGCTTTTCACCCGTAACTTGAAGATTCGCCTTAGGCCACGCGAAACTGGGATTAGAGACTAGACGAAAAAAGGAAACTTTAAAAGTATCGTTTTTCAAAGGAGACGTCGGAGTCTCTAGAGCACCTGCACACGGGAGAGTATTGCCATCTCAAACCTTTTACTACAGGAATAGTGTGCGCTCTCTGATTGGTCGGCTATGGAGCCCCGAAGTTGGCCCAATGTGAACAAACCCCAGCCAGCCCCTCCGCTCGTAGTTTGGCCCAATCTAAACAAACAAGATGGCAACAAAGTTGTAGACGTGATTATGGATGTGATAGAATTTTTTTTACATCCAACTTCTGAATTGAGTTCGGACCGAACTTCAATGGATATTTTTGCCGATATTTCTCCTTTGAGTGTGATTATCATTCATTTCTCAGCCGATAATACGTGTTTCTTTAGGTCGGGTCGTTTGTTTATGTTGCAGGCAAATAGTCAAATCAGGCGTTTTATCAAATGCCTAGGTAAACAGTCAATTATTCTTATTTAGATTGAAATTCTGATCTTTATGCTGATTTTAGACAAAATAATTCATAGCTCTTGTATAGAAATCTCTATAAAAATGTGTGGCATAGAATAGTATTTTAAACGGTTTTTAGCTCCTGAACGAACATTTATGTTGAAATTCACAGCATGTCGCATAGAACACAACTTTTTTTGAAATTTAATATTTAAATTCACGAAGAGCGTTTGCAGAGGAAGAAAAAAGGAGATCTCGAAGATTTAATGAGTCATTTTTTCTAAAATATTGAAAACGCGTGAGCTTCTCATCATTAATTTAAACAAATTCATAAACTGTCAAAATTTGACTATCTCTCTAAGCATTTGATAAAATGCCTGATTTGACTAATTGCATGCGATATTTACATTGGGCCAACTTCGGGGCTCCATGATAGCCTAAAAGTGATGTACCAATCGGAGAGCGGCACAAAGATGGCAATACTCTCCCGTATAAAGTTACTCCAGGAGTCTCGACGTAAAGAATCTTCCCGTAAAGGGCAGTAGCGCGATCGTGGTGAGCGCTTAAACTCGATTAGGGGCTCAAATCAAATCGGAGTCGATCCGGGAGGGCATAACGCGTGTCCCCGGCCGGTATAAATACCCCAGGCGAGGAAAATAGAAAGCAAAGAAAATAAAAATTTGTCGTGGAGAGTTTAGGAGGGTGCCGAGAAATGTAACCGCTGCGTAGACAAGCGAGCCCGGAGGAAGAGGGCCGAGGGAAAGCAGAAAAAATATCCAGCCGACAAGCGAGCGAATCCGTAATAAAACACATGGCGGAACTTTCAGATGTTAGTTGTTTGATGTTAAGAAGAATAATATTTTTATACCGTCGTCGCTTTTCGGAACGAGAAAATGCGTTTGAAAGGCCGATTACTTAGGTGTAAGCTATTGGACGCTGTCTGCTCATCCGACGCACAGTAGATCGAGTCAATCGGAGGGGTCGGACAAAATTTGGAACCTTTAAAAGCCTAAAACTCCATTAAATCAAAACTTTGAGGTTTTAAAAGTGGTTCCAATGGTTTCTTCGTGATATTTTCCTCTTAAAGCATCCCTGATTTGAAATTTGACGAATTAAACATAAAAATTGGTAGTTTTGGTAAAAAATTTCATGTCCGACCGCTCTGATAGACTCGATCCTTTGTGCGACGTTGACTGAACAGGCACGCTTTTAAGGTCCTTTGGCCTGAGTCGTATTTACACCCGCAACTTGCACTTTAGGGTACTGGAGAGTTATTTTGGAACTCAATTTTTCCCCCATCTCAACAAATTTACTCGATCGAAAAGCTAGTCTTCGCGGACTGAGTTCCTCTTTTGCTTTGGATTGTTAAAAATCAAACTTTTAGATGATCGCCATTTTGAAAGGAAGACTTGTCCTATCTGAAGTACACATGTCTTAGACAAATAGCCAAATCAGGCAATCTCCTAGCTTATTAACTCCAACCCTCAGGAGAAATTATTAACCCCCTTCTGGAGAAAGCTCTGGCCACGCTACCGGGTCAATTGGGGTTGAATTTTCTTTTCTCTATGGAGAAGAATCTTGCAAAACGTTTGATCTCGGAAAAGAACGTGAAATTGCCTTATTTAAAACGCGACTCTACACTGCCGCGCTAAGGAAAAACGCCGCATGAGCATTCAAATGCTGCCAAAATTCTGCTTAACGACTTTTTATTTTGATGGAGAGTAATGAATATTTTTCCTTGCAATTTTCACACTTTATGGCTCGAATCACGAACGAAATCCTCTGGCAACTCGGAAGAGAAATATCAACAAATTCGCCTGTAATTTCATAATTTTCCGAAGGAAATTTGGCAATGTCTGATAGCTTATACGGTGTTCTTCCTTAGCACGGCTGCATAGACTGTGCGTGTTCACCAGGGCTGCCACAGGGGACAGAGGACAGCGCTCGGCGCCGAATGATCGGGTTGTATACCCCGGGGGTGGAAGGGGGATGGGGATGGGGGCGGAAAGGGGGACGGGGTGAAGGGGGGAATTAGTTTACTTAATGTAATGAGCTGCTGACGAGGAAGACCCGGAGACGAAATGACCCGTAATCACCCGACTCCCAATTTCCTGAATGGCTCCCAGCCCCCCCCCCCCCCCCCCCCCCCCCCCCCCCCCCCCCCCCCCCCCCCCCCCCCCCCCCCCCCCCCCCCCCCCCCCCCCCCCCCCCCCCCCCCCCCCCCCC
>NW_017552322.1:1168109-1187722 GCF_001854935.1 Bemisia tabaci | reverse complement strand
GCCCGCTCACAAGAAACTCAAAGCTCTACGTGAGTCAAATCGCGCACCTTAACGGTTTCAGCGAGCCTCTCAATCGAGCAATGCTCATTTCCCACCATGTGTTGTTCAAACTATAAGCAATTTGCTATAACTGAGCCAAAGCGTCGAGATTGAGGTTGCCAGATTTTTATATCGCAGAGACTTTCATGTTAACGTTTAGCGCGCGATATGAATCACGTATACCATTGAGTTTTCATGAGCGGGTGGTTTGAATTCACGCATCAAGAATTATTGAATATCTTCGTAAGGATGCGATTTCGGTAATTTTTGTTGTGCGCATCGTGTTTTACGCGAAATGTTGATTGAGAAACATGTATCAAAATGCTGAAATTCGCGCCTTGTCAAGTGATCCATTTTGCAAACTATTAAAACCTGACCGTTTTGATTAAATGCTCGGTTCGATTATTTTTCGCCGCGACATATCTCCATCTGACAACGTAGTTCGCCCACCACTCATTTATTTTAAATCGGAAGAAGGCGCTTTCTCTTACGTACACGCGGAGCTGGATGTCCACCTCTTTGGGCGTCTCTTTCGCCCGCTCTCTTTTTCCGACCTCCGTATGTTTAGTTTCCTTTCAAAGCCGCCTGAGCGGCTTACATGGTCCGAACATGTATTACCCAGCCAAAATTTACATAAGCCACGAACTATTGATTCCGAGCACCATTCTTTTTGCCCGTCCGTTTTCGTGGACACAGAAGTGGGACGGCTCTCCGACCACCAAATAATGTAAACCACGCCAAGTTAACGGAGCTCTCTTCAGAACCCGGATTTTTGAGAGAGTGCGCTGAATCTCCCGACAATATCCACCGATGTTCTTGATCTCCCTCTGAATCTTTTCTCAAGCCTCACCTGGTTTGTCTGCACTAACAAGGGGACACGGCTTCTATCCAACTACAGCTTATCGAGTTTTTTCTGGGATTTACAGTTTCTCCAAAGAGTCCGCCGAAGAGAATGTTTCCAGGGGTTGAGATTTCTCTCGGATCATTTTTACAACTTTATCCGAGATATTGTTTCGTGTTTGAACCAATTGATAAGTAATTCAGATTTAACACGATTTACTTCCTCTCGTGGGAGTTTTGCTACAAATTGCACAGAGGCGCAGCGTGCTTCGCGATATATCGATTGATCTGCCATTTAAACCTTTGAAAAAGGATCGACAAACAGGGTGTTTATCTTGTCTATCTGTACCTTGTATAACACCTTAATAATCAATTTTTACCATAACTTCACATGGAAAAATATTGGTAATCGATCATTCAAGCTTCGCCGATGAATTTGTCTAAAATGATGTTTGCATGTGCATTTTTAAAGTGGCATGCATTTAATGTGCGTGTTGCGAACTTCGCAGATTGTGCGCTAGGGAGTATATTTCAGACTTTTTGACGTACCTCACGTTATTTTCGAGTTAATTTACTCTTAGAGAGTGCATTCAGTTGACTGTGCCTATAGCGTGCAACAGGCCTGTTGAAGGTGCGATGGCAGAAGGCGTAAACTCGCAATGTCTCGCTGCATGCTGCCCATGAGGTTTCGCTCCGAACCGGAAGGAATATTAATAATAAAACGAGGCCTGTACACGTATTTTCTATCCTCGGCTGAGTTATTCACATAGCCCTTGAAGCACAACTGCAAAAAAGAGTAACGGAAAAAAACACAAGATGGTAATAGAGCGCAAGGAAAAGAGCGTTGATGACGGCGCAGAGATACAACTATTCGTACTCGATGGATGTCCGTGTTGTATCTGCAAAATTGAAGGCGCGATGGAGCGAGCATGGAGCGGAGCATCGAGAGTTCACGCCTTGCGCCATCGCATCTTCAAGCGAAAGCGGAAATTGTATGTATTATGTAATATATTATCGTATTATTATTGCGATGAACTCGCAACACTCCGTTTTACGCTGCCAATGAGGTTTAGTTTACGTGTCGCTCGGATTCGGGAAAAAATTTAAAAACGAGACCTGATAACGTCTATCCCATATTCGGCGGTGTTGAGACGCCGTTTTTTTTCCAATTTGATGTCTGATTCTTTTTTAGGCTGTATTTGTAGTCCTATATCTAAAGCTCGTGTGTACCGGCACCATAACTCCCCTAGAAAAGATATTCGGGTCAATTTGACCCAGCTTGGGCTTAATAAGGATATAGTTAGTTGTCAGATAAAATTCCCTCACACTAGATTTTTGTCTTCTTTTATTCCAATTTTAAGTCTGATTCTTTTTCCACGGTGTATTTTTAGAACCTATCTAATCTGAAGCTCGTGTGAATGGCCTCACACAACTCACGGGGCTTTTGTTTCACAATTTCAGCCAATTTGACCCGAATTTGGCATCTAAAAGTTAAACCATAAAAAACACTATTCTGTGACAAGCCCAACTGACTCACTTTGAAGCGATTACACATTTTAGTACGGAAACGGTACAATATCACGTATACCGGCCCCAATATGCGCAGGTTCCTTTATTCTGTATTTAAGTCCAATTTTTATTTTCATATTTATTTATTTTTTTTTTAATTTTATTATTTTTTTATTTTTTTTAATTTTATTATTTTTTTATTATTACGACCTTTTAAGACAATAATAAGTAACAATAATAATCAATAATCAAATAAGAAAGAAACGATGCAAAATGCCAATATTTACACTAGATACAAGACATTATAAAGACAATAATAGCTTTAAAGACAATGGTTATGGGAAAACGCTGAGGTGGCTCCAAGACCCAATGCTAAGTCAATTTTACCGTCAACTTTTTTACACATTAAAATGTCAAATCCAACTTTTGCAATCCTAACCCTGATATTTAAAAAGTCAGCATCATCAGAGGGAAAGCTGCCGACGTATAATCTACCTCAAATTAATTTATAGAAATAATACTTACAGAGGCTATAGTCAGTATTTTTCTCTCACTAACTTCTTATCATAATGAGAAGGCAGCGTGCCTCTGAATATTTGATATTTTGACACCCTTTCTGAATCTGAAATGCAGATTTCACGCTTCTTTCCTTTTCTCTTCCATACGTCGCTTAAAGTTGTCTCTTTCTTTTTTTCCTTTTATTTTTCAGTTTCATCACTCCTGCATTAAACATGAGCAGGATTTCATCGGCAGCGTTTTTACCTCTGGCAGCGGATTATTTTCAATGAGCTCGTTTGCGAATTTCTTCTCGCGAATCACTTTTCATTCGGTTTTTTTCTTTCTTTTTTGCTCATTATAGCTCTCATCACAATGCTGTCAAACCACTTCAAGATGCGTTCTTAAAATATCTAATGTTCACTATCGATTCGTCGGCGGATCATAAATGTAATGTTACAATTATATAGAGTCCACACCTCTTTACAGTTTGATAAATGAAACCGCGTTCAAATCAGACACTCAACATTTCCCCTTCAGTTTAAAATTTACTTTTCGACGTTAAAGTTTAAATTCGCCCAATGATGACTGATGACAAACGAGTTGAACGATGGATTCAGAAAATCTAACTTATTTTTCAGAAAATCGCCCAGAAAATTCACCTCAACATTCATCAGTCATCATTTGGCAGATTTTATTCGGTCTGATGCTAAACAAGTTGCTTCTCGCAGCCATAAGCGGAAAGTGGCGTTGACCTCCGAATTTAACTCTTGCTTTGTCCGATTACATCGCTTCGATTGTAAGTGCCGGTTCTTTAAAGAGTGTCCCTGATTCAGAGTTTGGAAAGACATCTCGAATGAAGGATTGTAGTGATATTGAAGCGGTTTCGATAAGAATTGGTTTAAACTTAAGGCGTGCATTAGGGTAGCAATCAATTTGAGTCTTTGAAAACCTAGAAAAGCTAGAGGGTGTTGCGTAACCCGGGAGTGTTTGGGAATTTTGCTGCGGAACCTTGAATTTCTTCATTCCAGCCGAAAAATGAAATTATTTACAACCGGCCTCACATGTTCTTTCCACATAATTTCGAACGCCTGGGTACAAGTTTTAGAGTTTTGGGATTTTTCGATTCCAAGAAACTTGGTGCTGACAATTTTTTGTGGAAAGCATTTTCATGATAAAGTTGCCAAATGAAGCATTCAAAAGTCATGGAAAAGTCAAGGACTTTGAAACCCAATGAAATTTGCACCCTGAGGTTGTGACTTATATAAACTTTGAACTTGCTTAGGTAAAGATGAAAACGTTCGCGTACATTTAGAGGGTGGCAAAATGCCAGTCATTTTCGGCTCAGTATTGAAAGGAAAACTGTTTCCCTCAAAAAAACGTGTAAACTTATTTGACGAGGATTCTATCAGGGCATCATGAACGACATTTATCGGAAGTGACGGATAACATTGTTAAATGCATTTTGGACGGATTCCTAATTCTCAATCGCATGCTTAGATGTGCTGTGCGTTGAAAATAATGGATTCCCAACTCATTTCAAACGGAGCATTTGTCATTTTTTACACTGCTCTTCACACAGGGACACAGGGGACACACACTGAAAAAAGTATCACCATATCCCAACTATACTCCTGGCTGATTTTGGCACCAGTCATAAGAGTAGTTGCACTAGGCCAGAGGTATGGTTGATCCAACCACACTTTCGGCAGACTCAACCGAACCTCTGACTGGTGCAACTATCTTTAAACCTGGCACCTAAATCAGCCAAGAATATAGTTGGGATTGTGTGGAGTCCCCTTCAAAGTTTTTCTTCCTTTCTTTCTTCTCTTTTATATATGCGGGGATCTTTATACTTCAACCTCATTCAGAAAGTTAAATAACTGCGTTCAATAGCTCTTTTTCACGAGAAGAGGATTACTCAAACGGATTTGATAAGAATCCGCTTAACTGCATTTCAGGTTGCCGAAATTCCTCAGTGCATTGAATTTGCGAGAAAACTAAACAGACGGAGAAAGAAACTGGGATTTCTCAAATGAGCCCTGTTGCATTGATCCGTCCCACAGCTCAGGGGAGGAGAGTTGAGACAACACGGCTTATGGATGTCACAAACGGGAATAAAGACTATACAAATCGGACATTTTTTGTAATCTTTGATCAACCCATTCCCGAATTCCTGTCTCCATGCCCTCTCTCATTCCATTTGCTCCTTGCCGTACCCCCAGTTCCCCATTCCATTTCAGTTTATAATATTTGCAATTGGTGAAAATTTAATCTTTATTCTCGTTCGTGACATTGTGAAGGTTTAAAATACGAAAACCAATCAGAAATGGATTCGCATTATTTTTACTCTCAGTGTAAAGGGACTCAACGATTGTCATACTTTTCCTTTTTTTTTCGTGCAGCTTAAATGTGACAACATGGGAAGCGAAGCGCCATTATCTTAATCATGCTTTTTTGCTGCGTCTATTAATGTTTCATCACACGTGAGCTCCTTTTGAGTTTCGAGTTGAACGAGGTGAGGGCAAGGGGGGCGTGGGGGAGGGGGTTGGGGAGGTTGCTTGTAATTAAGGAGCGCGAACAAGGAGCAACGCGTCACCCCCGAACACATTTTTCCGCTGTCTTTAACTTTTCATGCACACTTCAAGTTGCACATTTTTGTGTACATTTCATTTGCGCTCACGAAGCGCTATCGTCGCGACCCCCTCCACCCTACCCACTCGTCATTTGCCTCGTATTGTTTCTCCGAATTTGAACTCGCGATTGCCGGATCGGACGTTCATCAGCCAGCAGGGCAATATTCTGCCGTGCTAAGGAAAAACGCCGTATGAACCTCTAGGCGTTGCCAAATGTCCTTTGGTAAATCACGAATTTTCTGGAAAATTCGAAAATATTTTTCCTCCAATTTTTCAGATAATTTTGTTCGCAATTTCACCTAAAGTTCTTGAAAATTTCAGGGAAAATATTCATAACTTTCTTCAAAAATAACTCTTTTCTGAGAGGATATTTGGCAACTCTTGAATGTTCCTACGGCGTTCTTCCTTAGATTCTGCCGTGCTAAGAAAAAACGCAGTATGAACATTCGAGAGTTGCCGAATATCCTTCGATAAAATGTTTATTTTTGAGGAAAGTTATGAATATTTTTCCTTTAAATTTTCAGAATCTTTATTTGAAATTGCGAACAATATTACTTGAAAAATTGGGACGAAAATATTCATAAGTCTACCAGGAAATTCGCGTTTTATCAAAGGAAATTTGGCAACGCCTGAAGGTTCATACGGCGTTTTTCCTTAGCACGTGAAATGCGTGTGTCACTCATTCAGAAAATATACTGATTTCAGTAAAAGAGATGGTAGAAAGAAAGAAAGAAAGAAGGAACGTAGGAAAGACGCTTATACATTTTATAATTATTATTCATGGCATAAGTGACTCAAAGTACATATTGGATGCCTCAAAAATCCAAAAATTTTCAGGGGGAGACCCACAGACACCCTCCCCCGTTCGAGGCGTCTGGATCCACCTATGGTCGCAGAATCGTGATTGGATGATTTTGCATGTAGTATGGCAAAAAAACAAATGAGATCTGTTGAAATGCCAAGTTTCTATGCGTCCAATATTAACGAAGATAGCGCTCATCGAAGAACACCGCGTATAACGTAATCTAGCGCGGTAGCCCATACCGTGGTTCCTTCCACCTCGGTTTCATCCGTGTTTTGAGCTTGGAAACCACTTCAAGGAAGTGTCTCTTCAATTAAATAAACCATGGTACGCACTTCCACGGTGAATGACGTCAAACGTGCTGTATTTTGATGGGCGATATCTTCGTCGGTGATAATATTGAAATAGAAACTTCTCGTTTGGACGGATCATATAATTTTCTTGCTAATTTATAGGCATCAGAGCATGATTCTATGACGAGCGCAACTGAACTATCCTCTCTGGATACTTGATCGTGTATAGTGGATCATTTAGGCGGTTCCAGACGGTTCGACGAGGGGGGGGGGGGGGAGCACAATGGGGTCCGGGGGCCGCTCTCAAAATTTTCAAGCATCTGACCGGCGTTTTGAGTAAATTTCGTCATAAAACATTATCAAATACAAGCGTCCCTCCTAAACCCCCGACTTTGGTTTACCATAGCCGGTGGAACAAGACGCTTAAATTGTCATATCTTCGATAAGATTCCCCACTTTTGCTCCCGGAAGAACTACAAAGAAAAAAAAGCGTCCCTCCTTTCCCTTTCCAGCGTTCCTTCCTTCTTTCTTCTTCCCCCTTTCCCCCTTTTTTTGGGGCAAACTGGAGGGGACGCAACCCCTCCCCTTACAACCCCCCTGAATCAGCCTATGTTCGTGAAAGTTTCTGTGAATAGGAACCATGTAATGACCGAGGATGACGTTTTCTCTGAATGTGACGTAACGGTGTCCGTACCATGAATTCCGTTCTCTCATCCGAGGCCTTTAGTACATGAAGCTAAAATTTTTCCGCTCGCACCCCGGGTTCCGGGTCGAGGCCGAGATGCAGGGCTCTTGAAAGTAATCGGCCGGGGCCGGGATGAGCTGTCAGAGAGGTAGACGGGAAGCGGAAGGTGGGAGGCAAAGAGCGAAGGAGGAGGAGGTGGAAGAGGGGGGCGAAGCTCGTTAAAGGCCGAAAGAACAAGATCGTCGCTTGGGCAGATTGCAAAAGCTCTCATGTTTAGCGTCCTCTAATTTCACCCTATTCTTCGTTGCACAAACAGAGCCCGGCGAGTTTCTACTTGTTGATTATTAAATTATCTTGCCACCCCCTCCCCCGCCCACCCCCCGGGCGCTCCCGAGACTCGTGGGCAAAAGGGAGGAAAGAGGCTAATAATAAAATAAAGTAAAACATCGCTAACTTGGCGACTCAACTGTAAACAAATTACCCCGGCAAGTTTTTATCTTGTTTGAGGGACTCGAGTTGTTTCAGGCTCAAAGTCTTTACAATCGTCTGTGTGTCGCTTGTCGCCCGGCGTATGTTCGTCGGAGTCAGGTGATCTTGTACGTAGGCCTAATGCCTCTAGTGTCAAATTCTGCTAATAGATGGCGCTGCTAGTTCGTGCCGTTTTATAAAAAAAAATTGACAAAATCGTAGGCGGATCCAAGGGGGGTTTAGGGTGTGTAGACCCCTTCCGTCGGCACCCCTTTACTTACAAAAGAAGGAAAGGGTTTCCGAAATCGTAAATTTCAACACTTATTTTTTACAAAGTTTAAGTCTTAAGTTTTTGAAGTCCAAAATTTACAGTCAATGCTACCAAGGTTGTTTTGCAAATTCTAGTAGTGAGATTGCGTTAATGATGTCAATCCTTGTAGGGACTTGTCTCTAGATTGCAGCAGCATAACCACGAAAAATAAGTTTGTTCCCGGTGTAAAAGTCAAAGTGAAAATCTGAATTCAATCGCTGTTTTCCCTCGGCCATATTTGATAAATTTGACCTTTTTAATTGGAAAACAGTGTAAGAAAAAATAAGCCACTTTGAAAATTTAGGAATTAGGAAGTAAATTTTCAAAAGTTAGAATCCTTTTCACCTTATTTCCCCTATTTTTAAGCCGTGAAAAGTGAAATGGTGGTCAAAGCATCGTATAGGGTTAAATAGCATTCGACTTTTAATTCCTGGCTCTTTTTTTTTAACAACGGACCACAACGTTTCACCATGGTGAAAGGATTTGAGCTCTTTTCAGAGGATTCGCGCGGCGGGTTGCTGAAAAATGTAAGGAGACCGGTAGAATTTGTCAATTTGATCCCTAAAAGCAAAAAAAAAAGCGAAAGTTATAAAAAAATATCTACGGGATAAAAATATGTTAACACAGGAGACCTGAACACTTGGCATGGCAGAAGTTCATTTGTTCATGTTTGTCTTCGCACGGAACCTAAAATACAAATCAAAAGAAAGCCAAGCGTCTCAAAGAGAGCGAGGCACCAAAGAATACGGTTTTTAACACACCATTTTTTACTTGTCACTCAACGTGCGTGCGAGAATATTAATTCTGCGACTGGAAACAACTCGAAACATACGTTGAGCACACATCTCCAGGTAGCACGCACACACGCGCAAGGAGAACTAATGGCTCCTCCATCATTCTCATTCCAGGTTGCCGGTTTTAAAACTTTCCAACATTTCCGGGCTTTGATTTGAGCTTTCCGAAGTATTTTTAAAATGCCATTAGCTTTTTAATTAATTCCGTTTCTGCTCGGAAGATCGCTGGACATTCGTGGAATATTTTTTGCGTCCGCGAGGATGCCTGACCCAGTAATTTTTCCCCTCTGCAACCCTGTTTTTTTCTGGGTCGGGGAGGGTAGGGTGGGCTCTGTGTAAAGTAGGGAGTATCTTTTCTCCCGTGTTCTCCTGTGTGCGTGAATGCAGTCACCCGCACTCTCGCGGCTTTCGGGAAATTAAACAGTCGCAAAATTAATCATATCTTCTGGTGAAAGAGCGAGCGACTTTCCCTGAAAAGACAAGATAATACGCCTTTTTCTAAGCGGGACGATTAATTGTCGGCAGACGCTGACAGACCTCCTTTCCTCCGACGCATTCCCTTCCTCTCGAGGCCCCCTCCCTCTCTCATTTCCATAACATATGCTCCAGAGGTTGCCATCGAATGAGGATTAAACTTTTTAACCGTATTCTCGTTCGATCCGCTTACTGCTTTGCCCTCAAGAAGACTTTTGGTTTCCATATACATCGGGGACAACACCCCCTGACCGCTTCGCGGCCCATCTCACTAAAGTGCTTCGCACCTCCAGGGTTATGAGTTATGCGTTACTCTCATGATTTTGTAAGAATAGAATAGATGGTATTTTATTTAACCCAAAAAATACCGGTTTTATAAAAGAAGTCCTTGAAATTTTAAGGTATAAAAAGTATAAAATATCATTTGTAAAAAAATTACATGTTAAGCGGTGATTTTATAATATAGAGTAAGATTCGGCAGTGTGCGCGTCATTTGCCATGAGTAACGGAATCGTGTATTTATGCTTTCCAATAATAGATCAGGAGAAAATGACGCAATTCGTCCAAAAACCAAGGATTTACATCCTACATCAACGGAGATATCATACCCTTTAAAGAAACACGTCGTATAATGTTTTCCATTGCAGTGGTGCATATCATAGTTTACCTTCACATAGGATTGATCAATCGGCGATACATGTATCTGCAGCGGTTGTTTAACTTAAAACACGAATGAAACCAATCTCGAAGAAACCATGGTATGCACCAACGTGGTGGATGACGTCGAACGTTGTTTTTTTAAAAGGCGACAACTATGTTGATATTGGAATTGAAAACTTGATGTCTGGACAGATCTGACAATTTTCTGCTGATCCATATCTGAGATCTTCAAATTAAGATTTTGTGATTGATGCAATTAACCCATGAAGGAATCGTTCTCTGATGCCTAAAATGTGTGTATTTTTCTCAGAAAATTGGCAACTCTTTAAATGCCAGGTTTGGGTGTTTTTTTATTTATTTTATTTTTTATTCTTTATATCTTAGTGTGTGTTTACTTACCCCCCGTCCCGGTTTTGGGGTTGCTCAATTTAAACGACTTGGGCTTTTTGATCCCCTTTTCTCGCCACTTCGGCGGGTTCCTCCTAATGGATGTGTGCTTTGGCTTTTCCTCCGTCACAAGTCGACGCGGGAAATCGTCGCTCCACCAACGTTAAAGACGCAAATCAGCTCTGAGATGAACCTTGTTTCCCGTATAACTCAATACTTTCCAGAGCTCACGTTAAAATGGACGTGCGCCCCTCCGGTTGGCGGTGCGACGAAATGACTCGGAACACGCCTTATCGTCGGCTTCCTGATGTAAAGGACGTATTTGCCCTCCGCGATGAACTCTGTCACCCCTATAAATCAATGCTTCCCTAGGCTCAACTCTAATTGCAGTTACGCTCTTTTGTCGGCCAAGTGACGTTATGATAATGCGGGTCGTTGAGGTCTGGGTCTCGCGTGGCTTCGGGTCGATAACGTACTTTTACCTAGATATTTTCGCACGTAATAACTTTTTATTTGTACTAAACATTCCGGAAAATTCAATAAATTAGGGAAGTCTATGAAAAAAACAGGGTGTTTAGCAAACCGGAAATTCGGGAATACTGGGAATTTCAAGGAATTTTTGCGGCAGCAGGAGAAACCTGGTAAAACATCATGGAATTGATTCGCGTACAATGATTTGCAACTGTAGCACCAGATTCAACAATATTTCCGAATGGGTGAATCGCTAAACCTTGTGTTTTCTATGAAATACTCTGAAAGTACGTGGTGATTATTTTATTGCGTATTTTTCGAGCCAAAATCTCGGACGCGCCCGCTTCCAAAAATTCAAAAGATTCGAGGGAATTTCAAACGCGCCGGAATTGCTGGAAAATGATGGAAATGATGTACCGCGGTAGTCAAGCCGTTACCTCATATCATTTTACACTGCTGTTCGTTTTTAAAATTTGCTTTAATGTAGAAGTATTGCTTGTTAACTGCTGACAACATGAATGAGTTTCAATTCTTTAATTCTGGAGGTATAGTTTTGACTTTCCTATTGTTTCCATCTACGAGGAGTAGAAAGAAATTCAATGGGAGCCCCAGAAACCCGTGCGTGTTCTCCTCTGAGTTTAGATCGGTGTCGGATGACATCATTCGGCCCGACGACGCGAAACCGGGGCATTTTAAATTTGCGAAAAAGTCGCGCTTTATGAACCGGATATTTCTCGGTTACCGAGTTACTTTCTCGAGTTTTTAATGTGCGTATCATGTTATACGTGCCATTTACCTCCAAAAAAGTATTCGCCGGTTAAAGCAAGCGGGAAAACTCTTTTACTTTCGTAGTTGAGAAATGCTCGGCTGTTTTTTTATTTAGGCGCGTTTTTAAGTTTCCCGAAGAAGTTGAGGGAGGTCGAGAGAAAGAACTCGCCTCACCGTAATTTCAGCTATCAATTTTAAGGAAAGTGCACTACCGTTAAAAAAATAAAATACAGAAAAACGATTATCTTCCTCCGCTCTTGCATATCAGAAGCATTACATAAAGGTATAATAAATCAATCTTCTCTAAAAAAGTGAGCAGTAAAATTCTACATTCCATTATATTTATTATTTATGATTAACTCAGAACATGAAATAACGCTAGCTCAAAGAGTCCCTAAAGTAAACCCGATGCCTCTAGTTTCTGTGTCCTAAGTTCCTTCATTTACAGTCGATACCACACGCTCCTCGCAGAGGCTTGAATAGTTGCCTCTCCCAGCCTGGACACCGCGCGCCGCAGTAACATGCGACTTGATGGAGTTACGTTGCGTCTCCTAGCGACTGAACTTTTAGAACATTCTCTCAAATAATGTTTAAAATGGACCAGAGCTTGTTATAATTTGCGTAAAACTAGATTGACGAGCAATCGTAATGCACATTGCTTATTAGCGTGATGAAAAGTCAGGAATACACCCGTGCCGAACTGTATTCCCTTCTCGTTACTAAAATTGTAATGAATGAATTATTAGAGGGTGGACCTAGGTTTTCAATAACTGTCTCGTTATTTTAATGCTGACTAGTTAGTAATATAATTTTTTTTAGAAATGTCAGTTACCTATTAAACAAAACATTGTAAAATGTAAAATAAAAAAAAAAATATGAATAAAATCATTGACATTAGCAATTCTAGTTTTTAAGTACATTTTCAATACATTTAGTTTTTTAAAATTGAAAAACAGCGATTTATAAATATACCACATACGTTCTGTAAATCTCTATTGGTCGCGGATTATGATTCACAAGACATATTCTTCCATGAGGATTAATACCGCCAAATTTTTAAATTTAGAGATTTAATATCCTTTTACCTTTCTTCCGTGTTCACGTTCAGTGTATAGAGTTGTTCCACAGAATATTTTCCAATTACTTCAGCATGTTTTCTCTTTCTCTCTTTTTTACGCGGTTTTTAAAGTTTGAGCTGATATTCCCAGCAACATAAAGACGACTGTGCCAGCGCACGTATTTGAAAAATGTGTTTGTCAGCAGGGATTTGAGGAGGCAATGATTTCACCGCGGCGCGGCACACAGTAGAGCGAGTCGATGAGGAAGTTTGGACACAATTTGAAAACTTTAAAAGCTCATATCTTTGTGAATGGGTAGACGTTGGAAAAAGGTCGTACTGGTTTATTCGTGAAATTTCCCTAAAGTATCAACCCCTAGGATTTATAATTTGACGAAATATACATCATGATTTGCAGTTGGAGTAAAAAAATCATCCCTCCGGTGGCCCTTTCCTCTGTGCGACGCGACGTGGCGCGCGCTGAGGGACGGCCAGCCGTCCGGATCGGGGTATTTAATTAAAATCAGTGAATCCGATGTAAAACATTACTTACAAGCGAGCGAGAGCTTAAACTAATAACTGCGTCAAGCCCAGTTATGAGCGCTCCCGCTAAAAATTATAAGCAGTCATATTTTTTCCCCCTCCGCAGGTCCGCTCCACCCCCCTCCCCCACCTTCCTGGTCCCTGGGAATGAAAAACGGGGCAAGGAAGGAAACCCATTATTACACCGGCCGTCCGGCTCGCTTCTTCACAATTATTTATACCTGTCTTTTTCCGCCAAGTCTTTGCATCTTCAAAGCGGCGACGTGAAATATCTCTCGAGTATTTTCCGCCGCTCCCCAAACGAAAAGAGGCAAATATTCGCTCTCCCCCCTCGGGCAAACTCGCGGCTCCGCGTGCCAAAAAAGTAATGATTTCGCGATTAACTACGTGCCGCGATTCCGCGATGGGCTGACGATGTGGCAACGCCGACGAATGCGTTTGAACTCGCGAACGCGCGAGCGGGCAAATGAACGCCTCGGCAGAGCTATAGTTTTGACTTTTCAGATTCGAGGGACGGATTGTTTGTTTTTCTTCGGGCGCGGAATTCAATGAATTCAGATTTCTCATGAAAACATTCGCGAATTTCAGTTTGTCTTGATCGCACTCTTTGTAATAAGAAATTAACTTCCTTCGCGGTCCTTTTTCTCCTGTTCCTGTCGGCGTTATTCCTCTGCGTCTCGCAGTTGCACTGTTTTCAAATTGTGTTTAATGAACTTCATGCTGCGTCTTTCATCGCGCACTTTTTCAAATAGGCATTTCGAAAATCTGTGAAATTTGGTACTCAAAATAATAATACCAGCGGGCCGATTATTGAAAGTTTAAAGTGGTCCGATAAGACATCGAATTGCGATATATTACATGGTTAAGATAGGGCTATGTCTCGTCGTGTCGGGCTGACATAGTATCAATAATCGGGTCGCAGCAGTCAATAATCAGACAATCTCGAATAAGGACCAGCAAATTCAATATTTTTTGTATCTTAGAGTGAACTTTTAAGGGAACGCAATTTTTGACTCTAACTAAATTAGCCTTTGGAAAGGTAGAAATTGAAGCGCCTAAAATCACTAAGAATAAAGGACTCGTCAAATCATTAAAAACAGCATTAACTCTTCAATCATCCTCAGGAGATGAAAGCCGGCTTTGCCCATCTCTTAGACGGCTGGTTAGGATTTTTGAATTGCGTGATTCTCCGTTACTGAGCTACTTTTTCGCATTTTTAATGTGCACATCGTGTTTCTTGCGTCATGGGCTTTCAGAAGTATGTTTTCGCAAGTCAAAATTCGCTCATGGTTTAGTGATCTATTCTCTAATGCTATTTTTGTTTTTTTGTGTGTTCAGCTCACATTCGACGCTTTCACCGTGGGCCGTTTCGTCTCCTTCACGATGGACGGATGCCCGGACGGGTACATGACAATCCGGGAAGAGGGACGACCGGACACGAAGGGGCAGTGGTGTGGCAGCGCCTGGGGCTACACCGTTTACTACAGCGAAACGAGATCCCTCAACTTATCACTTAATTTATTTACACTTTCTGATCAGGTAACCGCTCTTTTTGGTTGTGTCTCAAAGGCAGTATGCATTTTCCGCACGAAATCGGGGATTTTGACATTGCCACACAATGATCGTGATTGACGTTTCCGCACAAAATATTTCCCGCCTAAGTTACATCTGGCTCGTGGAAGGTGTCCTGGCCTGAGCTGTACCGTGTTTGTGTCCACCTCGAATGCATAGAATGTCTCAGGAAGGGGAATAAGTAACCTTTAAGAAGAAGAAATAGTGTACGTTACGTTTGAAGCCAATCTTCGATTATTGGTGGAAAACATTCAGAATGTGGTAGCTGATGCTACCACAATCAGGTCACAAGCTGATGATGTGATAGCTTCAAATTTGTTCACCAAATGTAACAAAAATAAAGTTCTTCCGACTGATTTTGTGCGGAAATGTCAATCGTGGTTTTTGTGTGGAAATTTCAAAATCTGAAATGTTGTGCGGAAACGTCAAACCACCGCACCGTCTCATTTTCATTTCTTCACGCAGAGACTTGCTTTTTAATTGAAGTTTTTCCTGGGTTACAAAGCGGTACGATTCTCTGTCAATGAAAAGCTGAAACCATCAGAATTAGCCCTTAAGCTAATATAATGGAAGTTTGTCCAAAATTGGATAAAAACTAAACTTTCGTTCCAGAAAATGTTATCAATCTTACTGACGATTTTAATCAATGAGAATTGGATTGGATATTTTGAATACGTGAATCGAGAGAGGACACGATGTTAAGCAAATGAAATCCCCTTGAAGATTGATCGAATGGAATGTTGTTCATTTGACGGTGATAAAAGTATTACTGCTGACATAATAACGTCTTAAAAGTAATAATTATTTACGTTGAATTGCTAGTTGTCTAATGTTTTTCGCCTGTCCAGCATATTTAATTAACTGTTCATGTTTCTCTGTGTTGCAGGGTATTTCAGGGTATAATTTTGACTTTAAATTATCGTATAAGTTCCTAAAATATAACGAAGCTCACTTAAGGTATGGGAACAGTAGTCAACTAAGCTACCGAGGAGAGTTAGTTCAAGGTAGCTACTGCACTAGACAACTGAATAAATGTGATACAAGGCCTTGCAGGGTCCAGTCACCGAATTTTCCGGGGATCTACCCGCGAAACGTTACCTGCTATTATAGACTAGAACACAACAAAGTGCCTTCAGGCAAACAAGCTTTAATCGCTGTTAGACAAAGAAATAGCCACAAAATTCATATAAAAGATCAAATGGTAAAATATGAAAGAAGTCAACGTCTTTTACGGTAAGTTGAATTTCATAACACATGTTTATCACTGATTATTTTTTTCCTTGTTAAAGAACTCACGTGCAAACATTGTTCATATCCTGGGTATTTTGAGATAGAACACGGATGAAACCGAAGGAAAAGAAAGTCAACAGCTGAACCAAAACGCCGAGTTAAAGGAATCCATATTTTTATACCGCAAGGACTGCCACAGTAATGTCGATGTGCGATTTAACTCACGTATACGAGTCCACGCCTCGCGCCATAGCGCCTTCAATTTTGCACACGCAACACGGGCATCCATCAAGCACGAATAGTTGTATCCCTGCGCCGCGCCGTCATCAACGCCCGTCCTTTTTCTGTTTCCATATAGGTTTTTATCTGCATGGTTTATGAGTATTAATCTACAGAGACGTAATCCGACCCCGGTTTTGAGTTTTCTCTCAAATCGGAGCGACACATTACCGGCAGCTTAGAGGGAGCCTAATTGTTTTTCTATGAGCGCAGGAAGTTTAAATTCATACATCGAAAAACTTTAATATCTTAAATCAGAGTTACTTTCAGTATTTTTTTTTGTACAAATCGTGTTCATTGTAAATTTTTTATGAGAAAATATTTACCTTTATGCCTACATCCGCACCTCGCCTGGGGCTGATTGTTGAAATGTATAGACAAAGCGATAGACAAAGAGGACATAATGAGTATGGAGCGATCCTATTTGTTAATTTGGGTGAATTTTATAACCAAAGGGGAAAATGATGGACTGACTAAATGGTTACTCGTGAGTTACCGTTAGTTAGTCTGTTTGCCTTCCTCCTTTGTCACTTGCAACCTCTCGCTTCCACCAATATCCCTCCATATCCTTTTAGTCTTCTTTCTCTATAACTGTGTCTACCAATTTCAACAATCAACCCGCTGGGCTTTAAGCATGTATTAAATTTTCCTTCTTACATTTTTCAGCTCTAAGTTAATCAGATTAAAAATTAAAAATATCCTCTTTATTTTCTTTGAGCAGGGTTTGGGACGAATGCAACGTTGTGCAGGACTACCTGACCGTATACGACGGTGGGAGCACGATGGACCCGGTGTTGGTGCGCTTGTGCGGCGGCGATGCCGTACCCGACATCATCAGCAGCGGCCCGGACATGCTCCTCGAATTCCATACTTCGCCTTACGACAATCCGTTTCACCCCGTGCCTCTTAGCTATCTCCCTGGATTCGAGCTCGACGTTCAGGTAAGGAAAATCTGCCCAATTCCGTATTACCACATTCTCCAAGTTTCGTTTCAGTCGCAACGTCACTCGATTTTTCGTATGAGGGCGGTTCCAAAAGTCTCGAACCATCTAGCTTTGACCTCCAAGGCTCTTGCTCTTTTCCAGGGTAGTCCCTCTAAAATGTCAAGGGTTCCCAAAAGTCATTTCCTTGACGTCACTGGATTAACTTTTGGTTTATCAGGGACGAAATCCTTTCAATATGTTTCTTCAAGGGCTGAAAGCACTAAAATGCTGGTTTAATTTCAAATAAAGCAGTTGAGGACTGGTAACACAGGATTCAGGAAAACAACGGAAAATTCAGGAATTTTCCGGTGGACCGTAGCTTCAAGGGCTGATTGAGTCACTCGTGTTGCTTTAAAAGAGGGGAAAATCCTAGGGGGAAAAAGACGAAAAACTGTTGGCGATTGGAGACACCGGCCGGGCTAGAGGTGCTTTTTTAGAATATTTGATAACAATTAAACGCCTTAGCCCCATAAAACGTAGAGAGCGCCAGTTGAAAATGTATCTTTGTGTATTTGATTGGAAACTTCTGTAAAAATGTCCCTTCCAAGGAAAAAGTCAGTTTTATTTAAAAGCAACTTTTTCGCCATTCTCTGAGGGTTGATCCTAAGTATGGCCTTCTCGTTCCACTTCACAAAATCAGTCAACGGCTGGTTCAAAGTATTTTTCTACGCCCTGAAAACCATGGTTTGAGACGAGTCGCAACGACGTATTACTGACTTGAGGGTCCAAATTGCGTGCACGGCTTGGAATTGATTTTTTGCGCAGAATGTTTCTGCGGCTGCTGTGTAACAAGTAACAAGTGGTCGCGTGACTTGTTTGAGCTGGCTCGGGGCTTCAGGTGTGCAAATGTAATTGAAAGATATTTCCTTACGAGTTAATCAAAATGAGTTATCGCAGTTCTCACTTTCCACCGAATAGTTTCTACGTGCAGGACGCTAACGAAAAATCTGATATGTTTAGGATTTTCGTGCACTACTATTTCATTTAGCTTATTTACGACTATATTGCTAAAGGCCTTTTAGAAATTTACAAAAAATAATACAAAACTTTTGAAATTAAGGATTTGTGAGCACGATAAATATTTTCTATGAGATAAAAAAATTCTTCTCCTTCTTTTCGTGAATGCTTTTTTTCCGAGAGCGTTATTTTTTTTCACCCGTTGCAACACTTTGGTTAGATGACGTGTTTTTTTTACAATTTCCTGATTTTTGCAAAATAACCTAATTCTCCGATGAGAATCTAGAACCTCAACGAAAATCAAATTCTAGGAGTCCTTAAATTCTTCGTGCGAAGAATTTAATGTAAGCTGAAACTTTTCAAAATAACACGCCTGAGAGTTTACAAAAGCTACTTATAAAGCTCCACAAAGCTTTGAGTGGCGACGTAACTTCCCTTATTCAGAGTTACATTCTGCATCACTGCCAAACTACATCTAAAATCTTCCAGTTGTTAGATGCGTACACAAAGTCACAGGTTACGGTACTGTTATGCTCATGTTTTCATCCAAAACCATCAGACTGAATATTTCGGAAACTGCAGAATTTTTTTTTGCTGAAACGAAAGAGGCATGAATTCATATGCATAATCACATCAGGTCACATGAGTGTATTAGAAACTAGTCGCTTTGCGAGCTGACACGTCTAGCCGGGGAGTGCCCCTGGACCCCAGTTCAACGCTTCGCGACGAACTTGCGACTCGCTCCGCGAGTCGCCACCGCCCCGCACAGTTTTTAACATTAATGAGGAGACAACATCTATGTCTTAATCTTCTTTTTCACCAATTTTTACAGAAATTGATGTTCTAAGAGTCCGGACCGCGTTTTCGTGCAGGGCCGCCATCTTGGATTTGGAAATGTTGAAAATCTGACCAAAAATGCGAGTTTTCCGTCGAAATACACCTCCTAATACCGAATTTCATAAAAATCGATCGATATCAGGAAGCGATATAGCATTTTAGGCCACGGCCGCCATCTTGGATTTTGAAATTTTGAAAATCTAACCAAAAATTCGAGTTTCTCGTCGAAAAATACCACTGGATACTGAGTTTCACGAAAATCGATATAACAGGAGCCGACTTAGCATTTCAGGCCACGGCCGCCTACTTGGATTTGGAAATTTTGAAAATCTGACCAAAAATTCGAGTTTCTCGTCAAAAAATACCACTGGATACCGAGTTTCACGAAAATCGATATAACAGGAGCCGACTTAGCATTTTAGGCCACGGCCGCCATCTTTTGGATTTGGAAATTTTGAAAATCTGACCAAAAATTCGAGTTTCCCGTCGAAAAGTACCCCCGGATACCGAGTTTCACGAAAATC
>NW_017552322.1:1149201-1166988 GCF_001854935.1 Bemisia tabaci | reverse complement strand
AAAAAAAAAAAAAAAAAAAAAAAAAAAAAAAAAAAAAAAAAAAAAAAAAAAAAAAAAAAAAAAAAAAAAAAAAAAAATTGACTTAAGTATAGTATTGAGCTCGTCCTAAAGCACATTATTAACATGCCGCTCCTATAGTGCTTCCAAGCGCTCTGCGACATCCAACCACCACTAATAGCTATCTTGCCAGAACTCCTTTGGCAAAGCACATATTTTCTCCCTCTAAAATTTGAGAGTTCAAGAAGTATATCTATGGCCAGGGTGCAAAACCACGTATCTTCGTTTGCGACGTTACACGCTTTCTGTCATACTTTATTGCTTCCTTGAAGAACTAACCTACGTAATTTCTCGGAAACTTCCTTGATTTTACCTCACCGTTAGCAGCATATTCTGTAAACATTTCAAGCAATGAAGTTAGCTCGTTTCTCCTCGAAAAAATTAATTAGAAGCGGACATTTTGCATCACCGCAATTGAGATACGTGGTTTCGCTTTTTAGCCATCGATGTGTCGAAGGCAATTAGTCAAATCGGGTATTTTATAAAATGCGTAGGCCGGTAGTCAAATTTTGACAGTTTACGGAATTCTGTAAATTTATGGAGAGGAGCTCACGGGTTCTCAATATTTTGGGAAGACTAACTCTTCAAATCCGCGAACTCTCTTTGCTCCTCCCTTTTTACATGCCTTTAGTACAATTAAATTTCAAAATTTTAAAACTTCTATGTTTTATGACATGCTGAAAATTTCATGGATCATTCAGGATCTTAATATCGTTTATAATACTATTGTGTGTTGGACATTCTTACAGAGAATTCTCTCTTTCAGGAGCAACAAATTATTCTGCCTAAAATTAGGGTAAAAAAATCAAAATTTCCATCTAAGTAAGAATATTTGACTATTTGCCCAGACATTTGACAAAATGCCTGATTTGACTGTTTGCCTACGATAGATATTCTGTTTGCGAAAATTAGACCTGAAGCCTCTTTATTATTTTGGACCGCTCAGAGAATTTGTGCGCCAGACCCATATTTTTCCGCTGACTTCATGCAACATAGTCCAATCACCGCTTGACACCTCTGAAGTGATAATGGATATCGTAAATCGTTAACGCGCTTATCGTGCTCCTGAGAAAGTTAACACAATGAAAAACTCTCAGCCGGGCTCTAGCAAAAGTTTGCACTAGCTCCATTAAAATATGTCTCTGCGAGGTATTAATATAGGTGTTTTTCCCTCAAAGCAATTTGACAACATCTAGGCAGCCTCTTCATCCTAAAGGACCGTTGCCCCTCGAGTTACTGAGTTCCCCCGGGACGAAGCACAAGATCAAACATCGCGTCATACACCCCTGGCGACACGCTAATTCCACCCCCAGGGATAGGCCGGGGGAACGGGGAGGGGGTCAAAGCGGATGTCCAGTATAGCAAACACTGTAATCACTCAAAAACTGACTCATTAACACTCTCAGCCGAGCTGACTCCAACTGGCTTCCGCCTCTTTAACGTGCTCCCGTTATAGCAGTCCACATTTGCGAAATAGATTTTCGTTTGATCCTCAGGGAAAAACACTTTTACGATTAAATTATCCTCCCGGCTTGGACTTAAGACGATTAGGTTCAATTTACATCAAAAGATCGCTGTTAATAATAAAATTAATAAAAAATACATGTGATGAAAAGGGATGGTAATCGAGACTATTATTTTTCCTCACACGTAAAATTAACGCCGATGTGAATGAAAGAGTAGCTCCCACTCTAAATGAATTTGTTGCAAACCTCAGCAAGAGCAATAGTGCGGTTTGTTTCTCATGGAAAGTGAATAAAAAATCACGATGAACAAATCGGTAAAGTTTACAGTTCACTCCTTACATTATAATATGCATAAGGAACCAGCGCATTTTTTAGATTCCCCTCTAAAAACGTATTTAACGATGTAACAAACGAGTCATTTTGGTCTCGAAACTCTAAGTGGACTCGAAATGAACTCACACCCTCCCAATCAAGAACGAGCGAACAATGAATATGATATTTGTCATGAAACGCAGCGGGAAAAGCAGGGAAGTACAGATGTTTGATGGATAAAATATGTTTGTTGCAGCCAAACTAGATAGCTGAGTTCAATCTGACAACATTTTGCAATTAGGAACTACAATTTCCGGCTCATCCCCAAAAACACTCATGTGCATGGGGAAAATAATGGTATATACGTTGTTTATATACCGAGCCAAAAATTGTAGTTCCTAAAGTGCAAGATGTAGTCCAATCCGCAATCCCGAGTTGGTATCCTAAAATTAGAACAGAAGAATCCAAACATTTTCTTGTGTGTAAATTCCAATAACAGTTGTAAAAAAACGTTGCTCAAACGCTCGGAGACTTGTTATAGGTGATCAAACAAGATTTTCGTACACTTTCAAAGACTCGAGGACAAAATATTTTGAAAAATGCAGGACACACTCGGCAAAAAAATGCGCGGAAGAAGGTGATACCAGAAGATAAGCTAAAGCTTTAACGATGCTGGCAACATTCGAAGCACTTCGAGCTCGTGGGTTTCCTACTTTATGTCAAAGAGAGTTTTTCTTCATTGAGGGGTGCAAAAAGGACGGTGCAAAATCCTCACAACTTCGTCCGAGATAACGCGCGCGAACCGTGTTCAAAGGAGCTGTCACGTTTTCGCGAGTCATAAAATTAACCGTAATTTTCACCGAATTTTTTACCCTTCCGAAGTTGAAAAGAACCCTCGAAATTCCGTCGAGTCGACGGGAACAACGCTCGCGCGAGGGAAATCCTCGGACGCGTGGCAACGCGGACGTAAGCTCTCAAAAAAAGTAACCTCGAAGTCGGCGGTTCAAAGACTCGAATTTCTCAAGTTCATTTACAATTCCACCCTGCACTCTCGCTCGATGGAAGTTAAACTGACTCTTTCGTCGTTACGTTTGTATTTACTGCTCCTCTTCTGCTTCTTCGCTCGGGTTTTTTTTCCAGGGGACTTCTTTGGCATCTACTTTTAACTCCCATTTGGCGGAGACGCTCGAGAACTTACTTTCAATAGTTACCTATTTGAGCCGACGTTGGATAATACTTGCGGTATAACGGGGGTTGCCAACAGGCTTCTCGATTTTCTCGTACTTTTTAAAGTTGCATGAACGAACGAGGGCAAAACACGACAAATATGACCCGATCTGTAAGTGACAGGATGGTAGAATAGTGTTGGATCCACACTTTTCTTCGAGGAAAGCAAGGCTGAAAAGTTTCAAAAATTGTATAGATTCGAACCTCGGAACTCTGATGAGTATCAATAGTTATGAGTAGAGTTATGAGAGTCAATGAGTATGCAAGATGGCTGGACACAATTTCCCCTCAGTTTAGCACTTAATACTCATTAGAATTTAAATTTTTAAATCAAATGAAATTTTTGGATCTTTTTTGCCTCGAATAACCATGATTTCGCACCGCAAAAAATACAAAATGAAAAAGGATGTGTTCTATAATTTTGACAATATGAAAGGTAGGCGCGGAACTTCCTGAAAATTGACAAAACCCGCATTTTATTTGTTCTCCTTTTACTTTTCGTGAGGGCAAATCATTGTATTCTCAAGGAAGATCTATTTTTAAAGTTTTACTGATGGACTTTACCTTAAGCTCGTAAAATTTTGTCTTATGAAGGTATTTTAAATGCCTCATTTAACCTCCGAAATCACTTAAGCACATGGGGGCTCCCCCAAGAAACAATAAGTTTAAAGAGCCGCTACGTTTTTCAGTCGTTTGGCAACAATGTGGAATAGAGAATAGAAAAACTTTATAATATAGGAGATATTTTTATTGCGAGTAAGAATTTTTGCAGTCGAGTGTATCATTATTGCCCCGGAGTTTCTTTCAAAGCCATAACCTTTTTCGGATGTAATTTTTCATTTGTTCTTCAAGCCTATAGCGTGCAACTCTCATTTTTCATCCGAAATATTTATAAATTCGTGCTAGTTATCGATCTGTAAGAGCCCTCTCTTTACCTATCCATAGCTATTACACATGCGAAGGAAAAACGGGCGTTCGTTTTTGTGATTTCAACGAGAATGCAAAAAAGATTGAACACGGGGTAAACAAGTCCGGTTCAGATATCGGTCATAGAAATCAAATTTTAGTTCACCTAAACGAAAACTTCGGTTATACCTCAGCCGAAAAAGGTCGATGTTCATTTGGAACACCTAACTTCAAATGATGTCTCAGCATCTGTAAATGAACTTTTTTCACGGTTACAGCTAGCGACTACTTCGAAGCTATTCGGGGTTATTTTCGCCTAAGTGTCGAAATGGAAGAGAAATATGCTTCATGTCACAGAATAACAGTGGATCCGGAAGTTCCGTGGATGAAATACAGGGAGTCCTAGCGTTGTACTCGATAAAACACCTAGAACAGAGATTTTTCTTCCGTGCGTGGTCTGTGTGATTGTTTCACCGCATCGCCGAGCCGCCGCACACAAAAAAGAGGAAACCCGAAGCCACGGTTTCAAATTGAATTTCTACCGGGCGGGTGACGCACAGTGGAACTAGACTTTGGGAGAAGCCCAAAATTAATTGTTTGATTAAAACCGTGAATTTTTATATTTTTCTCGTCACATTCTAAATTTTAAGGGATGCATCGTATAGGCAATTGTCCGATGAACACACTGGTGTCATTTTTGAGTGTATACATTTCTTTTATATGCATTTAAAGTTTCCGCATTATGCTCAACTACTCCAGCTGACTCGGTCCACTGTGCGGCAAGGCGAAAGAAGAGGAGAGCGCGAGTATAAAACCCCGTAGAGCGGTATAAAACCTTATTGAATGTGGCTTGTCGGCGTGGATTAATTGAAGAACATCGATTAAGTGGTAGGAATCCTCTTCGGTGCATGTTAACATCCAAGCCGAGTATGGAAGTACACACGCAGCCCCAAGCACCGTGCAAAGTGGCGTTGCCTTTTTTGCGGAAAATACCTCGTGCGAGTGAATGTAAATTAGGAAGATTTTCTGGAATATCAGCAACGCTTGCTTGAAGCTTAATCGAACTTGATCATCCTCCGCCTTGTTGTCGTATCGTAAAAGCTGTTCCGCTGGGTTTCGATTCCTCTAAGTTTGGCTCCGGAGACGATATACTTCAGAGATCCAACACTGCTATTTTCTCTGTACAGGGTGTCCCAGGATTAAGTATGAATATCGAAGGAGTCGATTCTGCGGGTCGATGTACGACGTTTTTGTGGTATAACTCCTTTTCCTAAAACGCTTTCCCTGGAAGCCACGGCCCCCCGAAGTTGGAGGGAAAAAATCGTCTGTTAAACACTGACAAATGTTTATAAATCAATATCAATGAAAGTTGGTAATTGGGGGTAATTTTTAGCACCTCTGTAAATTTAATTTTTTGCGTGATTTCAGTAATTATATTGCAAAGAATTTAAGTTATGCACAATCCTAGAACATTGAAATGCTTTTGGTTCTTTTTTGCTAAATGCAATCCACAATCAACAATTTAACCTCGGACTTTAACTTTTGCCCCACCCGAATACATCGCTTAGTTTGACAGTGGAGGGGGGGGGGAGTGTCTCTAAAATATATTGCCTGTTTTGCTTTTTCCTCCGAGCGTCACAGAGTAGAATCAAATGCACGGTTAGCTCTTCTGAATAAATTGGAAAAATGCAAAAAACCTTCCAAATGATAAAAAGCTGATCAGAGTTTGAATCAAAGAACTTATTTACTCGCTCTCTGTTGGAAATTTCTTGGGGAAAATAAGTCGCCTAACAAGTTTGAAAGTGAACTCCGAAATGAGATGGGAGCGTTTACGAATAATATTGAGCGAATGCAAAACTTCAGAACCAGGATGAGTCAAACACTTTTCCCCCTTATGAAGTCCTGAGGTGGGGAGGTGGCGCGTTCCACTCAATTTCCCTCTTATTCATTGCCATTTCTGCTCAAAAAAATTATTTTTTCTTGCGCAGATTCTATTTCATTGATTGTGTTCTGTGTATTTCATCCAGAAAATCACTATTCCCAATATTTTAAGGCACTATTTGGAATCATCTATTCAGGCATGTGAAACACTGTTGATCAAAAGTAAACGCATCGAAGAGGCCAGAATGAATGCGCATTTTTTGTCATGATTTGTAATATGTTTTGTACGTTAAAACAAGTTTCGTGATGTATATGTAGGTGAAAATCGTTTAAATAAATCACTATCAATATTTTTTGCCCTAAGTATCGATTGTTTTCTCAAGGTTACACGGCCACAAATTTTTATACCTGGGAAGAATAGTTCAGTTGCAAGATATTTTGGATACGAAAAATTGTACGCAGCTACTGCGTTGACCAGACTGAACTCTCTGTTCCTGGAACGGATGAGGTATCAGATTACATTAACTTAACGACCGATTCATATCTGAATGTTCGGTGACAGATGGAATACTTCGGATGATACTAAAGACTGAAACTTCAGTCGCGTAAAAACCGCAGGGCGATTCCAGGATCAAGGACGCAAAACCGCCGGAGCGCAGTCCTGCGTTATACCCTTTCGAATCTCCATGTGAACACCCATCCAGGTTAACGCAGGATCGCCATAATGCGGTCCCACGTTCATTGATGCAAGACCGTCAATATGCAGTTCTGCGTTTCCGTTTTCGGTTCATTCTATGTTCCGTATGTCCGCATTCAAAAACTTGGTGGTTCAATAGTGATCGCTCACTATAAAATTTATCAAGGGCTAATGACATGTTGAGTAACTATACGGAGCGGCAAGTCCCAAAAGCGCAAATGCAAAGAAATTGCGGCGCAGAAGCGCAAAAAAGACGTTTCCGCTTGTGGGTGCGTTTTTATTTTGCGCTTATGGGCTTTGTGCTTATGGGTCGCGTGGCCATGCGGAGAGAGTACGGACAAGTCGGTCATTTCGTTAAGGCCCAAAGGAGCAGCCAATCTATGAAATCAAATCGTCATAAATGATTTATTATCACAGTTATTACGACACGTTGCTTGCAAAGCACGTATTTAACTTAGTTTTATCATTTTACTCATGGGGGATGCTCATTCACAAACATTTTTGGGCATTTTGCTTTGATATTGGAACCTGAAGATTAGTAGCGGTAGGTATTTTTCTAGCGTTTTTCGTGTTAGTAGGTTGGCTCCCCTTTTCGACCGTAAGAGATCAATTTTTCGATACCAATATGCCCGTAGTATCCTGAACAGTTAGACTGCATTTTGCAATTTGGAACTATAAATTTTGGCTCCTCTGGGAAAATACTTATGTGCATAGGAAAACTAATGGCACATATGTTGTTTTTAAACCGGGCCAGAATCTGTAGGTCCAAATTGCAAAATGTAGTCCAGTTGGCGGCGTGGACGTCCAGTAAAAGGTTGGCGGGAGGGAGTGGAGGGGGAGATCAGACGGTGTAATCTGCCCGATGATTTGTGGGAGGATCGATGTCGATGGCGATTTGGAATTGCAGAGCGCTCTAGTGCGCTGAGTTAGCGGCTTGATATGTATGTATGTAGTCCAGTTGATCCTGAACAGTCCTGAACTCCTTGATCTGGACAGTCAGTATGCTCAGCACTAAATCGTTTTTCCTTGTTGACTGTTAATGTATAACAATATTGCGTGTATTCATTGCTTTTGCAGATCATGTACGTCGAAGCCCGCTCGGGCTCGAGTTCGAGTCCAGGGGGCGTGTCCAGCGTGGGGGGCGCGGGCGGGGGGCAGCGGAGCAGGGCGGGCGACGGCGGTCGGAGCCGGCTCAAGTGCCTGTTCACGGTGAGCTCCTTCGACTCCTCGTGGGGCCTCGTCGAGAACCCCCGGCACAGCCTGCCCCCGAACACGACCTGCTTCTACCAGTTCCAGGGCCGCAAGGACGAGACCGTGTGGCTCTCCTTCATCAAGTACCACGCGGCCAGCGCGGGCACCATCCAGTCCGGCGCCTACCACGACGCCGAGTGCAACGCCCGCCTCCGCATCTGGGACGGCAGGCTCCCGTCTGAGGCACAGCCCCAGGTAACCACCTCGTAACCTAACTCAATCTAACCTAGGTAACCTAATCTCAAATCAAGAACAAGGAACAGAGACAAAGAGAGACCTTCCTTTAGCCTCTTGGCGACAGGTGGGAGAGATGAAAAAACTTCTATATTCATAACTAAAACTCTGCATGTTTATACGTTTTCCCCCAACAGGGTGTCTTCAAGTCCATAAAGTATGGAAACAGTACTGATTTTTTAGGGGCAGTCCGGAAGTACCGAAAAAGTGCGGAAATTCCGGAATTAGGTCCGGATTTTTTTTGAGATTTTTTGTCATTTTTGTTGCAATTTGAGCGAGATATTAAAATTTTTCGAATTTCGTCAATTGGAGGCACTGAAAAAGTACTGAATTTTCCCGCCGAGGATGCATTTAATTTCTTAGGAATGTACTGAAAAAGCTCTGTAAAAGTACTGCTTTTTCGCCAGCCTGTTTTATTAAACACCCTGCCTAGGAAAATACCTGAAAGTGGGAGACGAATTCGGTTTCCAATCAGAGAACGAGCCACTAAAAATCAAGGAATGAGCGTGGTCAAGAATTCTAGACACCGTGTCTTAAGGACAATTGGACTTCAATTAGAAACTTAAAATTCTGGCTAATACACTTATGTGCGTAGGGAAATTAACGATAATTACTTACATTTTTTCTCAGCTGAACCAGTCCTTGATCGCCAGATGTAGTCCAATTACAATATAGCAAAATTTATCACTCCTGTGTTGGCTGCTGACCTACCTATTTGGTGGATGATGAGCTTTGAGTAAGATAATGAGCCACACAAGTTCACAAAACTTCTGTTTGTTTCGCAGAATGAAATGCTCAACACCTCCTGAACCATTCACCCGAGACCAGTATCGGTACTGACAGAAATCTAGACAATTACTAAATTTCATGGGGATCGCGTATAATTAGGAATGTAGTAACTGCCAACATTCCTCTTTACTCGTGTTTATAGCGAATTCTCTCGTATTGAATCATTAATAGCTGTTTAAGTGAAAACACGGTACGATGTGATTTTATGAACTAAAATTTGTATTCGATTTATTGAAATTTAATTTCAAATCTTTATTTCACCTTATCTGAAGCACTAAGAGTCCTTCAGACAATGCGTGAAATGAGTGGGCTTTTTTTGTAAATGGCTCAACGGAGGAATGGCTGGCTTCTTTAACGCTGTTCATTTAAGGTCGTTTTATTGGGTCCTTGCGAAATAAGAAACGAGTTATCATGTCGCTCGTTGAAACGGTGCGGGGTTATGGACCTTTAAAAGCTGGTCCTCGGATTAAATCACAAATCTCAACTCCGTGCAATCCATTTTGCACGAAATTAATTGCTCTTGACGCAATAAATTTGCTCACTCCTATTCTAACTCAGTAGTGGAAATAAATCTAGCCCAGCAACACGAGAATCATTTTTATTTTTCCACTCGAAGAGGAATAATTGGACTACATTTCGCAAGAAGGAACCACTATTTCCGGCTCATTTTAGAATCAACTTATGTGCAATTAGTTTCCCTATGAGGATAGGTGATTTTACTGATAAGCGGGAAGTAGTAATTCCGTCCTGCAAAATGTATCCTAATCATAGTGGTCGTCAATTCAAATTATACCAGTGTCCCAACACAGGGTAAAAATGAATATATTAACGATTACTATGCGTTATTAAGGACCAAAAAAGAAGAAAAATGCTTGATTTTTTTCGTTTTACGTATAAACTTGTTGTCACTCATCACTAGCAGGCTATTCTATTTTTCGCGGAGAGAATGCAAACAAGCAATTTTAACACATTAGTTTTGAAGAGCGCGCTCATATCAAGATCTACCTATCTTAGCTGCGGGTAAATGTTGACTGAATATTCGAGTTTCCCGTCAAAAAATATCCGCCGGTGCAAAACGAGCACGCTCAACAACTATAAACATTAGAACAGGGTTTCCCTCAGGTGAGCCTCTTTCGTCGGCTGCATTAAGTGATAATAATAATAATAATTAAATTAATTAAATTGAGGCTTAATTTTTGGTCACGGACAATTATGGGTATAATATATGTGAAGTAACATAAAATACACAAGGTTAACAGGTTGACATGTCCTATTTGGTAGAGCAGTATACACGAGTTAGGTTCCAACCCAAGAATACAACTATTCAAACTTCGGTGTGTTGCACAGTATCACACGCATTTGAAGGCGTTTTATATCGGTTCGATCGCAACCTACGAGTAGAGTGGAGTAGAGTGGAGAGTAGAGTTTTAATGTTTTGACTTGCGCTTCACACGTATAATGAAAAATGATGAGTAATTTTTTATATTACAGTGTTTTGAATAGCCTAACATGATGTTTTGGTTTAAAATAAATTAATTAACTTCATTCCAAACTAATGCTGAAAGTCTGAATTTTTTATGCCGAGAAGTTTCTTTTCCACGTCGACAACAGTTCCAATCAAAATATACCCTTAAATATCGAGTTTCACAGAATGCCGTCTGCTCGGATTATTCGTATTAGACCAGTAGACAAGGTACGAACTTAAGCATTCTGATACATTTTTCTTAGCCAAAATGTTACGCCTAGCCTGACAAAATGTTAATAGAAACTACTAAAATTAACTCTCAACTAAAATATTTTATGTTTCTTGACACATAAATTCAAATCTCCCGCTTACGAAAAAACTAAAGTCTATACGTGAGCCAAACGTGAAAAAATGTCAACCTTCTCGGTGCTTCGGCTCAGATTTCGCACCTGTTGAACATTTTGAACAGCACAAGACGGCGAAGGAACACTGATCGAATGAAAAGCCAGCCAATAGCGATGTACCGCGCTATTTCATTCAGTAAACTATTGTTTTCCTTGTGAACGGCGAATTCAAAACTCCCGTAACGAATGTAAAATAAAAACTTTAGTATTTCAGTTAGGAGTCCATGTAATTAATTTAAATTGAGGAAATCTTGTTTCACGTAAACTCCCGGTCGAGATATCCGTACCAGAATGCCTAATTTTGAACCTTGTTTACCGCTCCATAGTTTGCTTTTCTTTCGGTATATTATTTACATGTTTTTATTTCATTTTTTAATTTAGACGAATTCGACGTTGATACACGAGTTCTGCAAGGAGGACGCGCCGAAGCTGTGCGACCACTACTTCCTGAGCAACACGACGCGGATGACCCGCCCCTGCTCCCTCTCGGAGAGCTACATCTCCCGGAGCCAGGACCTGACCCTGGAGCTCTTCCTCCGGCAGGGCTCGGTCCTCTACCCGATCAACTTCCTCCTCCGCTACGAGTTCGTCAACACGGCGCTGGAGGGCGCGCGCTACAACGAGTCCGGCAACCAGTGCGACCGGCTCTTCAAATCTGAGAAGTCCCCCCTCGGCTCCTTCCGCTCCCCGAAGAGCGTCTTCTTCTACGGGCGCGGCGGGCGGCGCAACGTCACCTGCATCTTCCGCTTCGAGCCGCGCTGGGACGAGCAGGTGCGCATCAAGCTCACGCGGGTCAAGTTCGGCAACCGGCTGTGCAGCACCGTCTTCGACTCGCGGATCCCCGGCAAGCAGGTCTGCTCGCGGGAGTTCCACACCTTCGGCTTCTTCAACTCCCCGCACAACTCGACAGAGGGCGTGAGCGAGCTCTGGATCAACGAGTACCCGTGGGCGGAAGAGATCAAACTCCCGCGGCACTGCGTTTGTTCCGAGCTCGACAAAGTGCTCACCTTCACCAGTCTCATATCATCCGTCATCGAGCTTAATTTCACTATTTTAAACATGAACATAACCGAGGACTACAACGACTACTTCTTCGAAGGCGAGTTCAACTTCGTTCACATCGCCGACGCGGACAGCGTCCGCAAATGCGAGCTACTTAAACTAGACCGGCGATTGAGCGGTACTAGTGGGGAGATCACTCTGCCGCGGAAACCGGAAGTCGTGGACCACAACTCCGAGGTAAAAATCACTCAGATTAGGCTACCCGAGCATCTGCTTTGCAATAACTACCCGTATTTAATCCAATCGAGCGATAGTTATTTGTATCTCCGGGTTCGCGGCTACGAGTTGGGGTACCAGAGTTTGCTCCACTGGCAGGACAAGCTGTACCAGACGCAGTGCTCGACGAAGAACCGCGTGGTCGTGTATTCGGTCGCGGATTCGAGGGATTTCAAGGTGGTCTGCCCGCAGGATACGTCGCGCTACACCAGCTTCGACGAGGACGTGCAGCTCTTCTCCAAGGGCTGGCACGACGCCTTCAACCAGGATTACACCATCTTGAAGCCGCTCGAGAGGAATTTCGTCGTCGAGTTCATCGGTGACGAACAAGAGACGGAGAGCTATTCGATATTCTGGATGCAGGTCTCCAAGAGGCCGGATCTCGCGCCGGCCGTCTCGTCCAGGCTGTCCAGCGAGCACACCATCCTAGACTGCCCCTACAGGTACGTATTCGAATACGTTATGAATCGATATCATAAATGGATTGCATCTTGCAAAATGGAACTAGGAGTATTGCAACGTTGCTAAGATTATGCAGCTGCTTTTGTCTTGAAAAAAAAACCTGATTATCTATAAACAGTTTCTATTTTACTTGCCAAAAGCTGTAAATTTAGGACAAAAAATTCCTCGTAAATTCCACATTTTTCCAGGATTTCAATAGTTATATTGCAATGGATGAAGTTGCACAATCTCAGCAACATTGGTCCATCGTGGTTCCCTCGTGGTTCCTTTTTGAAAAATTCAAACCGAATAATGGTGTTCTTACAGGTGTTCGGGTTTACGTTTTTAGCACTTCCCTTCATGTAAAAGTATGCAAACCACGATGGTGCCATTGGTCTTCTCTGAAATAAATTCCCAAGCTAAAAAAGAGCTCTCCAAGTTCAAACCGTAAAGGAGGGGAAATCTCACGCCTTTTGCCACTTTGAGAGTCCGCTGCCATATCTGATCAAACTCTCCGTGTGCAGATAGGGAGCGAATAAATTAGTAGGGTTACTGTGGTCCAACCTTGGAATCCCCCAAAAAGTGGCAACCCTGCGTTTACATTTTCCCTCTAACTGTGCATGGAGAGTTTGATTAAATATAGAGGTAGACTCTCACTGTAGCGTGGCATATCCCCTTCATTACGGCCTAAACTTTGGGAGCTTTTTTTTTAGCTGGGGGGGGGGTAATTTCAGAGAAAACCAGTGGCACCATCGTCTCTCGCGATATTTTACAACTGCGAACGTTCAGTTTCCTCGTGTGTCCCGCAGGATATCGTTTGGTCAAATTCGTAAAATCAAATAATCAAAATAATTTGGTAAAATCAAAGTGAAAATTTATTGCAAAGCATCACGATTTCCGCATTACGAGTAATTTTTGCAGGATAATCATCGCATGAATTTACAAGTACTGTAGAGACATTTTTCTTGCGTCAAATAAAAAAATCTAATGGGATATTTTAATCTACAATTTATTTCAAAATTAGAGCAGGAAACTTCTCAATGGCTATCCAGTGAAACAAAAACTAAAGAACGTCTTCTTAACATTTCGTTATTTTTCTTGAGTTGCAACAAGTCCACTTCTGAATTGAATCAGCCTACAGGCAAATGAAACAATTACTTAATATTTTTACCAAATAAAGAAATTCCTTCCTATATTTTTCATTAAAAAATAAGCGTATTAAATATTTAATTAAGTGCAGTTTCATACCATAATCAAACTGTCGCTACCGTCATTGATCAGTTTTTCATGAAAAAGAAAATCTGAAGGAGGAGTTGCGTAAGCCTGTATTTTTTCCTCTATTTCTATACCCGATACCTTAGTAACGAACTATTCTGGCTCCGTAATTGAGCGTAACGCTGTCAAAGACACTCCACCTCTTTTCGATGCGTTATATAATTTGTGCATCGTCTTTATTCCACTGTTGACAGACGGCTAAGTAAGACATTTATGTTTCATTAGAGCTGGTGCCGATATCGCATTTTCAGGGTGTTTTTAAAGGAAATAAAGTGTATTTAAAGAACAAAAAGGGCTGCTTATTCCACCGTTGATAGACGGCCAAGTAAGAAATTTATGTTTCATCAGACTGGTGCCAATAGCGCACTTTAAGGGTGCTTCCAAAGGGAATAGAATGACTGTAAACAGCAAAGGGGTATTTTTACAAAAAAATGTCGAGACTTATTATAGGAAAAATAATTTTGGAGGAAAAAAGTCTAAAGAACATTTGACGCTGGCCCGCAGGACGAAAAACTCCCGTAGTATTCCCGCTTCCACATAATATTGGTAGTATTGGTGCAGGTTTCATGGGCGCTTTCAATAATTGTTTTCATTGGAGAGATTCATTTACATAAGTCGGTGCTCACTCAATTTAGGCCCATGTAACGCGATACATTTTCTAAATTTTAAATCTATTTTTGTACTTTTTCCCACCTTGGAAAAAAATCATAAAAAATACTGCGAAATCAGCTTTTCGAGCGGTCTCAGATGCTTGCAGCAGTAAAGAATTTACGTGCTGATTCTCCATTATGGAAACATAACTTTCGTCTGCGTTTTCTCGAAACTTTAGACTCTCGTATTTTACGTCACATAGTGGATCGAGTCACTTAGAGAGGTGGGACATGAACTTTTCGACTAAAACTGCAAATTTTGCTGTCCATCTCGTCACATTCTAAAGAGTTTTGTCCAGAAAAAAATTGCAAGCGAAAACCAATGAAACCACTTTTAGAGCCTCAAAATGTTGTATAAACGGAGTCATAAGCGTCTTGAGTTTCCAAATTGTGTCCGATCTCTCCTATTGACTCGATCCACTGTGCGTCGTTCTTCAAACAAGTCGTTCAATTTGTTTTGTCGTTTGTTGGGACAGATGCCCGGAGCTGAACGCGTGCATCTCGTGGACGCTGTGGTGCGACGGGAAGCCGCACTGCCCGGGCGGCTTCGACGAGGAGGAGTCCAACTGCGCCTTCCAGTTCGGCGTCTCCTTCCTGTACATCACGATCGGGAGCAGCTGCCTCTTCATCCTCAGCGTCCTCCTCCTCCTCACCCTGTGCATCCGGAGCCGGAGCAAGGAGAAGTACGACCCCTCCGAGCGGCCCCGACCTCCCCACCCCCACCCCCACGGGGGCCACAACCACCTCCACCTCAACCAGAACGGGGACTCCGCCAAGCACATCCACCAGCTCCAGACCCAGCTGCCCTCCACCGACGACCTCTTCATCGGCGTCAAGGACATCTGTTGACACGACCTCGTCGCCATCGAAACCACCGTCTAGTCAATCTTTTGTTGAGTTGTTATACTTTTTAAAGTAAGTCAGGCGTTGACTTCATTTTGTGCCAGTCAAAAACAGGGGTCGGGCACAAGGTACGTTCTGCTACAGGTTATGGACAAACGGGGTGCCGTAGTGGCAGCGCTGAGCATGTAGGCAGAGGCGGATCCAGCAATTTGGCAACACCGGATTTACGCCGTATATACCTATGGAAATGTATCGATTCTTATACGTGCACCTGGCTCCTCCAAGAATCGATACATTTCCATAGGCTTAAATGGAGGAAATCCGGTGTTGCCAAATTGCTTGATCCGCCACTCAATATAGGCCGTCGAGTGACGTCGCAAGTCGTGCCGTCTTTGCCACGCAGTTCAAAATGACCTTCGAAAAGGTTCTGGCAGATCTGGTAGCTTCAATAAGCTATAAGATGAATTTAATTTAATTTTTTTTCTTTTTCTTCTGCTGGTTTTATGGCTTTGTGTCTGACACCAATTGAAAAAATTGATACAACTCAAAATAACGAAAAACTTAACTAAGAACACGAAATTGACGAGACCCACTCTCAGTTGAGAACGTAAACAAGTTTTCAATATGGCGTCGCAGTCGTACCATTTGACGCCGTCAAATCTACGCGTTTCGACGACTTTCTAAAATGCCATTTGTCCATACCGGTAGTAGAGTGTACTTTGGTTCGAACGCCTTGATTCTTATGTACTGAATTATGTACTCAAAACATTTCAAATCCGAGTGTTGCTCAGTTCTTAACTGTATTACCTGTATCAGGTAATTAATAAAACTTAAAAGAAGATTAGGCAACATTTGGTGTAGTTAGGTTAATTCTGGTTGAATTTGTCCAATTTTTGTCGATTTCTAGTATTTTGAGCAAAAGTTTTTGTTACAGTTTTACGCTGGGATCTATCATTGAGTTGGAACGCACCTCACTTCGATCTTTTACGAACTTTTACGAAACTGCATGAGCTCAAATTGAAAGATGCTGTCGATAAAATGGTAATGATGACGAGGAATAAGATGATTATAATTTTGATTTTGATTATAATTCTGTAGATCTACGAACGTTCAATCATTCTGAGCTACAGAAGCATTCAAAATAGAAAACCGGCGTGATGCGTTACTTGATGCTAACTCGAGTTGATGGCCGATGTTGAGGCTGTCATAGGGTTTGAAGCTGCAGTTTGTTTAATCAGAGGAAACTTTCAGGAACTTTAAAGCTTTAGAACAAGCTAATAACCTGGAAATCAAAAATAGATTGCGAATAGATAGATGCACGTATGTTGTATTTGCTCACGCAAATACAGCACATGATGGAGATTGCAACTTTTCAAACTTAAGTATTCTCTCGTGGCACTAATAGGAACTGTCGATGAGCAAACTTTTCTGAACTTAAATTAAAATCTAATTCGAAGCTCTCTGTATCGAGTCAAAGTTTCCGACTTGATCGGTGTTTACTCTAACGTACTGTACAAGAGCTGAATTGAAGCGGCGAAGTCATGCATCTCAGGCAGGATGCAATGTGCAACGCTGATCGGAACAGCCTGGCTAAGCTCATAAACCGACTCGGCAATCTCATTGTCAAGCGCATTGATTATCACCCCATGAGGATTTCGAAAATATTATTGGTTAAATTAGCATATTTGGAACATGTTTGGTACAGTGGCGTGGCGTGCTTTGCGATATATCGATTGTTATGTCATTGAAACCTATGGAAAAGGATCGATAATCAGGGTGTTCGCAGCGAACACCTTGGTAATCGATTCTTTACCATAGGTTTAAATGACAGAACAGCGATATATCGCAAAGCACGCCACGCCACTGGTTTGGTACTATAGTTTCGTCTTATCCGCAGTTCAAGCAACACAACTATTAAAGGAAACGCATTTTGAAGTTCTCTTATAAAACTCCTCTTTTGTAATGTAAATAATTATGGTTCGCGCGCACCTCTTATTTTTTTCAGTCCTTTCATTTACTGTAAAAAGGTGAGCGTTCAACCCCGTGTTTGTTTTGAAAAGCGATCAACTGCCAAGTTTAAAAAAGTTCATATTGCATCATTGGAGAAATGAGAATTTTAGTATTCTTGGTTACAGGGCTCCGTTTTGGAACCGAACAACATGCGCAAAAAAAAAAATTCTTTTCTCTGGAATTATTCGGCAGAATCCAGCACTTTCCGTTTTCTGCTAATTTTTACCCTCTCGTTTTTCCAGGGTTCGGAACTTTTTGAAACAGCACGTCCAAATATCTCGATAGGTATCGCTGTACATGCCCTCCACTCACTCACACATGCACGCATGCGCGCCCGCACATACGCGGACACGGGAATGCCGATAAAAGCGGGCCGAATCGATGCGATCGCAAACAGGTCGGGAGCGGAGATTCGGGCTCAGTGAATTAACATTTTCGGGCGTAATCTAACGTAAATCGTGTTTGCCGAGCGCGTCTCGCGCATTCCGTTAATCGAAAACAAATTCCAATCGGCGAGAGCCGACGGGCCGGGCCGAGTAATAAACGTGAACGCCCATGTGTATTTGCTCGAAACAAAGGAGACCCGGGGGGGGGGGGGGGA
>NW_017552322.1:1108124-1149192 GCF_001854935.1 Bemisia tabaci | reverse complement strand
CCCCCCCCCCCCCCATCGATTCCCACGAATAATGGTCGCCGTGAGCGCAACTATGTTGCAGCCGGAACCGATGGAGGAACGAGTGAACTTTCGGAATTTTGAGGTTAGGTTGTTAGGGTCTGCGAGTTTTCGCGCAAACCGGGACGAGGGGATTCGAATACTTCACGAAGTGAGGAGATATCGGGATCGTTTCTGCGTGTTAATTGGATTGAGTGATTTCGCTTTTTTTATGAAAAGACTTATTAGAATAGGATAACGCGTAGCAAGCATGTCCTTTCTTAAGTGAGCTGCGGAGCTGGGCTCCTTTCCGATGAGCTTGCCCCAATGATTTTCTGCTTCCAGACACTTGTTCGCAGATTCTTCCCGTACTTGCGACTCAATTCACGAACCGAAGACCTCCTCTGATTAAGAGCATGATAATTAACTTAAATCATCCTTATTGAATAAGAGATGCGCTTGTGTATTTGAATAGGCGGATCATCATTTGTTAAACTTTTAACCACTTACATGCTTACTCTAATTAAGGCAAACCTCTTGGTCAGCCACGTGAAATATTTATGGTCAAGAGAGAAACCTGTACAACGGGGTTTCAAAGTTCCCACCCCCTCGTTCATCGGCCATCATTAGGCGCATTTTACACTTAATAAGTTGCTCATCCATCATAATCGAAAGTGGCAATAAGGGGCTTGGATGACAAAACGCATAAGTGAAGTTTTTGAAAAAAAATTGAGATATTAATGATTTCAAGCAAAACTAATCTTACTGCATACTCTGTGAAAAATTCGCTTCCAAATTCCAATTTTTAAGCATCAAAAAGTCGGTTTGAACTTTCCTTCCACCATAAGGATCCATGTAATTTCGAAACCTCAAACACTCATTTCTCGCAATAGCAAAAACTGCATTTACGCGTCTTGCTCTCTAAGCCCCTCCATTGACCGTTTGCCTCTAGTGTCTCTTCAGTATATTGTCTCTGATTTCATTGCCATCAGAGCTTAAGGTTTTTTCGCGAAATTGATGTTTCAAAAATTGGTTTTATGATGATAGAATTTTCACTGAGCTTCACCAAAGTTTGAAACTAAGCTCTGAATCCCACCTCAGTGTCTGATTTCGTGTCGTCCAAAAGCGGTCTAATTAAAATCGGCCAGGGCGCGACTGCCGGGGCCGATGTCCTAAGGGTAGACGGCGAGCGCTCTACATCTGGTGCAGCGAGCGTGAAGACGGAACAGAGAGTGAACGGACCGAAGAGACAAGGGGGAGGGCGAGAGTAATTGGTTCGCAGATCGCGGTGCGGTGCGTTGTTGGATTTCGCCAAAATGCGAAAAGCACTCGGCCCTGTCGCTTCTGTTGTTTTTGCACCGAACGCGACGACGGTGAGACGCAGCCCATCGCGGCGTCATCATATCGTGATTTTGAGTAGCTCATCTCGAATTTTACCCTGCGGACAGAGCTATGAAAAGTTATTTAGTAGCTAGCCCTTTTAGGGATTTTTGTAAATGTACAATTTACGTCTGGTAAAATTAAGTCAAAGGTTTTTTTAAAGAACAATTGTTTTTTAACAACTTTTAAAATAATTTTCAAAGAGTTCGAGTGTTAAAAACTTCAGTAGATCCTCGACACTTTTTTGAATTGTTGTAACTTTTTTCTTAAATTTTCCTTTCGAAATTTTTCTCAGGAATTTTACTCAAAAATACCTAAAAATCAGCTGCTAAAAGAAGAATTTGAATGTTGCGCCCCATCTAAGAAATGGCCCACTCCGCGAAATGGCCAGAACTTTGACCAGTTCATGAATTGGTCATGAGAGGTTTAAACCAAACGTGATTTTGGGTGAAAAATATATTCTTCTGTGTAAGAGGACGGATCAATTCATGAACTGACAAAAAAGGTTAACCCCAACCTGAAATGAGTTGAAGACCGCCTCGCCTCGCCGCGGGTGAAGCGGTGAGTGTCTGGACTGCCAAAACGCCTTCACTTCTGTGGGTATGCAACACGGACATCCATGGAGCCCGAATATTTGCATCCATTGTTTACAATGAAATTCGTTCATTACTCGACTCTAACTGGAGCTTAAATTTTTTCTCTTACACCCTCAGCTAATTCCAGCGATTCCATGAAGTAAATCATCACTGATTTATCTCGAGACATAGTCAACTTTCCAAGAAATGAATTCTTTAAATGTATCACAACGTTGCCGACTCTTCAAATCGAAACAAATTAGGTATCTGAGCATAATATGTGGAGTTTCTTTTCACCTTTTTTAATAAGTCGTCCTTTGTTGGAATTTTTTCTTTCCTATAATCTTTCGATCTCTTAGTTAAACAGTTCGTGGATTGGTTGGTTTTTATTCAATCCTTTTCACAGAATGGTCGCAATCTTCAACTCATCACAAGTTTGAGTCCAACCTCTTCACTAATTCATGAACTGGTCACAATTCTGACCATTCCGCGGCACGGAAAACGTCATTTCATAGATGCGGGGGCGCGGGGCGATACAATCAATATACTGTCTCTTTAAAATTGACTAGTTTTTTACAAGTTGCGTAACAGTCGTTGCTACGAGAGTCCCGTGTATTTCATTTGCGTCTCATTTCCACGGCTTTCCATGAAATTCTGAAAAATCGTCAGATGTTAAGCTATACCAAGTTTCCCGCTAAAAAATAGGCCCGCGCCGTTTCAAGCCCTTCCGAGAATCTCTCAACTTGGAAATCCCTCATTCTGCGACCCCTATAAACGTTTCTTTTTTGTTCTTGGGCAGCTCTCGAGCCGCTGCTAATTGAAAACAGGTTTCCTCCGAGTGCTATCGATTCTGTATCTTAATTTATGCCCCGCTTTCCTTTCAACCGTGGTTCAACCTGAACGCGGTTGCCGAATGTCTAGAAATTGCAGGATTCTCGTTTGCATCGATTGAAATCGGCTGGGTTTGACCGTTCCACCTTCCAACCTTCTGGCTTGGACGAAGCCGATAATTATTTACGAGTCGAGAATGGACGTCAACACGACGTAATCGAAGTTGCCGCTTCAGGGACCGTCGCCAATCGCGGAGGCAAATGAGATAACCGGGCATCATAAAGCAGAAAATATCCTCGTCCAAGAGGAGCTTTGAATAACAGCGTAAGGGCCGTTAATATTCTCTTAGTAGATAAGTGGTTCTTACTGATTATCTTCATATCGTCGCCCCTCTGACGTAAGGGCGTATCTCTATTTCCTCGTGAGCCCTATTCTCCATATAACTCAATGCTATTCAGGGCTCACCTAGCAATAGAGATACGTCCTTACGTTAGAAAGGCGACAATAACAGGTCTTCGGATTATTTTCCACCACGATTTTTCTAGGAATTGTGTTAAAACAACTTTTATTGTTTCACTGACTAATTATTGTCAGCTTGATTTGTCTGAATGGAAATGCACTTATTTCAGCACCTTAAGACGTGTTATGAAATCAGTTCCACAAGCTATGTTTTTCATAATGTGTTCCTTTCGTAGGTTCAATATGTAATTTTGAAAGTTATGATAAAACCGCACTCCCTCCAAAGGAAATCTATTGATGACATCTTTTGATTTGACATTGAAGTTAGTAAAACTTGTCTGCAGCATTATCATTCTATAAATATCTTCAGTAAAACAAAGACATACAAAGGCAGCCCAAAACGGAATTAATAGGATAAAATAAAAAAAGTTTGGTTTAGTTTTTTGGTTTCATTCTATGCCCCTCTATATATATACATTGCTCAAATAATATTTTCTGGGGCCATTGCGTGATGATGTAATGTTGTTAAGTTTAAGTTTGACGTTGCCATGGGAAATGGGGACAGGTGGAAAAATTTTCATTTTTTGACTTTGAATTTTGAGAGTAGACATTTTGAAGTAACCACAATTATCGACAATACTGAGCAGGTAGCATTCTTTTCGCGTAGAAATGAATTTTCCAATTCGCTTATTAAAATTCGGCAGAACGGATGGCAACTTGGCGGGTGAAAAATATTTCTGCGATTCCGCTTTACCGCAAGTGGTTTCCCCTCACCGACAGGGTGGCGCGGTGGCGCCTCAGGGCGGCGGAGTGGGGGAGGGAGGGGGCGGGTGCGCCTCAAAGGTACGCGGAAAAAGGGCAGGGCATAATAGGAGCAAATAAATATTCGAACGGAGTTAAATTAAGCTTGAAATACGAATATTTTTCCGGCAAAGGGAGCCGATTTCTTCTCTGTTTCAGCGCGAACGTTTGTCGACCGTGCAGACGGCGCTCCGCGGCGGTGCCGTTTTTTAATCACTTATCAGCTCATGACGTCACCCGCTGAGCGAGTCCAAAATGTGTCAATACGCAAAGGAGAGAATCGTGTCTTCATGGTTGAACCTCAGTTCAAATGATCGGGCATTTACCCAGAAAATTCCAGTATTTTCCGCGCGAGAGCAGCAGCAGCTTCAGGAGCGGTCACTCCGACCTATCTTTGCCTGTTGTTGAGTTGAAGTTGCGCAACTTATCAAAGCTTCGTTTATACTCCTGTCAGTCCAGTCTGGAGGTTGCTACACTCGAATTTCAGCTTATTCCCGATTAAAAATACGTCAATATCTGGGGAAACGTCTCGCATTTTTATGTCTCATCTTTCAGCATTGTTTCCCCAAGTTAAATTGATGATAGCATTGCTTCCAGGTTTTTAGACTCATTGTTGAATTACACGAAGAACCCAAGTAATTAATTCTGTTATTGGTAAAACTACGATTAGCAGAAACTGCGTTGTGCGGTGGGTGATGACATCCGCCTGGTCTTTTTGAGGACGATCACTCTGCAAACTGCTACTGGAGATACTTTAATATTAATTCTATTGTACACGGAAAAAACCACCTTGTTACCATTTTTAGGATCCTTGTCTCATTTGATCCGCGAGACTTCCTTGCCGTCCGCACTAAACTATCTTTTTATGAGAAAAAGGATCTTGCTCATGTTACAAGTAGTTTCTAATAGTATCAAATACTCTGGTTCTCTTATCAAGACAGTCTAGCGTGGATAACCATAGTCCTTGCAGACGTTACAAGGTATGTTTTTCCTAGTTACGGGTCACGCATCAAAAGACGATTCTCGTGGTGAAAGTGAACCGTAAGGACCTCATCATTGTGACATCACAATAATACTGCATGGTCAAAATCAGTATTATCTGTCACTGTGACGTCAGAAATCTCGATGGATATCACAGTGGTGTCACATCGCTCTGTAAAACACATGGTGGATGTCATTAATGACGAATGGTGTCATAATGAGCCGTCTTTACTAGAGATGGCACACGCCCGAACAATTCAGTTTTTCAACAGCCACTGGAAAAAAAACACATTGGATCTAGAGTCCAGACTCTTAAAAACATCGACAAGAAAAAGTACTCTTGATTCAATCGGATTTTTACTTAAATCAAGAACCAAGCGTCTTAATTTGAGCGGATTTCCTTTTGATTACAGCTAAAATCTGATTGAATCAAGAGTCCTTTTTCTTGTCAATGTTTTCATGAGTCTGGACTCTAGATCCGATGTGTTTTTTTCCAGCGAGGGGTCGGACATGAAATTTTTGACAAAAACTGCAAATTTATATGTTTATTTCGTCACATTTTAAATTTTAAGGAGGGCTTCTAGAAGAAAATTTCTCTAAAAGAACCATTTTTTCTTGTCAATGTTTTCAAGAGTCTGGACTGTAGATCCAATGTGTTTTTTTTCCAGTGGCTCTGTCTATCGATGTAGATAGTCGTCGTGAATGGAGACGATCGGCAACCGTGCCCGGAGATTTTCCTTCTTTGGAAAGCCATTATATTTCATTTCTGTTGAATGGACGTGTCAACCACACGCTTTCTTGCCAAGTTCACTTTTAACCTCCTCCCTGCCCCTCCCTCCGGTTACTCCCCGGCTCCATCTCCAAGTGGCTGGTCGTTCCGTTCGTCTCGCTTGCTTTATAATGACCACCTCAGCTTTAAAATTTTACAGCCTCCACCTTAACCTAGTAATTCTTTCTTTGTTTCTACCATTTATTTCTCGTCGAAGGAGCACCACCCACTTTATCGTCGCAGTGATGGCGATCGGTGAAAATCTGCGAATTACCATGAGAGAGCCAACGTTTAAGGACGTATTTAAGACCGGAAATTGGCAACAGTGCGTTTCTGTTTGTACATAGTGAATGGAAAGGGGATTAGGTGACTCTGAAATTCATCAATTCGTACCCCGGAGATTTTCAAGAGTGGATTCATTACTCGAACTGGCAAGGGGCCTCTAATCATTCGAATCAAATTTTATCAGTAAAATTTTACCAATAAATTTTACCATCTTTAACGAGCATGCAGAGTTTTGAAAATTAAGTTTTCTTTTTGATTAGGTTTGACGAAATTATGAACAGACGATCATTCAGCTCAGAAGACGCGAACAGTAAGCTCAATTAAATGGAACACAAAATAATCCTTGAGTCTTAAGGGCTGGTTTTATAATGTGATGAAATTAATTAACTTTAAGCGAGTTATAAATGTTTCGGTAACGTAAATCTCATGTGAACCTATTCACATTGAAGAAAATCCAATGATAATGAAAATCAAATTACGAATTTCTTTTTGTTTACTTGCGATTACTTGTTGTGTTGTTTAATGATGAACTGAAGAAACACTCAATGAAGTAATGCACATACTCTATTAATATTTAAAATACTCAATATTTGTGATCAGTCAAGAATCAACAGGGCATCCAATTAGACAAAAGTAATTTGAACTTAAATTATTGCGAGTCAAAAGTATCTGGTTTTGTAAATGTTGTTATCGCTTGCCGATGTCACCTGATGTAAGTCAGCTGTCATCAACTTGTCTTATGCTTGACACTTCAAAAATTGTAGATATCTGTTAGAGGATGTAAAATACACAAACCGTTTTGTTTTTGCTGATTTGCAACATTGCATGAATTTTATCAAAAATTCAGCGTGTGAGACTTTGTATCAATTCGTTACTTTTCAAGTCCCATTCTTCTAATTGTCATCCAACTGTAAGCATTTTGTACATAAGTACTCGTTTGTAAATATCTCATTTGTAAATACTATTTTTATGATGTTTATAAATCACCGTAAATACATTGATCAAGTTTTACATACTGACGAGTTCATTTTTTTTTTCAAAATGACCTCATGCAACGTGAATTTCAATTTACAAAGTTTAAAATTATAGTAAACATCATGAGAAAATGGGCTATGTGCTGCTCTATTTCCAATTAAAAGAACCTATTTTTTCCTAAAGTATTCCATCAATTCAATTTTGGTCTTCAAAAATATCCAGATCATTCACAGGATACCTGTATAGGATAACTGTAGTCAAAAACCTCAGAGTTCTCCTAGTTATGGGATTAGTAAATTATTCTCAAAAGCTAATCGCTGCACCCATCACTAAACCTCACAACCCTCTTACCTGTACCTCTAAACTTTCAGGAGTCTTAAAAACCGAAAATTAATGGACAAAGCTATTATTGGCTCTTAAAGTATGCATGTAACGCTAACAATTGGATATGTTTTATACTCCTACCCTACCCATAACGCACCTGTAACACTGCAACCCCTTAAAACAATTACGCAACGCTCTGATCAACCCCCTTCTCCTCTAAATTAGGGTCATATTCATATTCGTTCCTTGAACAGCCTCGTTTGTATGGAGGCCCCATCAATGCGGTTTTTTGTGATTAAGAGAGATTTCGGGAGATCTTTAACATAGCACGATAAAGCGGGCAAAACCTGTAGAAATAGTCTATCGCAAAGGGTTACACTGGCTTTCCTCATCAACGAATCAAAAATGAACGAACTTGAAAATGACGAACTTTAAGGCACGCACATACTTATTCTAAATTTTCTTAAACCACACTTTTTATTTGTATTTTGCAATTTTTTCTGCGGCGAGTTATTTTTATCCTTTTATCCTGCAAGGGTGTATTTTTAAAACTATTTTGTTGAGTATTTTTTTATATTTGCTCCAAAACTGTGCTTTTAATTAGATTGGTTAAGAATTGCCTGAAACCTTCCTTAATCACAATGTAAACCATAATGGGGCTTTTCGGAGGAAACGATCTGCTTGAGGAACGACTGTATTTATGGCCTATAGGCCTCATGGAGAGTGGAGATAAATCTTAGCGTTTGGTGCGACACGGCAACGGCACCGAAAAGGCTCAAAAGTTTAGCAGGGAATAGTAGCTTGTCGTAGTGTGGAGAGCAGTATATTTAAATTAATGAAAACGGAGAGAGAGCGCCGGTTCCGGCCGCGTAGATAAATGCTCGGCTAAAGCTCTACATTTCACGTCGAAGAGTATCGAAATCCCGTGATTTCCCGAGCCATCTGACTAATCCGGGTCAAAGCACGGGATCGAAGCGGCGACCTGTGACGTCCAGTTGACTAATGTGAAGCAATTAGTCCGCAGAAAGAGACACAACCCCCAACCCCCGAGTCCCGCTTTCAGAGCTCTCCCATTTTCTGCACTACAATTGACCCTTAATCTAATCTAACGTAATTAATTAACTCAATGATTTCACCTTTGTGCCATGCTAATCCGCAACAATGCTACCCCACAATCCGGGGCCATTCAACAAGGTGAACGCGATTCTCAGATGGAGAGGAGAAACGCTTCGCTTTTTAATCAAACGCCCGGGCCTCTTGTCGCCGGTGATGACTGCAAAAATCGAACCGGAACCTCGCGCAAGGGGTTAGCCTTTTCCCCCGTGCTGAGGAAAAACGCCGTATGGACATTCGAGAGTTGCCAAATTTCATCTGGTGAAATGTTCATTTTTGAGAATAATTATAAATCTTGTCCCTTGAAATTTTCAGATAATGTTGATGTATGATTGAGGATAGGATTTGCTCAAAAATTAGAAGAAAAATATTCACATAATCCCTTGGAAATCCGTATTTTAAAAAAGGAAAACTGGCAACCTCTGGAGGCTCATAAGGCGTTCTTCCTTAGCACGGCAGTTGTTGGCTCCCGACGCAGTTTCTTTGTCGCAAAACGCACTGCAACCGCCGTGTCTTTTGTCCGTGTCCATGCGACTTTTAGCTGACGACATCACCGGGAAAGGATTGTGCAAGGTTGCGATCACGCTCGGAAATTGCACACGGTGACAAGTCCGTTTACAGTCAGGAAAAACCATGGAAGTTCAATATGACCTGTGGATTGTAAATTGTCACTGAATTTAAACTGCTCTTTTATTTGAAAATTTAAAGTACTTGCGGTCTTCATGGCTGGCTGTCAAAGATTGCTTCAAAATACCTAGCTTTTATATGGTCGTGTATGCTGCATTGCTGCATATTAATTTGATTAAATATTATTTAAAGGCATTTGTTTGAATGTAATGAAAATATTGAGTTATTTATAATCCTAGTCAAACTGTGAGACAGAAAGCATTGTAAGAGCTTAAATAAATTTAAATCGGAAAATATGTTCAATTTACGAGGTGTAATAACATTTATTCTTCGGAGAGAATTTTATTCACAAAGTTGCATTTTCAATTAGACTCGAGGGATTTTTTTAATAACTCTAAAGAATATGAAGTTGCCGACAAAATATTTTTACGAAATACGGAGTTATTTAGTTTTCCTTTATGTTATAACCAGTAAGGATGTCGAGGATGAAGAATGCTCGTATTTCGTTTTAAAAATAAAAGTAGGTGCTCCATTTCAAGCAATGTAAGAAGACTTATTCCACGTTTTATAACCTTTTCCTTGGCGGAAAAAACACTATTTAACGAAGACTAGGTTCAGTGCCGTAAATAATCCGGCTTTTATTTGATGGAGACTGTCTTGTCCCAAAATTGATTTTACAAAATCGTGTGGCATCCTGGAAGACAAGGGTCGACGAGGCAAGGTGAGTTGGTATTTCATTATTTCAAAAACATACTTTGCTCAAGTTTGCGGGAGGAGCCTCGATTCTGGACTGTTTGTTCAGCATTTAACAAACTATGGACGGAATAATATTATTTCAAGCGGGGTGTTAACTAGTTCTAAAACGCTGGCTCATTTTGAGAGCAAACACGAGTCATAATCGATTTGAGAGCATCTAAAACGGAGAAACCTGCCGTGACGTGTAGCCTCCAAGCAAGCGCTGCATTGCCGGATGCGCTTAAAATATAACCACCAGTAAAATGTGTTAATGGACCACTAGACAAGGTACGAATTTAAGCACTCTGATGCATGTTTTCTAATCAGAATTTCACGTAAAACACGATTCACGCAACGAAAATTACTGAAATCAACTCCTAAAGAAGATATTAACCTTTTTATTTCACATTGGTCACGAGGAATTTGAACTGCCCGCTCACGAGAAACTCAAAGCTCTATGCGAGTCAAATCGCGCACTACAACGGTTTCAGCAAGCTTCTCAATCGGGCAATGTTCATTTCCCACCATGTGTCGTTCAAACTATAAGCAGTCTACCATAGCCGAGCCAAAGCGTCAAGATTGAAGTTGCCAGATTTTTATATCGCAGAGACTGCCATGATAACGTACAGCGCGCGATTTAAATCACGTGGAGCATTGAGTTTTTATGAGCGGATGGTTTGAATTCACTCACCAAGAATCATTAAATATCTTCGTAAGGAATTAATTTCGGTAATTTTCGTTAAACGTATCGTGTTTCACGTGAAATTTTAATTAAGAAACATGTATCAGAATGCTAAAATGAGTACCTTGTCTAGCGGTCCATTCTTTCGTCTTGTCTGATTAACTTTTTTAACTCGAATACTATATATTTTCTTTCACTAAGTGCATTGGGACTCAACGTGGACCCTTGTAAAATTACGACTTTATGGTATCCAGTCTCCCAATAAAACATCGGGACAAAAATATTTTTGGGCAAAATATAGAAGGCATAATAGGAAATGGAAATAGTTCCATCCTTCCATTTCGTTACGTTTTGTCTTGCACAAAGCCAAGTAGATGCGAGTGAATGAGATTGAAAAATCGCTACGGATCGGTTAACTTTAAGTGATGCGACTATTTAAACTCTGAGGTAATGTGGCATTGCCTACACAAACATCTGAAGGAACTTTATCTGAGTCCCATTTGCCACTGTCAATGAGATCGTTTAAGAACTGTACAACGTGACTCACTTTTCCCGCATATTTTATTCCCACCTCCCCTCCGCCCTCGTGAAGCATTCGTCCAAAAAACCCGGTTCACCCCCCCCCCCCCCCCCNCCCGCCACTTTCTTCTGAATGTGACACTTGATGTTTGGCAGAAACTCATCAAAGTTTTGAACATTCTTTTCTCTTCAATAATTGATGGATGGATACTCTGAAACTTTGTAGGTCGGATTCATATACTGCTCCTCCTTCCAAAGCTTTTTAAGGCAAATTCGCGGTATTGGTATCTTAACGCTTAAAACGTGTCAAACCGGAAATTGAGTCCGGTAAGTGAACCCAACGCGTCTCAATATTGACTTACCGTGCAGTTTTTTTTTACCAAAATTTCTGTTCATCCCAGTAATTATTCACAAGTAATATTACTTATTGACGCTGAGCCTAACAATTTCATGAGATATCCATTAAACAATTTTGAAAGAAGAAAATTAACAATGCCTGCATTGTTTCAAATAAGGAATGGATAGTTTGTAACCTTCACCGGCTAAACCACGTTCAAACTCATGCTTAAATATTTATTGGAGGCTGTCTTCATCTTAAGACTTTTAGTATTCATAATTGGCACTTTATGAAGACCTTCTTGTCATTGTGACTAACCATTACTTTTCACTCGATGAGAGTGAAAAATCAATTTTTAAGAATAGGATGGCTGATGAAATAAATCAATTAATTGAATTATAAACCATTGAATCATCAAAACATGTGAGCACTGGCCATATTCCAATTAGTCTATAAGTTATCAAAAAAGGGGCTAATATTTTAAAGGGGAAGGGGTCCAAGGTCCAATCATAAAAATACTAATCCTTCCCTTGCGTAACTGCCTCGTCGTAAAGCTAAAATCCAGCAATCGAAGGTGCGTGTAACTTTGAAAACAGTCATTAACAGAGACGATATATTTTACGGACTCCGTACTAAAAATCTAGGCAGTATAATCGGGTGCGTCGAAGATTAAGATCGGAAGTCAACGCTACTTTTCACCTGATGACTGATGAGCAATTTGTTGAGCATAACATCAAATAAAATGTATGATCCGATAGCCTTTGTCACACTATCAAAATACTCCATCAAAATGTCAAGGTCAAGTGCTGTGATTGGTTCAAGTCATCGAATAAGCCAATCACAACACCTGATCTTGATATTTTGATGGCTAGCTTTGATAGTGTGACGTAGGGTAATGATGACTTTCAGAGTGAGCACCCTCTTAGACGAGCTCCTGCACATTGTGATTGCTGAATCAATTTCTCGACTCTTTGACCATTAGCCGTCATTAGATGAATCTGAATGTTGACTCTCCAAAGTAACTTTTACACTGTGGGGATGATAGCAGTGCGACGTCTCTAAAATATATTGTCTCCGGCTGGAAATCACCGACTTTCCGAGCAATACGATCCATCGTAAGTGGCGAGGGAATCATTGTGCCGCAGGCTGTCGGCAGTTCCTCCTCACCCGCCAGCTTGACGCAAAAGAGCACAAACCGACCGGTCTCTCTCCACCATACTGGACAGTTTTGCTCTTGAAAAGGGTTACGCCCTTAAGCAATAACTTATACTCAACTGAACCCTTCGCGTCCGCGCTTTATCCGTTTAAGGGTCGCTAAAATCCATTATTCTTTCTCAGACTTTATCCTCGTTTTTCTTCGCAACTAATTTTTGAATGCCAAGCTCCCCAATTTTCCATCGTCCTTTTTTGCCACGAGTGTGCAAAGAGCCCCGAAGCAAGTTGATAAGTAGACACACTAAACTCCCTATAATCTTGATGAATCGCGGGGCTAACCCGATTCAAATAAGAAACAAATCCGGAAAATGATGTAGAGAAAACAGCACTCAATTACACATAAACATTTCAATAAACTAGAAAGCAGAACATAGCTGGAAGGATGATATCCTCCTTTTAAAAACGCGTATCTAGTTGACAACACACGAGCGCTCCTCTAAAAAGTAGGTACCCTTGTTTTTATCGAATATTGTTTTATGAGCATTGAAAACATTATTTATTAGCTCAAGAAAACGGTTGTCTTGCTAAAAATACGTACCCAGTGGGTTATATGTGATCAGTACATATACGAGATTTAGATCCCTATAAAGTCCTTAAGTACATCCTAAAAAATGAAACGGACATTTAATTGAAAAAAAAAAAAAAAAAAAAAAAAAAAAAAAAAAAAAAAAAAATGATGTGTCACCTCAGCCGAAGATAGGAAAGACGTATTCGGGACTTGTTTTATAAATTTTCTCCCGAATTTGAGCGACACCTCATTGGCAGCATGGAGCGGAGCATTGAGAGTTCACGCATCGCGCCATAAGCGCCTTCAATTTTGCAGATACAACATTGACATCCATCAAGCACGAATAGTTGTATCTCTGCGCCGTCATCACCGCGCGACCTTTTCCTTGATCTGTTACCGTGTTGTGTCAGTCTACATTTGTCTTGTTTGTAATGATGCTCTAGAAGTTACGACAAGAGAGGCGTTTAATCAATATTGTTTATTTTAATTTCTGAAAACAATCTTGTGGAACAGTTACCTCAGCTTTCTATGTTAGAATTAAATAATTAAAAAGCATTTCTTGCCCTAGAAAAAATCCGCTATCTGGCAATTACGGTATAAAATTAGCCACTTGCAAGTTGCGTCATTCTTTTGTTTTTTCGTCTGTTTTATGTTCATTAAAGAATGAAAAATAATCCCTCCCGCGTTTCCTTCATTTTTGTGAGCCATAAATTGCTCCCGGGGGTCCGGGGGCGCAGAGACGCGCGACAACAATGAAACGAGAAAAGAGCCGTTTGTGAAATTAGGGCGCGAGGAGATAGAAGGTAAAAATTAATGACAACTGATTTAAAGGCACTGTTGCCTTGCTATTGCGGGCGAACGGATATTTTTGAGGGTAGCTGCATGAAACTTTTTGTGCGGCACCGTGAAAACTGGAATACGCGTTGCAATGAAGAAACACTACTTCTAACTCATTCATAAAAGCATGTCTAACATCGGAAAAATCAAAGTGGTAGATGAGGAAGGAAAGAAAGTGGAAGAGAGGAGGAATAAGAAGAAGAAAAGAAGATAAAGAAGGAGGAAAAAGAGGAAGAAGAAAAGAAATATATCGGAGAGAAATCTAGGAAACAGAAGGAGGGGAGCGAACCACAGAAAGAGGAAGAGATAAAATATAGAGAAGAAAAAGAAATAAGGAAGAGGAGTTGAACTGCTTTCACCTTTTTTATCACGGCTACTGGAAACTTATTATAATATACGGGAAAATTATGTGGTCAAATTTTTTTATTGTATCTGCTCTCGCACGAAAACATATGGTGTTCAATACTGTGTTTCAAAATGTGAATTTGGTTTCAGGACATTTTGTCACCGATGTTTCGTCCGCGCACCTTTTTTGTCCAGTTGTATACGCCTACACAAAAAATAAGCAACAGTGACTTAGCCCAAGCGTTATATTTTAGTCGGTATGTAAAATTTTACTGAAATATGAAATTGAGAGAGGAGGAGATGTTGTCATGGTTGCTCATTTTCTAAATGAAATGTTACTTTCTCATTTTGATTCATCTTTTTAAATCGTCATTGGTGAATACGTGGTTTTATTTCTATCCTTAAAATATTCGATGTACAATACATATGTATCGGTACTTTTTTTATTTTTTAAATTGTTTTTAACGATATTATTACTTCATTTTGTAAACATTCATATTTTTAAAACGTGACAAATATTCGTAAAACCTTTTCCAAGCGATGGCATCGATATTAATCTCAATGAGCCGCAGTTGTGCCGTAAGAAACTGCAAAAATGAATAAAAAAGGAAAAAGACACGGAAAAAGCACGCAATCTTTACTTTTAACCCATTTGTACATCGATCTTTTAGAGTCAAATACGTCAAATGTTGAGCGTTTGGTTGCGCGTACACCTCGTTGCAGCATAGTAAAAGCACAAAATATAAAATAAAAAATTGAAGTGCTTTGGAAATCATTAAATTTGACACGGAACCACCAACATTTAAAAAACACATTATAAAATTTCTCTCCTTTGATAAATTGATACATTTTTTTTTCATCAATTTAAATGAGAATAATCAATGCACAGTGTGCAAACATTTCAAAATCACCAGTTAAAAAACGCTGACTGTGCGAGTATAAATATTAGAGCCTAACAGAGCGGAGCGGCGCGGCGTGCAGCCAGCGTGAGAGGCTCACTGGCGCCTACAAACCTAAGTGGATACTTCACGAATTGCACAATGCTTGAAGCATCCACTTAGGTTTGTAGGCGCGTTTCGCGCTGACCGCCCGCCCGCCCGCCGTGCGGCGGCGCCTGAAGCAACTATTTCACAACAGAGGTGTTGCACAGTATTATACGAAATTGAACGTATTAAGAATGACAGGCATCTATTAAAAATACAGATCTTTCCTCGCAAAGTAAATCAAGATACTTATCGTGCACTGGAAAAATCTATGAGCCTTTAGCTGAGGCAAATATAGAGGTTTATCCGGTTCAGGTATAACAAGGTGGAAAAATCTTGAAAGATAATTAAGTCCTGTTACACCAAAGAGGTGTAGAGAGTTTTAGTTAATTTTGTCTCATGGTATTGATGCTCCCCCATTTTTACCAAAACTCTCAACTATATTATTCTCCGTTGGATCAAACAGACAGAACAAAAAAACAAGCAAACCCTCATTCTTCCAAGATATTTTACATTTTCATCCAAAAACGTCGTGAGCAATTGTCGTTTGTATTTACATGTGGGCCAATGAACTTTGGGCCTCAACTGGCACGTGGACCAAAACTCCGTGCCGAAAAAACGCGTGGACGTAAATTACTGGAAAAAACAGGTGCTCGGATCATACAAATGGAAAAGGAGCTACTTTCGAAATCACTGCTCTGCGGAAGTGAGAAAAATCGGAATGAAGATGACTGAATGCAATTTTGCTCTTCGTAACTCCCTGCGGTACCTCGTCAAACGACATTTCCATTCACGGCAAGAATGTTGCCACCTGCGAAGAAACATGCAATATGTACACCTCTAGTCGATCGTCAAATAGGGTTTTTTCGTACACAATTTGGCAAAAATGAAGGCAAACCGACGTCTCGACTATTCCCGCGCATCCCAATCAAAAAACAACCTTCATTATTTTATCATTCGTCCTTGGAGATAACTGAGATGGTATTCAATGGTAATGATGTGCCAGAAATGCTGGGAAGTCAATTTACGTTCTTATAAAGTGAATGAGCTAGGAGCTCATCAAATGCTTAGGTAGCCACTATTGGAACACCGAGCCTTTTTGTCAGCAAGATGATATTTTTCATCGCAAGCGTACAAGGCCATATATTCTCATTGACAGCTAGTATTTGGCTGGTGTCGTTTTCCAATCTTCAAAATTATTTCAAGAGTAGGTGGTAAGAGCCTTTAATGCTATCACAGGCAGATGTATATATTTGTAAATTGCTGGTGAAAAATGTGGAAAATGCTCTTGGTGTCATGTTTTAAAACTGTCGTAAATTTTTTATTCATAATGAAAAACTTGTGTTATATTTTAATCTCACTTTGTATTTTGGGATCACATACCTACTTGTCCTGCTAACTTTCCCTATCTAGATACTTAAGACTAAGGTACTGTAAGGCGAACATTAATTTTCCTTATTTAAATGAATTTTCCGATTTTCACCGGCTATTAGCAAAAATGCACGTCTTCGTGTAATATCACTAAAGGCTCTCACCATTAATTGTACCACGTTTAGCAAACAGGAACCACACCAAATCTAATTGGGTAGTTTAATTTTCACAAGAGAACGTTTGTGTGGACTTTTCCGAAAGTTTTATGGGATTTGCTTCGCACAATGCAGAAAATTATGAAATTTGCACAAAAATCCGCCCAACCGTTTTCATGTAACAAATCAAATTACCCAATTCAGTTTAGCAATAGCTGATGTGGTTTGGTTCCTTTTTGCTTAACACGGTCCAACTAGAGTACCCGTACACGGGAGAGTATTGCCATCTCAGTCCTTTTAATACAGAAAAAGTGTGCCGCTCTCTGATTAGTCGGCTATCATGGAGCTTCAAAGTTGGCCCAATATAAACAAACCCCAGCCCCTCCGCTCCTAGTTTGGCCCAATGTAAACAAACAAGATAGCGACAAAGTTCTACAAAGTTCTGGACGTGATTTAGGATGTGATAGAAATTTTTTTGCATCCAACTTCTGAATTGAGTTCATCCAACTTTAATTGATATTTGTGTTGAAAATTAAACTGGAGTGTGATTATCATTCATTTCTCAGCCGATAATACGTGTTCCTCTGTTTACATTGGGCCAACTGTGGAGCTCTATGATAGCCTAAAACTGATGAACCAATCAGAGCGCGGCACAGAGATAGCAATACTCTCCCGTATATAGGTAACGTAGGTCTAACTATTCCACGGGACGGACGAATGTGATTTAAAAAATAAATCCATCTGGAAATAACCACTAAAGTAGAATCATCGATTGGAACACTTAAAATATACGGCGGGGAAGGGAAAGGAAAAAGGGAGCAAAGTGAGCAGGTATCAATTGGCATGGGGAGGAGGCGGCTTTCATGGTTTATTTGTTTGATTTATAGCGCGGCAGTAATGAGTGAGCGGGAGCAGGGCGGCGCCGGGGGGCCTGCTTGGAAAACACGAGAGACACGGTCAAGCGGATGTGGCGTTATGGCGCGGGATAAAAAAATAATTAGCGTGAAAATTGTGAGGCAAATTGAACATTTATTACTGCTCGCGCCCAGATTTAGACAGTTGCTCGCTCCATCCCTCCGCGTGGCCTTTGAGCTCGCTGCTCTCTTTGTATCACTGGCTCTGTTGTCAAATACAGGGTCCCGCATCAGGCATCGCCCTTGTAACTTTTCAACGAATTCCACCGCGTTCAGCAGAGAGGAACCAAGCCACATCAGCTAATGCCAAATTTAACTGGGCGGTTTAATTTTTTACAAGAGAAGGTTTGTGCGGATTCCTTAAAAATTTTAAGGGATTTGCTCTCTTTGTATCGCTGGCTCTGTTGTCAAATACACGGTCCCGCATTAAGCATCGCCTTTGTACCTTTTGAACGAATTGGGCCACGTTTATCAGAGAGGCACCAAGCCACATCAGTTGATGCCAAATTTAACTGGGCAGTTTAATTTTTTACAAGAGGATGTTCGTGCAGATTCCTTTGAAAATTGCAAGGGATTTGCTTCGCACTATGCAGGTAATTTATGAAATATGCACAAAAATCCGCCCAGCCGTTTTCGTGTAAAAATTGAATTGCTCAATTAAATTTAACAATAGCTGATGTGGCTTGGTTCCTTTCCGCTTAACTCGATCCAATCGAAATATGGAGACTTGAAATTTTGTGAGCGCTCACAGGTCAAAGGAAACGTCCAAAATGTTTAAAGAACCATCAAGAGAGGGTACAAGAACCGTAGACGATACATACGGGTGGTGCGAGGCTTTTGGATTACCCTGTATAAGCAAGCGGCCGCGTTTCAACATGCGTGCTAGCGGAGGATAACTTCTGAGTAAGTTTTCATAAGTTTTTAAACAATAATTTTCTCCTCTTTTGTTTCCCATTTAACGCAGACGCAAATGATGCTCAGCCTAGTACAAGTGGGACATAGGTACTATGGCAGAGAGGTTTACAGCGGCTTACTCTGATTTTGCAGGGATCGCGTATTTTCAGTGTCGTATTCATAGCCGTCCCTTAAAAAACCCCTTTCTCTAGGAGGCCCCATACATCTAGTTTACATTGTAACTAAGGGAATAAGCTAAAGGAGTTTTTTGACATAGCACTATTAAAAGGACAATTAAAACGAATTTTGAGCAAAATTCAACAGTTTAACTTCGCAAGGGATTGCAATGATTTGCTACTGCAAAAAAAGAAAAATAAAATAATACGATTTTCTTACATTTCAAGTTAGGTACGAACCTACCTTTTAATATCTAAAACTTGCAATAATTTGTCTTTTGTGTTTTTAATTATAAAAGCAAATCATTGAAATATCTTCCAGGGGTCTATTTAAAGTTATGCTGTTGAGCTTTACCCGCGAATTTTTAAAATTTTATTTTTTTACGATAATCAAATGATCTCCTAAGAAAGTTTCCTTAACCACAATGTAAACCACATGGGGCATCCTGCGGTGAAGAGCTGCTTAGGAAACGAGTATAAAAACGGTCTCCTGAGAAAAAAATATAATTCGCGAAAGAAAAGTAGTTACGATCTTTCCGCTGGAAAATGACGATTTGTTTAGGATCCCGTTCACTTTAATATGAAAAGCTACTTAATTTTATCGAATACTCGTTTGTTTGTTTCCTCCAAATACTTTGAGAGAGACATCAGGGGCTCTAAAGAAATAGCTTATTTGCCCTTTATCAAAGGCCGCAATAACCTAGAAGGTATCTGTTGGTAACGCATAACAAGTGTTCGTCCCCATATGGGCTCGCCAAACCCTGCGAGCATTCGATTATCGACTCGTCATATCGATATATCGATGTATCCCTATCTTAACAGTACTATTTATCGATCAAAAGTCGATTCCGATTACGATAAGGATTCAACAATCGACCTGCTGAACTCGGCTTACAGCGTAACTCCAATCCCGTGTACGTCACAGCCACACTCAAGACTCAATGAGCACGCACGGAGAATCATATCTTAAGGGTGAAACAAGAGCTTTTGCGAGCTCCAAAGCTCAGGAGGAAGGTAACGGAGAGCGAGTTAAAAGACAGCGTCATAGCTGAGCTTTAAAGAACTCCTGCCTCGGGTGCCGCGAGGCCACTTTGATTTTGTGCCATTCCCCGCGGTTCCCAACAAATGAGTTTTCATTATCCCACGAATTAAGTGCCATCGTGAGGTAAAGTTTTCTTCGCTTACGACAAAAGAGCCGACGCACAGTAATAACTTCTTCTTTTCGGATTCTGAAAGTGTACTCGGAAAAAACTTGATTCCAGAGATCGCGTTAAATTGCGGAGTTTCAATACTGGAAACCGTTAAAATGGATAATCAGACAAAGTGCAAATTTAAGTATTCTAACACATATTCCCTCTTTAAAATTTCACGTAAAACATGATTCGCGCGACGAAAATTACTGGAATCAACCCCTAACTGTTTTGTTTTTGGTTCACATTGAGGTTGCGAAAAAATTGAATTGCCTGCTCACAAGAAAGAAAACAACAAAGAGCCTAAGTGAATGAAATCGTGTACCTATTACAACGGTTTTGGCAGCCTTCTGAATCATTATGGTTCCTTTTTCATCCTTTTTTTACGAAGTCTAAAAATGTCCAACAGCTGAGCCGAAGCGTCGAGATCGTGGTTTTCATATTTTCACACCCGCACAAGGGTTGAGGTTTACGTAAGTTACTTGGGGGCAGAGGGTTTGAACTTGGCTTACGGGTCCTATAAAAGAGGGTGGGGAAGGGGTGTCAGGCTGAGGTTTAAGTAAGCCTCCCCTTTCATAAGAAGAATCTATATATATTCCTACAGTAACGACAACCAAAGAACCTGAGCTCCGTTGCTTTTTCCTTTAACTAAACTCTTTGTTGTAAAATCGAAGATATTAAGGCGATTGAACCATTAAGTGTAACAATTGTTTAGTATTATTTGAATGCATATAATGTTCCTTGCAATAAAAAATGATTCATAAACATTTCATGTAATGAGATTTTTATAGACGGGGAAGTTGAGTGGATTAATTATTATTTTACAGAACTATTTTTTTTTATTTTATTTATGCAATTTTATTACCTATGGTGCAGATTGTAGTTCTGTATACCATGGGTAGTCAAAAAAATTATCAATAATCAATACACAAATGCAGTCATTTTTGTGTTTAATTTTAGAATCACTTCCTTAGAACGAGGCATTTCATCCCGACAAGGAGACGGAAGTGGGCGTTGGAACTAGTTACACCAGCCAGGATTCGAAGATCTTCTATCTGACCCCAGAACTTCCTAAGTCGGCGAGCCTGTGCGACGCCGCTATCAAACGGTGCGGGTGAAATCAGATGCTCCCGTTCAAAATCTTAATTAAAACAGAATGAACGCTTTCATAAACACAGTAATGCGTGCTTAATGATACCAATTTATTTCGGTTCACGATAATATTACAAACTGTCGCTCCAAACGTTTTTGTGCAACTAAGTGTTTCTCATCCACTTTTCTCGTCCATTCAAATTTCTAAGATGAAACGCAGAGCACTTTCCTAAAATTCTGCGACATTGAAAAAATTACATCCACCACGAGTCTCCACATCGTGTGACCGCTCAAGTATACGGAACCCATTTTAGAAGGGAGGGTATTATTATAGGGTCTGTTAAGAAGGTATCGTGAGTCCAGCGTCCCGTACCGCCTCTTATGTATTAACAATCATAGATTTTTTTACTTGTTTTTTACATTGTTTCTGATGCAGCTTTCTAGAGGACACCCCATCTTCCCCCTCGAATATAGTCCCGTTTAGCAGAAATACGTCCAAGTAACCAAGAACTTTGAACTGTCCAATGGAGAATTTGCACACTAAAATTTTATTGCTTCATCGTAAAGTGCTGAACAAGCTGAGCTCGCAGCATTTTTTATAATTTTTTTCTGATATGGGAAATAGTATAAAAATAGATTTAAAAGTGAGAAAATGTACCGCCTACAGTGCGACGTCATCTGGCGGCATTTCCCACTTAAACTCATATATTTTAGCAGATTAGATCATTTTGTCATATTTTCTCTGATAATTGTTCAATTCATGAACCAAGTGTTCAGTAGTTTCCATTTAAACGCGAAATTCATCAAATTTCTGACACCTACAAATTTTCCATTGTGCATATACTGCACCAGGTACAGATTTCCGATCTCAAAATCTGATTTTTCGTCGAGACGCGACGAAAATGGCTCGACTGAAAATTTCGCTTTCATGAGCTGAGATCCATTCCCCGTGGACGGTTACATATGTAAAGAAAACTGCGTGAGGAATTGGCAGAATGAGGAAGACGAGTATTCCGGGAACAAATGAGGTAGCTGTCATCGAGTGACTGGGATTTCTTTGTTGATTCACTTCTCGTCAAAATCTGATTTTGACGGATGGGAGCAGGGGTCGGGGGCGGGGGAGGCCGGGCCGCTTCTCGCTTTCGAGCGCCCTCATATGAGGGTTCAATCGTTTAACCGAGGAACGGGACAAGGAAATTAATCGCGTATCGTTTGAGCAGCGCGCGCCTTTCAGACGCCTCCCCCTCCGCTCCATCCGCAGCTATTTTGCCGACCCGACCGGTGCCACTTCTAGTCAAACTCTTGTGAAATTTCATCGCCGATCTGCCTCATTTCAGAATCAAATACAAGAAAAATGTGTAGGAAAGGCTCAAATGAGGGCTTTGGAGCACTGGAAAAAAACACATTGGATCTAGAGTCCAGACTCTTAAAAACATCGACAAGAAAAAGTACTCTTGATTCAATCAGAATCTAGCTTATATAAAAAACCATACCTCTTAATTTAATTGGATTTCGTTTTGATTCAAGCAAAAATCCGGTTGGTTCAAGAGTATTATTCCTTGCCAATGTTTTGAAGAGTCTAGACTCTAGATCTAATGTGTTTTTCTTCCAGTGAGGACAAGACGCAAAAGTGTGGTTTTTGAAAAAAATTAGATATTAATGATTTCAAGTAAAACTATAGTCTTAATGCATATTCTCTGAAAAATTCGTCTCAAATTCAAGCTTTTAAAGCATCAAAAAGTCAGTTTGAACTTTCTTTCCATCATACGGATTCACATAATTTCGAAACTCAAATCATGTATCTCTCAAAATAGCAAAAACTACACTTATGCGCCTTGTCCTGCAAGCCCCTCAAATTTGACCGAACTTGTAAAAGGGGCTTAATCCTCCAAACCCTCAAATTTGAGGCATTGATATCATTACATATAGTCAGAAGATTTGGTAATTTTGGCGCAAGTTTGATCCTAGAAGCTCCAAAATCGATGAAGTTATGACTCTCTAAAGTTCCTAGACAAAAATTCTTAGGTTTCAGGTCAAATGTTCAGGTTGAGGTTTAGGGTAAAAGATTATGAGATTTCTGACGTGCACATAGAAGATGCGCGTAGTTTGTCTGGAGGCTTTTACAGTACATTTCCTGTCGAGAACGCAAATCGACAAATTTTAAATTTGTTCCTCATTCCGTACCTTGTTTTTTTTTCACTACGTTATAAAATTTTCGTTTCAAAATCCGTGATCCTAAACTAGGCAAAGTCCGATGTAGTTAGACTGATCCTATCAAAATCCGTCCAATAATGTGGAAGCAAAAATAATTGTGATAGGCCAAAATGCCAAACAAAACCCGAAGAAACAAAAAACATGAACGTTTAAGGTTACTGTTCAAATTATCAGAATATAAAAGATCACATCATTAACCATGTGACCTCATTGATCACGCCCAAAAGCTGAAAATAGCATGACCCATGCACGCACCAATTTGTGCCGTGAAAAACGGCTTTAAAGTCTGGAACTAAGCTTTAAGCCCTCTAAGATTTTCGATGAAGCCAGGGTCGAGACTATCCTCAGCGGAGATGAATTAAGTTAATATCCTCATAGTTGGAATATCTCCGCAGGCAGCTGCAGTTCGCAAGACTTAGGGCGGAGAATCTCTCTGAAGAGGGTTCCCGCCAAAACTAGAAAACGAGGCAGCACTGCGGCCGAAGGCTTCGGCAGATTGAGCATTGTTGAGATGCGGGAACGTGTAACTTGATTACCAGCAGCTATTGTAACCGCTGATTAGAACGTCTTATTGAGCTGTTGAGCCATTTTCAACAACCTGAGATGGAGCAGCTGCACAGGAACCGTTTCTCAAATATATTGCTGACGAATAAAGGAGCCATTCCTGGCCGCGTTTCCCTTCATATAGACGTTCGCAGGGTTATGTTTCAACAAATCAATCATGGTATTTTGAGGGTCTAATAACGTCACTCATAATTTTGTTTTTCCGAGACTAAAAGAGAGTGTTTGAAGACTCGTGCTCCACTGCTCCTGTATGAAAAAGCACCATATTGATGATTTTTTAAGCTTATTATCTGATATTTATGATTCATTTCAATAAAAACACATAATAACTTATATAAACTTATTTTTATTTATTTTTTTTTTTTTGGGGGGGGGGGAGAGGAATAGCCACAAGTCAAATATGATAAAAAAAATGTATACGATTTCGTTACTTACTACGGAGCCTACAGCTCCATCATCAGTCGGCAGCGAACTCGTCGAAACGCGTCTCCATCAACTAAATTTTATCGCAAGTGAGTTCTATTTTACCCATGCTCCTCAAATTTTCAGGCTAAGTTCTTGATAGTATTTGCAAAAAAATTCTGTAATCGTTCCAAAGTACACAAGTTTTTTTGCTATGATACACCGTTGCCAAAAAATTTAAAATGCTTTTACGGCGTTTTTGCGTTGCACGGCAGGGCATATTTCCCCTCAGTGTATCCGGTGAGTAGTCCTGTGGCGGGGCGTGAGTGATCGATTATCGATATTTCCCCACTTAAAACTGTAGTAAAGAATCGATTATTAAGGCGTTCGTTGCGAACGCCCTGTTATCGATCCTTTTCCAGAGGTTTAAATAGCGAATCAATCGATATATCGCGAAGCACGCTACACCACTGGTGCAGTCGGAATGAAACTCGGGGTAACGAGGTGGGTCGCCAAGCATGTCTCTTTGATCACTCGACAAGCTGCGGGATGCGAGCTTCGGTTAAGAAAAATGATGAATAAATATGTCTGATACGCAATTTATGAGTTAAAGTTTGAGCGCGGCCATATTCCACTCGGAATATTCGTGGAGCCAACTTTCCCTCTCCGATCCGGGCCTGGTTAGGGCACGTTCACCGCGCGTTTGATATTAATCTTCGCGGGAAATACTAAATGGTCAGGACATGGAACGCTCCTCTTGACTGATACCGCTAATTTGCATGCACACTTTCGCCTAACTCCTTCCCTCCAACTTTGTGAGATCAGTCAAAATAAGTTCCTCATCAACGCGGCTTTCCCCGGAAATGCAACATTTCCCAACGGTTTCTCGTCTCTCCGCTCCGTGGCATGACGTCATAAGGGTAGGGTTTGACGGGGCTGAGGGGGTTCTCTTTCTAAAGAGAAAATGCTTTTTCATTCCGTTGAAGCTGCATTTTTTAGGAGGAGAAATTGGGACTATGCGCGTAGAAAAGGAAAAACAGAGTTTAGCGTTCGAAAAACGTTACTTGAGAGGTTCTCTCAACAACATTAGTACCTATGCAATTATTCAGACACGAGAATAAATTCATTTATCAAGTATGTTATTGTTAAAATGAATGAAAAAATTTACCTTTGTAACTTCTAATCAAGTGTTAGAATGCTTGAAATCGTCATATTTCTTCGTATCTATTGTAGATTAAACTTTCCCCAAAAAGAGGGAAACATTTTTACGATTTTCAGATCCTACAAATTTCCGTAGTTATTCCTTCATTTAAAAAAAAAAAAAAAAAAAAAAAAAAAAAAAAAAAAAAAAAAAAAAAAAAAAAAAAAAAAAAAAAAAAAAAAAAAAAAAAATTCTCTCACATCATTAATTGGCTTTTGCGGAATGTGACGTTCGACGTTGATATTATTTTGAGACAGGATCCAGTAAGGCGTTGATGTCCAAGCCTTAAATGTATAGTATCATCTAATTTATGAACGGTCTTCAAGAACCTTTACATTTTTTCACAAAATGGAATAATAAATAGAGAAATTGAAAACCTCAGACACTCTGAAACGATGTGTTCGAAAATTACGAACTTTTTCATCTACATACAACCAAATTAGCTTTTTTTAAAAATAGAGAAAACCCATATGCTGAGCATATGTTATTTTTATTTTTCAGCCAAAGTGACAATGGTGCGATAGGAGGTGCCATGGTTTTGGTAGAAAATTTGCATTTGACTCCTTTTTCATGATAGTTTTGATAAGTCAGAATGGCCTTGATGCCTGATTCATGTTAGGTAACCTGTATCATTGCTTGGTGTTTTTAGTAAGACGTATGACTTGTTTCATTCACAGAAACTGCAGGATTTTAACAGAACTTGCAATATCAGCTCCTTGGAATTACTATTTAGAACGATTCTGACTGAATTACTAGAATGAATCCACCTCTCGTAAGTTTTGATGAAGATACGTAATTTTGGAGCTTAAAATGAAATGACCATCACCATTTATTGGTAGGATGTACAGAAGTCTCGGTTTGTAAAAAAGCGAACATCTTTTAGCAGCCACACCCGCAAAATTTGCGAGGACTTTATTCGAGGTTGGCACGAGCGGAGCAGGGTATGCGCCGCTTTAATCCTTCTCGCAGATTCTGCAGCACGAAGCTGACTTGCCAAATGTTTCGTCTCTCTTGAGAGTTCAAAGCGAGAAAAATTTTAAAATCCATCTTTGTGAATTTTGACGAATCCGGGGGGTGCCTTCCCCCTTAGACCAAAATCAGAGGGAAGCAAGAGGTGGGCAACCCCCCGATGTAATGCCCACAGGCGGTTCCGGGGCTTCGTTAGATTAGTTCAATCTTAAGACCAATAATGTATTTAATTTGTACCATCTTTAATATGTCTATGTATCTCTAAATATCTAATAAAGCATTAAAAAAAAAAAAAAAAAAAAAAAAAAAAAAAAAAAAAGAGGTGGGCAAAAACAAAGAGATCTAACCCCTAGATGCCCGAGACTTTCTTTATACAAAGTCCTAAGTCGGGTCAAATCAACCTATATTTGAATACATCAATTCAATTCATCAATTTTGATAGTTTTTCAAGTATTACTATGTTATAACTCTGTTCTTAAGGGTAAAAAATACTTTAAAAAAAATCATCCCTCCGGTAACATACTGGTTCTGGACATATGCTCGTCTTCTTTCCTCATAGGGACTCTGGTTTTCGACAATCAGCCGTCTAGAAACTTTTACGGTCAATTTGAGAGACTGCCGTTGTCCTTCCTACAGATAGTCATTCCAGAGGTATGGTTTGATGGCACTGATGAGATAGAAAATGGAGTGATGAGCTGCGACGGTGAGGCTGAAAAATTAGAGGCTTGCGGAACGAAATCGAGCAGACACGGTAAATGCAGGGCTCGATGACCCATGCTCGACAGGGATAATCATCGCCTCGCAAGTGTTGCACCGCTCAAAAGCTAAACTGATTAATCCTTCTTCGCTCCTCCATCCCCTTTAATTAAGCGCTCCCCTCCCGGATGTTTTACCTAACCTATCCTCCCATTATTAAACGTGCTATTTAGTCTTTTTTCCCAGCAATTCTCACCTTCGCTTGTATACGTCGTATACGCTTGGAGACGTAGGTTAATCCATGGGCGGAAATAGGGGGGGCGGCAATTCTACTTTGCCCCTTCCAAAAAATTTCAAGGACCCAAGCTACTAATTAGTTTTGAGATAAAAGGCATAGGAAATGTAATGAATATGAGCTGTATTCCTATAGAATCGATCAAAGATATCAGAAGATGAAAATTTTTTGCAAAAAATGATGCAAAATTTCTGTCATCTGTAATATTGAATTCCATTTAATTTGTCATTCAGAATGTTATTATTGTCTAAAAATTGCTTTCGAGGCATTCCAATTTTCTAAAATTTTTCGGAGGAAACTCCCACCCCCCGGACCCCCCTCTGGGGGAGTCCCCTCAGAACCCTTTCCCCTTCGCCCAAGTTCTATATCCTCCTGCCCCCCCCCCCCAAATAAATCCTAGTTCCACCCTTAGGTTAATCTCTTTTTAATTCCGTCTATCCTAGAATGACGCCTTGATTTTATCCTTCTGGAAACACCCAATTCAAATAGGCAAATGAGAGATCACTTCAGATCGGTCGGATTCAAATGATGCGACTTTATCAACTCGGGAGTAATGCGGTATTGCCTACACGAAAATCTGGAGGCGCTTTGCTCCATCTCGGAATCCAACGCAAGTCGCAGCCGTTACAATGGACCACTAGCCGAGATCTGAGCTAAAGAAAAGTCCCGTCTTTTTCTTCAAAATCTTATGTACAAAATCATTCACACAAATAAGGGTTCGGAAATTTACTTCTGTGCAAATATTACCAAGTATTTTTGACTTGGATCAAATGAGAATTAGATGTATAAATGACGTCATTCTTATTTTTACCTGAACCAATGTAAATTATAAACGTATATCTTGTTATGGAGTTGATTTCCAGACCGTTACTTTTGTGAGTCGTTTCCTTATGCGACCTGTTGCGAGGGAAAATATGTTGCAAAATGTGCACACGTTACTGTGTACTCAAATACAATCGGAAAATAGGTGAATGAGAGATCGTTTCTGATCCATCGAATACATGTGATGCGACTTCTTTAACTTTGAAAAGCAATGCGGTATTGGCTACCTGAAAATCCGCGTTCTGCTTCGATTTGAGCTCCATCTCAACTCACGTCTGAATAAGAGTTTTTAATTGTCATCGTAAATAAAACTCTCCTTACACAAAGTTGTGCCGTTTAAAGTAGTAAATTGCGCTTAAGCTGGCAACCTGAAATAAGTTTGCTAGTTCAACAAGCTCCGCAAAAATCGTAAGACTGAGGGGAAGGGATGACCAATCACAATGGATAGAACTCTTTGATTATTCATGCTCTACGCTTCACCAGCGATGCCAAACTTTTTATACATTGTCACTGTTTGAACGCCTCCACAAAATGAACACGTTTAAATGCTGTTATTTAAACATTTACATTTCGACATTTCTTCGACTCTTTTTGGAGACCATCTATCCACCTTTTCGCTAGACACCCTCTACGACGCCTACCTGTAGGAACCCATTCCAAAACCTTCTTCGGCAACCTGTTATCATCTATTCTCTGCACATGCCCTCACACGGAAAAAATTAAATTGCTGATTTAACAATGTTGTAGTTAAAAAATGTGCCCGACATGTTTCACTGTAGTTGTTACAATAGGAAAATGCTATATTAACCACCCCCGTGGTTTTCACCCCAACCCACTATTCTAAAATGTACATTTGAAACATGTCGGACATACTTTTTTTAACAATTTAATTGTTAAATCAGCAATCCACTTTGCTCCGTGTACCATTACAAGCTGCTTGGTTAAAAGTGATGAACGATAAAAATAAAAAATAAAGTGCACCCTCAAAAAAATACGAGCTTGAATTTTCAGAAATATATGAAGTCTCTCTGTGTCCCTTAAAACAATTCATTCCGCCCGTGCGATTCATCGGATGTTTTTTCTTTTTCAGTTGACGCAAGAAGAAGGCAACTTATTGCATAACGATTTGCTACCGATACGCAATCGTAAACAAGTGCAAAAAAGCGATAATGGGGGAGAAGGAGGGGGCGGTTTCTGGAAACGAGGTACAGTGAATGTTTCTTACCGTAGAGTCATCGGCAAACTAGGGGAGGGGGTAAAGAGAGTGCTCAGAACACGAGTTGTGCGGGACCACGGCTAACGGAAAGAATGAATAATGCAAAGCGGCTCGTTGCAACTTCCATGCTGCCAAACTCCGCAAAATCGGAGTGAAATTGTGTCTTTTCTTTGGCAAAATTTGGAATTTACAAAAAGTCTATGATATTATTGAAACGGGGCTGGAGCCTTCATTGCAACCTCTTGTTTACCTTTTGACTCACATTCTTGAAAGTATGGGCCACTAGACAAGACCTGAACAAGAAAAAGAAGTCACATGTTTCCCATTTAAAATCTGACGTGGGAACGGGTCACATAAATTGATGTTTAGTGATGCCCCGTGATTCCTTTCTCGCATGAACTTTTGAAGAGAAAATCTGTTGCATAGTGCTTTTGTTTCGTACCTCGTATGATAGCCCAAAGTAAAAATTACTACTTAACTACATAAAATGCCGCGTGCCGAAGAGAATAGTAAGTGCAAAGATGAAATTAAAAAAAAGTGGCCACGTGGAAAATTCTATCGAGAGAGCTGTTCATTTTTAAATTGGTAGGGCAATTGTCAATGATCTTATTTAAATGACTTTTAAAAACAGTTCGGATGATTGCTTTTTTTGAATGATTAAAAATTGTAACCTAATCTATTGAAAAAAAGACGTATTTATTTTTCTTAAACGAAACAGACTTTCGGACCATCTTTCGTGTTAGGGTTTTAAACTAATAACAAACACATTTTCACCTTAGAAATCGGTTGAGAAGAATGCAAATTTGCACGGGAGAGCATGAGATACTCATTTCTTACGGGAGAATGTGTGTTACCACTCTCGTCCCCCCTTTCTATTTTTATCTCTCATTTAAGACAATTCCTCACTTAAGAGGAATAACTTAGCTCATTAGAATTAGATCAATCCAATCTTGAATAAGCTCGATTTCTAAAATGCGGAGGCCACTACTTTTCAGTGTATCCACTGTTCATGCACAATCGAGCTGAAGCGCCAAAAATGCCAGAGGTCGTGATAGATGAATAAGAGCAAGGCGCAAGAGATTTTGGCTCTTAGGTCTTTTTGTATGTAAACGGTTCAATCGAGGAACATCTCGAAGGAAGATCGGCGGATGTCTCCTTGGCAAATGTAATAATCCCTTCTCGAGTAGTTTCAAGTGGATTTCTCATGTATCCGTAGTGCAGTTTGCACAAGCAAATGCGAGATGATTTTCGGTGAAATTTGGCGAGCGTTCGCACTGAGCCGATGCCTCCGTGGCTTTGGAACCTGCATTGCAGCTCGCAAAAAACCCCGACCCCCCCCCCTCCACCGTGCTCATCGTGGCCGCTACCGGCCGTAACGCGCAACGACGAGCATCGAAAAAACGCGTGAGCACCCCGCCGCGATCGAAAAGATTGGTAGTTTTATCAAAGACAAGGTCTGCTGTATAATGCCTTGAATGACTATTTTCCAAACGATTTTTGACAAAAAAGAAAGCGATTCGAAAACGATAGTTGTGATAACATTCACTGATCAAGCGCTTCGTAAAAATATCAGTTATAATTGTTTTTCTCCTCTTTTTATTCTTTGTTTATTTGAGTTTTAAAGAAGAAGACCTGATTTCGCCTTTTCCATCTTCGGAGGTGTTGCCCAGTACCCTCTCTACAAATGAGGCAAACGGAACCAACACAAGGCGGAAATAGAGCCAGAGAGGATGCGCATTGACAACGGCGCAGAGATACAACTATTCGTGCTTGATGGATGTCCGTGTAGCATCCGTCGGATTGAAGGCGCTATGGCGCGACGGGTGAACTCGCAATGCCATGCTCTATGCTGCTACTGCTGATAAGGTGTCGCTCCGAATCGGAGGAAAAGTTGAAAAACAGGGCCCGAAGACGTATCGCCTATCTTCTCTTGTGTCGGCTTTGAATTTTATTTTTCTTTTTTGAATTGGACTTCTGATTCTTTCTCCTGTATGTACTTGTAGATCTATATCTAGAGCTTGTATGCACCGGTCCCGCACAATTCCTTGGCCTTGTGTTTTTAGCACGCCTCGGGTCAATTTGACCCGACTTGGACATGTAAGTGTTATAGATTCCTCTAAGAGGAATCTTATGGATCCTTAAGATTAGGTTATTATGTTAGATTAGGTTATTATGTTAGATTAGGTTATTATGTTAGATTAGGTTATTATGTTAGATTCGGTTAGGCTAGGGAAGATAGATTGGATTGGGTTTGTGCGCCTACGTTATCGTATACTAATTTATGATACCTGTTATTCTCAAAAAGGTGCATATATGCTCCGTAGCTAACATGTTTTAAATGGGGAAAAATCGCACTTCTAGCATGCAAGGCAAGCGTAGCCACCGAGATTTTTCGTCTAGGTCAGTAACAAGTTACTCATCGCAATCGATACCGTGCCCTAGACGAGAAATATAGGTAGTTTGACTTGTGAAGCATATAGCGAATACTATTACGATTTTACCCAGCACGATTAGTGTAGCGTTCATTTCTCGTCTAAGAGGGAAGGAACGACTCTGAAAAATTCTTTAGGGATATAAAAACAGGAGCTGTGGTTGCAGATAGCGTGGGGTGTATAGAGATACGGAACGTTGAGACGGAAGGATGTCGGTGGTGGAGGGGTCTCTAAGAGGATGCGAATGTAACGTGGCATGTAGTGTTTATTTAGGACCGTCTCAACGCTTCTAGCCGCTAATGACTTAAGGGATTCAGGCCGCGTGTCGACCGGCTGGCGTGCTCCACTCTGGCGGGAATAAGCGTAACTACACCTCGAGAAGATCCTCCTTACCTACATACTTCAATGCAGTCCCGGGCTCAATTTTAAGGTGGAGATACCGATAAAAAATGTTCAACTACATTTCGAGATGAGACCGCATGCGTTTGTATCTCCCCACTATCGAGGGATCAAATTACTGGGGAGTTGCGTTCTTTCATCGGTGGATATCCTGATGCCCGACGGTCAGATACGAGTTTCCTCACGTCCGAATCAACTCATCGAAAGTAACAAATAATTTTCGATGAAGCATTGCGCCGCGTCCTAACCGATTGGTAATGTTTATAGAGGGGCCCGCGAGTAGTTTCAGCACTCGATCGGTTCATGAGCGGGATTTCATGACCGCCACAGCTTACGCTTTCATACATATCCGAGCCACATCATTGGAGGGAATTTCTTTTCTCTCTTGCCGGTAGATTGAGAATTTCCGCTTCCCGTCTCAACATCGGAGAAGCTCTCTCTCTCTCTCCTTCTGGGTGGAATTCATTTTATGGGTCATATTCGCAGTTGGATTACATTTTGTAATGAGGAGCTACTATTTTTGGCTCGTACGTAAAAGCACCTATCTGCATAGGGAACATTAGGGGGAGAGAGGAGGAGGAAGAGGAGGAGGGAGAACAGGAGACAAAAGAATAGAAAGAAAAAGAGTAGGAAGAAGAAGAGGGTGATATTTACTTTAAGGGTCATGTTCGCTTTTGGATTACATTTTGTAATGAGGAGCTACTATTTTTAGCTCATCATGCATAAAAGAATCTATCTGCATAGGAAACATCAGGAGAAGAGAGGAGGAGAGAGAAGAGAAGGCAAAAGAAGAGAGAGAAGGGTAGGAAAGCAGGTGAGAATAAAGAAGAGAGAGAGAAAGGAGAAAACACGAAATTGATGATGAAGAAGAAAAAGAAAAGAGAGGAACAAGAAGGAAAAAGTAAGAAAGAAGGAGACCCAAAAGGAAGAAGAAGAAAAGCAAGGATAATAAGGAGGAGGAGGAGAAGCTGAAGAAGAAAAGGGAGGGAAGCATAAGTCTATGCAATTACATCCATAGCACACGTGTTGTGTCTAAAATGATCCTAAGCTATTAGTTCTTAATTGCAAAATGTAGTTCAGTTCTTCTTTAAATATAGTTTATTTCCTGAAGGAGGTCCTACAGGGTGTTGGCAATGCGATAAACCCCGTGAGTCACCTTGCGCGCTTAATAATGTACGATCCTTTACATGGAGTATCATGGGCAATCGGAAAATTAACATTGGATCTTAAATGCTAGCATTCATCATCAAAACCGTCTTTAGGCAAAAATAAAATTCCGGGCCCTTAAGGGTTAAAAGAGGTTTTAAAGCAAAGACATAGTAACGTAAAAATGACAACTTGTATGAACTTTCATCAATGTTTAACAGAATTACTTGAAAAATAGATCTTAATCCATATCCCTTTCCTCCCCTCTATCATTCCGTTTGACCTCTGACGCATCCCTAATTCCCCGATCCGTTCAGCCCTATAATATTTTTCCTCCGTTCAAGACACCGCGGAGACCTAAAATACGGGAGCCAATCAGAGATGGATTCCTCATACCTCACCTCTACGGTTCATGAAAATCGAAAACGGTTATTGCTGAATGTGGCAAGTGGAAAGTCCCGACGCGGGACGAGGTTAAGCCGGCAATTAATTGGATTAAGCCGAAGAAATCAGTCTCGAGCTAACATTATTCCCATGGCGATTAAAATTAGCTCAAGCGGAGAATTTAATTCCGAGTGCACGTATTGCCGGGCCGGGCGTAGAGACACTCTCATAAAAGTCGAGAAAAGTCAAGTAACTCGAGGCTTAATTACGAAAGTTGTAAGGGAGTTCACCAGACAAGAGACAACCTGTTGTCTTCAGTTAATGAATACTTATTGCTCGGAATATATCTATGTTAGACGCGCGTCGCGGAGTACGTGTAAAGTTCACGTTGCCAAAGTTCAGCTGAGTCCGTCAAATTAATGATATGTGGACTCATCGGGAACAGTTTTGCAGGGCAAAGAGCGAATCATCGTGAGAATATCGATATTTTCCAATGAATTCTATGGTAAACAATTGATTATTGTGATATACCTCGATATCGATACTTTCCCATGTATTCAAATGACAGATCAATCGATTCAGATCGGAAACGCGACTATGGCGGGGTCGGCTGGCTCGACCCCTGTAGACGCTGGTTTGTGGTCTCAATGACCCGAAATTGTCTAACTCAGATCTTTTAGACACAAAGCTTGACTTTTTATGATCTATTATTCAGCCGTTGCCCTTAAACTTTCTGCTTAATTTAAATTTTGAAAAGTCACTTTCTTTAGGAATCTATAAAAAAAAAATGAATAAGGGAGAACTCAAGTTCCTTTCGATCATGACTTGAGGCCGGATTTATAGTCATTCATTGAGCAATTCTTTCCTTAGTGAGGCCCCATATGATAGCCTAAAACTCGTAGACCAATCAAAAAGAGGCACGACTCTACCGTACTGAAAAGATAGAAATATTCCTTTTCTGTCTGGGTACTATGGAGTGTGCGGGTCATTGGTAAAAACATGACATCCATGCCGGAAAGTTTTAGTCCGTGAAACTCCTCAATTCACACTCGCATGGCTCGGTCTTGGCTCTGGCTGTTGCCTTTGAGCTTTAGCGAAGAGAAGGGAAGGCGTAAACTTGAGACAAGGTCACCGAGCTTTAACTGTCGAGCATTATGCACTTTGGGATGAGCCCCGCCCATTGAGTGGCAAGTTTGGAACCCAAGTTGAGAGATCCACGCCAACATTCATTTACGCTACCCTCGCCATGAAAGAAGGCTGTGCAACAGTCTCAGCGCAACAAGAACTTTGCCCCGTCTTGGTTACTCTCCGCCTTCGGGAGGGTTGTTCTGCGCACCGTGTTGGGATGAAAGTCCGTGCTTGACGGAAAAAAATAGCTAAGTATGCTCGAAAGTAACTTCCAAGCATGGTTATTTCCTTAAGGCATGATGGAGCCAAAAGTTTTGGTCAATTTGTCACGTGCGTATAATGATGCAAATGAGATAAAAAATCGAACTGTATTACTCACTGATGACCTTGAGTCTCAGAATCGATGGCTCAAGTGCAAAACCACGTATCTTTGTTTGCAATGTAGTTGACTCTTTGTCAGACTTTGTTTTCCCTCCGGAAAACAAAGTCAACCTAATTCCTTGAAAACTTCCTTGATATTTCCACACTGTTAGCAGAATATTTTGTATACTTTCAAGCTGTAAAGGCTTGTTTCTCTCCAAAAGAATCATATATAAATGGAAATTATGAAACACGATAAGGATGACAAGTGGTTTCGCAACTTCGACCATCAAAATATTACATACAAAAAGTGGAGTTGAGGGGCTTGGAGGCCAAATTCTAGTTTTTAAGCATCAAAAAGTCAGTTGAAATTTTTTTCCGCCATAAGGATCCATGTAATTTCGAAACTGTAAACACGTTTTTCTCGAAATAGCAAAAACTGCACTTATGCGCCTTTTCCTCCAAGCCCCTCAATTATTAGCTCCCATTTCTAGTGTTTTTGCACACGAGCACAAAAAGTGAAATATTTCGAAAATTTTCGGCTCTCTTTTTCAACTTTGACGGTGGCACATCATTAATATAAACTTCGAAGGATTCTGCCTTTTTCNCATAAGGATCCATGTAATTTCGAAACTGTAAACACGTTTTTCTCGAAATAGCAAAAACTGCACTTATGCGCCTTTTCCTCCAAGCCCCTCAATTATTAGCTCCCATTTCTAGTGTTTTTGCACACGAGCACAAAAAGTGAAATATTTCGAAAATTTTCGGCTCTCTTTTTCAACTTTGACGGTGGCACATTCATTTTTAAAAATCAAGAGCACTGCCATTTTGCCACGTTTTCCCCCTTAATCTCACTAACCACTGATGCAGTTCAACTGTGATCAAATAATCAATATCAAACTCCGTTCTGACGTTACAACAAAAGCGACAATCAAATTGTGAAGGGGGAGGGCAGGAGGCAATGGCGGAGACCCTATGCTGTGGGCGGGAGAAGTTAATTAATTTCAATTATAAAAATAAACAGCTAACACGGCGCGACGAAAACAAGCAGAGAGGGTGGTGTGACGGGGGGTGCGGGGTGGTGCACGCCAAAGAGGGGACATTATGACGGCGAATTTTCGCGGCCGCGGTGGATAAAACTAATTAAAAGTTAAATTGAGAAGTATGTGCTAGAAAAACGCTAATTAAATGGGTCCCGAGATGAGAAATGTTGGTGCTCCTGATACAGGTTATATTCAACACTTATTTTAATTTAAGCCGCGACCCTACTAGTTCCGCCACCCTTGTCCCCTTGATGCGTGTTCTTTTTGGTCCCTTCTTTTGAGGCAGTGTGCCATTGGAAAAAGAGGGGGAAGAACTTGAACAATAAAGTATTTTATTATACCCTCAACAACTCTATAGTTTTTTTTCTAAATAAAAAATATACTTAAATTTCACTGAACAAACTATTCTAAACGTAGAATGACGCATTACGAGTCAAAGGAGCTTTCATAATTTACGTAACGCGCTTTTTCGGCATTTTTGGACCCCCCCCCCTCGCCATTGTAACGCTTTTGTAACGTAGAATCTCATCATTTAACACGTAAAAACGGCACAACGTAACACTTTTCTGGACTCCATCGTCCACCTCAACGTGATATACAAACGGCCTTCAAGTATATTATGACTCATCAATAAAAATTAAGTGAATTACATAATTAATAGCATAATTAAAATGGTAAACAAAATGAAAAGTAAAACCTCAAACTCACTGAACAATTCCTCCTCCTAACATAGAGATGCAGGATACTTATGACGGATAGTGACTGTGGCTTCTTTATATGTTACGTGCATTGTAATCACAAATATGGATAATCCAGAACAAAATTATTAATACTTCTTTATTTATAATTCGTAAGAACATAAAAGAGTGTCAGAAAAAAAGAGTAACAAAAATATTGAATTAAATTTTAAGATGAAATATTATTGTAATTTCCTGTACCGGGGACTGTAAATATGGTAATGGACCACTAGACAAGGTACGAATTTCAGCATTCTGATACATGTTTCTTCACCAAAATTTCACGTATAACACGATGCGCACAACGAATATTACCGAAATCAACTCCTTCCAAAGATATTAATGATTCTTGGTGCGTGAATTCAAACCACCCGCTCATGAAAACTCAATGCTCTACGTGATTCACATTGCTCGCTAAACGTTATCATGAACGTCTCTGCGATAAAAAAATCTCGCAACCTCAATCTTGACACTTTGGCTCAGTTATAGCAAATTACGTATAGTTTGAACAACACATGGTGGGAAATGAACATTGCTCGATTGAGAAGATCGCTGAAACCGTTGTAGTGCGCGATTTGACTCACGTAGAGTTTTGAGTTTCTTGTGAGCGGGCAGTTCAAATTCCTCGTAACCAATGTGAAATAAAAATGTTAATAGCTTCATTAAGAGTTGGTTTCAGTAATTTTCGTTGTTTGAATCGTGTTCTACGTGAAATTCTGGTTAAGAAACATGTATTAGAATACTTAGATTCGTACCTTGTCTAGTGATCCATTATGCTCAATGATCCCCTTAGCAAATTTTGTAAATATGTCATCACTGGCAACGTGTCAAATTTCTTAACTTTTATGTCCCCGACTTGGTAGTTCGCTCTCATCCTCAATGCCGGAAAATTTAGATTTAGAGCATGTGATGATGTGATGGTCACGAGAAAGAAAAAACCCCTTCAATATTAACAGCTGCAACCAGCATACAGGATAGAGAAATGCGGACTGCTTAATGCGGTTTCTCTGAACGACAGGCTTCTTCGCTTCTGTCAACGCAGTTAGACAGCTTTCCTTTCTACAAGACGCCTCTCGTTATTTATTTTTATTTTTTCTTTCTTCTTTTGAAATTGAATTTTATTTCGCTGCAAACATTTTTTAATTTAACATTACAACCAATCTTTACCTTAAAATGAGCATTATTCCATTTACGAGCTGCTCGTAAGTGCCCCCTTTCCTCTCCATTTTCCTCCCAATTTTTTTACGGATCTCTACATTTCCTCCAAGAATATGATTACCTATTCTTTGATACTTTTTTCTCTCTCTCTCCTTCATTGTCCCCTCGTCCTTTTTCCCATCACCTCTCTTCCTCTTCCTTTTTTAATAAGATGCAATATCTTGAGTTAACTCAGCGTGCTAAACCTGATGTAAGGGGACATGGTATAAAATATAATTTTATTTCAGTTTTTTCACGGTAATGCGATTATTAAAAAGAAGGAATTAGTCAAGGTTTTTGATTCCTTCGAGTTTGAATCATTCAGTGCTGAAAATCACTGAGTAGAATATTTGAAAGAATTTTTAAAATAGATATTGCATACTAAATCCAATGTAGTCAGATTTACTCACAATTGAAGTAAAATATTCGACAACATTCATTTTTAATTTATATTTTTCACTTGTAAATAGCGGTCGTTGTTATCTAAAGAGAAGAGCTTCTGCATTAAATTTTAAAATGTTATCATACTTGCGCAACTTCTCCCTCAGAAAAGCACACTTTTCTTTTTTTTCCATACACTTTTCATTTACTGAGCTCTGCTCCGTGAAGAAAAAAGGAAGGATTAAAGTAAATAAATGAATAGAATGAAGTTCGTCTCGGAGAAGACAACTAACCGCAATAATATATTTCAGATATTTTTTTTTTGAGTCAGGAAATCATGAGGTAAAGAGTTAGAATTTCACCGACTTACAATTATTATGCAATAAAAACTAATAAAACGGGTGAAACATATTGTTGAATTTTAACTTACTTTTTACCCCTAGAAACTTACAACTTTTTGTTCTTCTCCTTTTTTTAAATTTGGGATATCTCTCTCTCCTCGATTCAGTTACACTATTTTAGAGTTTTCGAGCCAGAACAGAAACAATTTATTTTAGAGAACTTTGTCCTATGTCCTTCTCTTCGTAATCAAGGCTGTTCCATTTTTTGCGAAAGCCATGAGCTTGCTATGGACTTTTCAATTTTAAATAATTAAGCACATTGAGTTTCTTTGGTTTGAAAATTCTTATATGTGTGAATTTGGCCGAATTTCTCTCTTACTACGAGGAAAGTGTTGTGCAAATAATAGCATGTATATAACAGCTGATATGATTGCACCTGACATCGGACCAACCCAGTAAATCTGAAAAGATCAAAAAATCAATTTTAAGTCAAACCTAAAACGTGGCAAAGGGATTATGAATATATCTTGACACGGATACATTAAAATTGAAGGAAAAATTGTAGTTTTAACTAAACAATAAGCAAGCAATGTAATCCAATCTACCGCACGATGGTGCTTACTATAATCGCCTCCAACTTGTATTCATTAATTAGAGATACACATCACTTTAGCACCGGTTGATTCTCTTAAAACATAAATGAGGCCAAGGCGAAAGAAACCATGGTATTTACCACCGCGGGGGATGACGTCATACGTCATATTTCTTGAAAAGTGACATGGATGGCCAATGTGCGCGACATCGCGTATCTTAATCGCAGTGTGTCAAAAATTTCGCTCCTATTTTATCTTTTGGAGGGAAAACAAGCAAACTTTATAGCTTGAATTTTATGTAGAAAAGTCCGCCAATAGAGAAGAAAAATCCAGGGAGTCTTCAAGAAATTACGGTCTCACTGGCATTTTAAAGAAAAATAAAGTATGATAGGAAGTCTGCAACGTTGTAAACTGTGGTACGTGGTTTCGCAATTTTATCATCGATATTTTCTTCATAATAACTGACTTAATGACTTAGTATTTGAAAAAATTCCATAATTTTTTGCTGATCAAGAATCTTTGATCATTAAAAATTATTCTATGACCAGCGCAACTGATCATATAGCAAGGAAGTAGACCGAATCCTCTAGGCAGAATCCACCAAACAACGGTGGAATTTTCGAACCTCTCATCTCGGTTTGCGGCGTTACAAACATCTAATATTTTTGGGTGGAAAATTGTAGTTTCGTAATAACCTCCACCATTTTTACAGCGATGTAGGTACATCGAATGATCTTCGTTGAAAAAAGAGTTTCGTGTCATAGTGCGACTCATATTTAATATTCCAAAATTATTGGAGATTATTATGCTGCGATTGTATCATTTTTATGTCTCATTATGATACCTATTCAATTCTATTCCGTTATCACTATATATAGAGCGTTTGCATGAAAATTATGACGTGGGGGAAATAACCTTCACAAGCTGTTCCCGAACAATAGAGTGGTTTCCTCGATTTTTTTTCCTCAGCTTACCTCTGCGAACATAGTGTCACCAAAGTGGCGAGGAAAGAGCCATGCACAAATTCGCCCGTTTTTGGGCCCTCGAAATTGGGGTCGGTGTGAGGTTTTTTTTCATCTATAGGGTGACCCTTTACACATAATAAAATTTCAGATTGAGTATACGCACCGTTTTTGAAATATGGGGGGGCAAAGTCCCCGATTTTTACTCATATTTGCAGGTATTTTATAGTCGAACTTCGGCTGCTACAAGGTACCGGATGTAGATATTGAAGCGCGGTTTGCGGTGATTTGTCAAGCTATTTCTGGATTATTTTTTCACATCTTTTACAAACCCGCAAATGGTTTTTCGGGGGGGGGGGAGCTTTATTCATGTTATCATGACCGTTCGTATACGTCTTACTGGCATTAATTGCTTCGTTCTCGACTCCTCTCCACGCCGTAATCATGATGGTATTTTCTGTTAGGAATCTTTCTTCTTCTTTATATTTGACCAATTCTAATGTTGTCTCCCCCTTT
>NW_017552322.1:900397-1107794 GCF_001854935.1 Bemisia tabaci | reverse complement strand
AAAGGGGGAGACAACATTAGAATTGGTCAAATATAAAGAAGAAGAAAGATTCCTAACAGAAAATACCATCATGATTACGGCGTGGAGAGGAGTCGAGAACGAAGCAATTAATGCCAGTAAGACGTATACGAACGGTCATGATAACATGAATAAAGCTCCCCCCCCCCCCCCGAAAAACCATTTGCGGGTTTGTAAAAGATGTGAAAAAATAATCCAGAAATAGCTTGACAAATCACCGCAAACCGCGCTTCAATATCTACATCCGGTACCTTGTAGCAGCCGAAGTTCGACTATAAAATACCTGCAAATATGAGTAAAAATCGGGGACTTTGCCCCCCCATATTTCAAAAACGGTGCGTATACTCAATCTGAAATTTTATTATGTGTAAAGGGTCACCCTATAGATGAAAAAATACCTCACACCGACCCCAATTTCGAGGGCCCGAAAACGGGCGAATTTTAGCCCTTTTTGTGCAAGGCTCTTTGTTGACAAGGTTAAAAGAGATTGTTGCATCGCATGTCAGTGGCGTCAAAAATGTGTGAGAAAGAAATCCTAAGGAAATCCAAAAACCCTAGACTGAAAATATTTCGAGAAATATTAAAAAGGACTTTCTCACCCACTGGTCTTTCCAATGATTATTGTATAGCGCCGGGCCAAAACTCCTTGCTGGGTTCATACTGCTGCTCGCGTAATGCACCTGTGAGAACAGTAAGAAATCTATTTTTTAAGCAATAAATAGTAATGAAATGCATTTTCTCAGATTTTTACTCTCATCAAATTTCGTATACCAAAGCGAACTCCATGTGTTGAATATTTTTGGTGAGAATGAATGACAAATTGATGTATTTATGCTAAAAAGAGCAATGTGAAAATTAATTTTTAAATATATTAAGGAACCAAGCGCGCATGTAGTTTGCGTTCATCGTAGTTCTTTCTTATTTAATTCATTTCGACATAGTTTCTTTCAGCAAAGCTATGTCCAAATCAAAATTTGGACTATATTTTCAGCCTGGCAACTATCTATTTTAACCTTTTCTTTGCAACAGCCAAGCGTTACCCGTTTATTTCGTGGCGGATCAGCAAATTAGAGCAAAAAATGTGTTAATCGTTACTTTTCTTTCTAAAATAATTTAATGAGTTTTATTTTTTATTTTTTATTCAGTCATTTCGATTTGCAAAACGTTATTCACAATCTGAGTATCTTTACCAATGTTGAAAAATCTTGGATGACGCATCCGCAAAGAAAAATAAATTAAACGAAAACTAATCCCAAGACGTTTTGGTCAGTTTCCTGACACTTATCGGTCAATATTCAGAGGCAAAATAATACAATTTGAAAAAAATAGTCGCAAAAAACTTGAAAAAACAATTGATTTCCTCCGCCATTGTGAGGTAATTTTAAGTTTTTAATGATTTTTTTTTCATGTTATTACTTTTCCGTCTGATACCGATTGATAATACCTAGGTCACCGACCAAAACGCCTCTTCAGTCTCGAATTTTTCTCCTCCCCCCTCCCTCCTGTGTACATTGTAAAATGTTGCTTGGTATGTGACATGAACTACGATGAACAATATTTTCTCCTCTTAAGTGTTTCCGCATTGTAATGTTTTGCGATTTTACTATGCTTTCATGGAACTTTTTAAGCTTACTTTGCTGGAATCATTTTAATTGGTCACACATCTTTGAACGAATTTCGACTTGCCAGTTGCTATTACATTTTTTGAAGGTAAATGACACGTAGAACACGATGCGCACATTAAAAATGCAGAAAAGTTACTTAAAAACGGAGAAATATGCAATTCAAAAAGCCCAACTGTTCCACAAATTTAAAACGCCCCGGTTTCACGCCCAACAGAATGATTCAGAAGCGACCATGGATTTCCACGACTTCCATCAAATGTCTTTCTACTCCTCGCACATGAAAACAATAGGAAAGTCGAAACAACCTATCTCTTCAAAATCAAAGAATCAAGTCACATTTATGTCATCTGTAGTTAACAAGCAACAATTTCACATGAAAAAACGCTCTGTTCTAGCAAACATGAGTGGAAAGTGAGATGACATAGCGATTTGACTGCCATGGTGCATGACTTCCATCATTTTGCAGTTATTTCGGCGCGTTCGAAATTTCTTTTGGTCTTCGGGCGTTTTAAAAGTGGGCTGACCAGGATCTTTGTCTCCAACAATGCGCAATAATTCACCACGTAATCTACTCACCTGACACTTTCAGAATATTAAAGAGAAAATACAGAGTTTAGTGACCCATTATCTCTCCTTACCGATGGTAATAGGAGAGCAAAGCAGCCGAAGCCAAATTTGAGGGCGACAGTGGAGTTGCGGTCCGAGTTTTTCGGGTCTTGGACGCTGCAGAAGAGCAGGCAGAGTATTGCAGTGATAAGCATCTCGACCCCCATGGCACGCAGAGACGTCACGCGCACGTCTTTGGCTGTACAGCAGAAAGAGCCACTTGTCCCGCCAAGGAGATCATCCGCGACCAATACCTAAAAACCTCGAGGTAATATATGGCATCAAAATCAAGTCGTCAAAAATATGCGCAATAAAAATAACTCTATCCGAGCATAAGACTGAAATAAAAGATATAAAAAAATGAAAAACCAGGGTGTTTTGAAGTATGAAAACTTCATTTATGAGACACAAACTGATTGCGGTAGGCGCAAGGGCCGTAAGACAGAGAGTTGGAATTTTTCAGCCAACGTGCGTTAAAAATCAGCATAAAGCTGAAAATCTCAATACAGAGGGTAAAATTCATATAATTCAACACTAGTGACATTGCACTGTATTGAGATTTTCAGCTTTATGCTGATTTTTAACGCAAGTTGGTCAAAAAATCCAACTCGCTGTCATTTATAAGAGGCTGAAAAAAGAAAATTTGACGAGAAGAGAATACTTAAGAAAAGTAAATGCATTTTCCTTTGTTTATCTCTAGTTTTCCTCATTTTTCGTTATTTTCCTTCATTTCTTTCACTTTCCTTCATTCTCTTTTAATCTTTCCATTGTCTCTCTATTCTTCTGTTTCTTTTAGTTGCGTTAATTTTGGGCTGACTAAGTTTTTTTATGGAAAATGTGCACGTGACCGACCATGCGGAAAACGGTTTCAGGTTAAGTTGCAAAATGTTCGGTTCTTAAATTTCAAAATGTTATTCTAACTGCATTCAGATGTGTCAACATAAAGGTCATTTGACAAACTGGCTTTCTAATTTTTGTAATTCAATCCCAATGAGTTGATTGCTGAAACTTTACAGCTCCTTCGTGAAATGATCTGATATACAAAGTCCTATCTCGCAATGTTGTTTGTCGCATTGGCAGATCCAGCAACTTGGTAACACCGGATCTCCTCCATTTAAACCTATGGAAATGTATCGATTCTTGGAGGGGCCAAAAGCTCCGACAAGAATCGATAATTTAGCATAGGTTTAAATGGAGGAAATGCGGTGTTGCCAAATTCCTGGATCCGCCTTTTGTCAATTGAAATCATTCGATAAGCTGATTACCACCTTCAAATAATCACCCTGCACGATAGCGTAGACTTTCAACTTACCCGTAGTAATGCGTAGCCGAGGAAAGCTCCCAAACACTCCATTACAGTGATGTAAACAAACATGAATAAAGATTTTTCTCCACGAATCACGTCAGCTGCTACCAGTGCGGGATTGATTATACAGCTAATGTGTCCGAAGATCTGGAAAAAGGATACACAATTTCCTTCAAATAAGAGCCGTATTCACATACGGAATTCCATTGACATGCAGCTCCTTTCCTTGTAGAGATCTTGTTTCGATGGCTAAATTGCGAAACCACGTACCTCCGTTGCGGTGTTTGAAAAGTCTACTTTTATTTTATTTGCTCGAGGAGGAACAAGACTACTTTATAGCTTGAAATTTTTTCAGAATATTCTGCCACAGGAGAAAAAAAAATCGAAAAAATTACGTCGGAGTTTTTCAAGGGAGTAATGCATCATGACAGGAGGTCTGCAATGTAGTAAACGGTGATAAGTGGTTTCGCACTTTAGCCGCCGACATGGACTACATTGTGAATGAGGATGGTGTAAGCGGTAATCCAGGATTGCGCGAAAGGTCCTAGAAAATAGATGAGGATTGCGCGAAAAAGACACAAGGATTGCGCGAATAGAAACCTTATCATCTGCTACACGAATGCGCGAATTTAAAATTAAGTTGATTTAAGGTAGAAGTTTGGCAACCCAGGAAACAGTTGGAAAATAAACGCATTTTTATGTCCAGTTCAGGTTAGTTTGTTGACAAGTCATCGATGTCTTACCTTATGATGATAAATGAAGTGAAAAGATCGAATAATGGCCGTAGGTATAAAGAACTTTCCTAACTTTCCTCGGAAACAATATTTAATTGGGAGAAACCAGGCAACGTTGGAATGCTCATACGGCGTCGAAATACAACATGGACCCGCGATTATTCTAACGAGAGTTCGAATAGTCGCGTCAAACACAGTGCGGCCGGCGATAAACGTGTACTAGCGCCTGCAAGACTTTGGGAACACTTCATGCTTTGCGCGAAACAGTACGGTCGGCGTTCAGCCCATATTAGCGCCTGCAAGACTGCATGAATACTTCTCGCATTGCGCCAAACGCAGTGCAGTCACTCTGTTGGCGTGAAACGCATATTAGCGCCTAGATATCCCGTCGAAATTTTCGACACCATTATTTAAGATCATTTAGGCAAATTCGCGAAAAATTTTCAGAATAACTGTGTGTAGCTTTTTAAAAACATTTATTAAAAGTAAAACATAAAAGTGGTGCATAACGTGGCAGTCAGAGATAAATATACTCTTTTCGGGTGCACTCGTCGGGTTATGAATGTGAATCTATTTATCTCTTTAAAAACTTGCTAATGGTTGCTCTATGATTTTGTACGTGTAGTTTTATTCATCATAAGTTGCTAAAGTCTTTGACCATGGGAGCTCTCACGCATCGCAAGCTTCTTGTTAGGCCAAAATGCAGCATTTCAAATGAGTTAATTTTGAAGTTAAAAATTACCCTGCGAATACAGTGGACGCTCGATAATTCGAAATTGAAGGGAATCGGTTTTTTATTCGAATGGGCCTGTTGCATGCAAGAGATACAGCCGCGCGAATAGACTTTTAAGAGGTTAAATGACACGAAAATTACGATGGTCACATTAAAAAAGTCTGAAATACACTCCTTACTGTGCAATTTGCGTTTTTAGGAACGCGCTTTTTCAAATTTCCCGCGTCTGGGGGCAGTTTTCTAACGGAAACAATTGACGGCAACTCGCGTTTATTTCCGGTCAACTAAAACTGACAACATAACCTAAAAATCGGAGTTCGTGATATCGTGAAATGAAATGTAGAAGGATTGCGTTGGATATTTAAAAGTTGATCGATTTGGTTACCGCATAAAGCGTATATGGACCACTATAAGAAATCACGTTGGGTTTGTAAACAAACTGAAGGAAAAAAGAAGAACAACAACAACGACTCGGCATCTTCCGGAAATCACCGAGCCCGCCGTTTGCTAGTTTCCGGTGATTAGAAAACTGCCCCCAGACGCGGGAAATTTGAAAAAGCGCGTTCCTATCAACGCAAATTGCGCAGTAAGGAGTGTATTTGAGACTTTTTTAATGTGACCATCGTAATTTTCGTGTCATTTAACTTCTAAAAAGTCTATTCGCGCGGCTGTATCTCTTGCATGCAACAGGCCCATTAGCGAGGTTTCGAAATAAAGAGATTCCATGTGGAGAAATTTCGAATTAGAGAAGTTCGAATATAGAGGAGCAAATGGATGGATTTACGCCAAAAATAACCAAAAATATCATATATTATTATATATTATTTCTTTACGGAAGTAAAAATTACACTAAGTAATTATTAATTATTAATATTTAATCAGCTGATCAAGCTTTTCGCGGGGAGACTCACGGGACTTGTTTACATGTTGACAATCCTATCAGCTCTTTCAGAAACCCAGGTACATGAACAGTTGACTTCGAATTGTAGAGGGAATGTACCGTCTTATTTCGAATGGAGAATTTGCACGCAATTTTTTTATTGCTTCATCTGAAAGTGCCTAATGAGCTGAGTTCGCAATATTTTTCATAATTTTTTTCTGACATGGGAAATTGGAGAAAAATTGATTTAAAAGTGAGAAAATGTGCCGCCTTGTGACGTCATCTGGCGGCATTTCCCATTTAAACACATGTATTTTAGCAGAATCGGTTATTTTGTCATATCTCCTCTAATAATTGCTCAATTTATGAATCAAGGGTATCTTCGTGTTCAGTTCACTCAGAGGATTCCACTTAAACAGGAAATTCATCAAATTTCAGACCCTTGCAAATTCTCCATTATAGAGAGAGGACCATATTTACTTCCCACACTTTGAATTACAGAGAGAATTTTCGCCGCGATTTCGAATTATAGAGGGCCGCGCCCACTTAAAAATTTCGAAATAACGAGGGGAGAAAAATACATTGATTTTCTTCGAATTATCGAGAGATTTTCAAGGGAAACAGACTTTCCTTCGAATTAACGAGGTTTTCGAATTATGGAGGTTCGAATTATCGAGAGTCCACTGTATTTCTACCTCGCTCAACCCCGCCCGGTCACTAATTATTGAGGTATCAATATCAATCAATGGATTCTACTCAACTGTAACGGATAATTCAGATCTTCATAGGCAACTATGATCCCTGATTTTTTTCGAACGAAGCAGTTACGAATACAACTAATAGCTTACCATCACAGATGTTGCAATCGCAAAAGCAAAAGTTAGGACGCCGCCCAGATAATCCAGGTATTCGCCTTTGGAGTCGGAGAGTGTACCCATGCAGCCCATGCAGACGAAAAGCCCCGTGCCGAACATCTCGGCCAGACCTTTTTCCAGCAGCCTCCATGCTTTCTCCTTGTCCAGGTTTCGAAACTCGTGCGGTGTAAACGCTCCTGTAAACATAGTGGGGTTTATTCTACATGTTGCTAAAATTAACTATTGAAACCCATTTGCAAGCCTTGAATGATGGTTATAATGCATAAAGTTCAGGAATTACGGAGTAAGAAGATAGTACTGTTAGTAAAATTAGTCATCCAAGTTGAGATTGGGTCGGATAAGCAACTAAACAAGCTTCTTGGTGAAGCGTAGAGTATCTTGCGGAAATGAAGGCGTTTTAAGCCGAGATCATGATTTTGATGTTTTTAGTGTTGCTTGTGGCAATACGCAAACCACATGCAACTATCGGTAGAAATGAATATTTGGGGTGTCTGAGTTGAGAATAAAACAAGTACTGGTATCGGTACTGTAGTGACCTGTCGTAACGTTTTGATACCCAGGATAGATATGATTCTTCTGCTGTGATAGCGAAGAGAGCAGTAAATACCTTTCTGGACGAGCCATGATTAGGACATGCTTTTATGTGTCTCGTGGTTCATCCCAGCATGCACTTAATGCTCTCTTCGTTAGCACGGAAGTCTTGACGACCCCCATCCTCACCCCATTCTCCCCATTACGTCTCCCCCACACATCTCCTTGTTCCTCATAGATATCAAACATGCTATTAACATTTAGAATTGTTTACTCAATGATAACATTTTAGATAATACGAATATTCCTGTGGTCAGATTTTGAATTTAATAAATATTTATTTTTCATTTGTTTCTTCACCGTCGTTGTCCTTGAACAACAAAAACAATCATTTCTGCGGGTGTTAACTAACTCCTATTTTCCCATCCCAATCCTTTGCGCTGAGTCCCTGTGGTATAGTGTATCTTGATTCTACATATTGAACAAGTAGAACTTTTTATATTTCACGAGGAACTGCGAAATTCCATCCTCTTTCGTTACAAGGATGCGTCCGATAAAATTACAACAACTGCATTATCTTTCGAACATCGTATCGTGCCCTTCACTCCACAGCACGCATCTCAACTCTGCAATCATTTTGACAATCTCGAGACTGTTGGTAGACAATCACCTCGGAAATTAATTGCCTCAGTGTCACATTGCAGCAAGTGAAATCAAATTAACGATCGTATGCGACGCTGACAGATTTGACGATAAAATTACCACATTTATATTTGCTCAGGTGCTCGACTGATGTATGATGCGACAGCCAAGGCGGACGTTCGCACCATATTGGGATGTGCCTGAGAAGGAGGAGTGATACTCAGTATCAATTGGTAGAGTAAACATAGGATAATGTGAAGTGTACCAATTATCAAGGTTGGGTATTATAGCGGCAAGGTTCGTTTAATCGCGAGAGTTTAGATTGAGGATGAGGTCAGTGCTCCAGCAAGCTGAGCCCCCATTCCTTTAATCCTTGCTATACGTGGAACTGGAAGGCAAGGCTATGACCGGTTTTGAAGACAGTAGTCCGTAGAATGGATTAATGCAAAGTCTCATTAGGTTAATACTGAAAATTAAAACTGACGCTACTCTAATTTTTCAAAAATGTTTTCCAATGATTTTTTTTTTCTTTGGGCATTTAAAGCTATACCTTAGAGCAATGTAGCTTATTATCATATAAAGGTCGAATTATTTTTAATGATAGTGACCTTTAACTATAAACCGGGCTTACAGAAGAAAACTCTGCAGTCCTTAGCGTATGGTGTCCACTTAAAAATGTAAATATATTGAAGATATAAACTTAAAACAAATTTAAAAGGGAGTTTCTAAAAAGTAAAATTTATTCAATTGAAAATCTCGATTAATGTTTCAATATACACGTTTTTGGTTTTTTCCCGTCTATTCTAGGAGTCTTAATCGGTATCCGTCAACCTTTCCGAAACAGACTAGAGTTTTCTCAATGAGAATTACTTACCACGAATGGACATGAAAGAAGCGTTTCTTTAAAATGGTGAAGTTCTAAATACTCTATATTGAATACTAAAATTGTCGCCACAGCTTACAAATTAACTTTCCATTTCCGAGGAACGGTCAAAGTGATTGATCAACACCATACCAAAAATAAAAACTCTAAATATTTTCAATTTCTGATGAAAAATTTCACTCGCGGCTGAACAAAGGAAATTGAGTGACCAGAACCAAAATTGATTTTGATTGAACTGATAAACACGTGAAGTAAATGATTGTGATAAACTTAGTGCTCGGTCTTGTTGGCGTATGCTTAAATAATTTTCGGGCAGTAACGTGAGAAATACTTTTTTTGCATACTGATAAGATTATTCAGTTAGTTTGCAACGGAATGAATTTTTTGGTTATCAATGCAGCAGTACAATTGTAACTTTAAAGTTTCTGCGGCAATTTTCAATTTTGAGAACATGGTTTCACTCTTATCAGGCATTTGTGTCCTTTTTTAGTGTAATTTTCGAAGGGAATCCACTGTTTCAGGAGTTCAACAAACTCACATTACCCTGAATTCTTTCGAGAGGTGTGAGATTGCGTACACATCATTTGAACACGAGATGCACTGTACAGTATAACTACTACATCCTTGAAATGTCAGGTCAGTGGGAAAGTTAAATAAAAACCTAAAAAATTTCAATTTCAAAATTGGTATGTATACACTATGTTTTTAAATTCTGTAAGTCTGATAATTTTCCTAATCTCAAGCACGTATCTTGATTAAATAATTTAACAAAATAAAAGGAAAAATGAGCTGGACACAGTGAAAAAATAATATCGGACGATGTTTAACTTTAACTTACCTGTGCACATTTTAAAATATGTATTGCATACTCAAGCCCGGACGATGAAGACTATTTTGACTGCAAACTTACCGATACCTCTGTTTCAAGCTTCTTGTGCAGTAACTATCTTGGAAAGTGTAACACACAATCCTTGGCCATGGTATTGTCCAGATATTTTTGGCAGCCGCTCATAAAAACAATGCCATTCCATTGTTCGGACATTCATAAGTCGAGTCATAATAATTATCTTAATCATAGGGAATGAATCATCGGTTCTTCCGTCAAACTATTAGACAAGAATAATGGGAAAACATGATGCTCGGGAAATTTATTAGCATTGTAAATAAAAAACGAAATGAAATTCAAAATTTTACGTTAAACGCTGATCAACCACCGATCAAAATAATTGTCAACATGTATGCACAGTTGACAATGTCATAAGTCACGACCTGAGCGTTTTCTCAAATTATCGAGTCGCTATATGCAATTTTAAAATCGGAAATTCAGCCCAAGCTTTGTAAAAGACAAAAGTACGTTTTACAAAAATTTAAAAATGAATATAAAAAAGATCAATAGTTTGACGATTTGCAACCTCAGTGTGGTGAAGAACGATTAGAAGGATGGGAAAATTCAAACTATTTTATGAGTATGAAAAAGCTGAAAATTTACAATGTTACCGTAAAATACTTTTTTTTACAAAGGTGGGAAGAAAGAGGCATGGAGAAATGATAAGGTTCTTAATTTAAGATGAACATCTGAATAGGAATCTAAACTTTTTGAGTCACGTAAGGAGTATAAAGTCATGGTAAGATTACCTTTAGAAAAACATAAAATGAAATATAAGTAAGCGAAACAAGTACGTGATTCTTTGTTAATAAACTATGATTTTGAAAAAAATATTTAATAGGAGAAGATCTATGCGGAACAGTAAGTCTTGAAATAAAGTGATTTGGAAGACAACAGTTTCAAATGACGAAGCAAAAAAGAAACGGAGAATCTTAAATGTCTGGAATTTGGAATAAAAAAGTTTATACCAACAATTTTCTTCGAATTCTAAGCTCAAGTCGGTAACGTCTATTTTCTTTTCGGAAACAAAAGTTCAAGCTATAAAGTTGGTATTCGTGGCTGCTTCGTTGCTAAAAAGCTCGTTCAGCACCAACGTCATCGTGCCCAGACTACGTCACGTTGCCATTTAAAATGAAAAATAACTTAAACGATGAAATTCTGTATGTATCGTTACTCTGTCACTCTGTTGTGTACAGTTGTTGCTGAGACAAACTTACGCAGATAAGTCATGAAACACCAAAAAATCATTTCGAAAAAGTCAATCGTGAAGTAATGAATAGTTTCGTTTCAGAGGACCCTAAATTTGATTACTCTAAAAAAACGCAAAACTTTTCAACTACATTCACGCGGTTGACAAATCACACATGAACCATTCAAAAGTACTAAACAAAGGCTAACTGTGAAGTCTGCGCCAACGGAAAGTCAACAAGATGCCTACGTGTGAGAACAATTTCAACGTACCTTATTTATAAATGTAGGTTACGTTGAAATTTCTGTACAAATGGGTTCGAAAAGAAACTCCGAGAAAAAAATCTGACGAGAGTGGTATGAAATGCTATCATTGCCTTGGTTTACGCTTACCTCGCTCCAGGCTCAATGTGTATTCTTGGTTGCGGCAGAGACTTTCGAAGGATTTTTATGGTCGTTAAAATACCGAATTAGGAATAATCCTCAGCATCATATTTTGACGAGTTTTTCTAAAACTCGAACTCGAAAAATTCTTATAGTTCCCAATATAAAGGCGAGTATAATATTTGAACCAAAATACCAAGTGCAGAAAATGAGTGGTATTTTAGGTATAAGATCTGATATAGCTATATAGTTCGGAATTCACTTATGATATACCTTTTTTTGTTGTTAAGTTGAATCCAACAATTGACAGCCCTTTCTCAACGTGTTTTTTGCCAAAATATTGATAGAAAAATAAATATGGTTGCTTGTGTCAAAGAGCTGAAACAGTTTGTTCGCTGCTCTGGCAAAGATTCAAAGAAATTCTCAGATAAAAAAGCCAAATTATGTTTCAAAAGTCATTTGCTTACATATTAATATTGACGATTTTTAAAAAACAAACGCTTACGAACGTCTCACGAAACAAACCAAGTTCAAAGGAATGGATTTTACTGTTCTGATTTTAGACGATGTATTATTCAACACAATTTTCAAAATCAAAAGTTGAAAAACAAGCCTCACAGTCGCAGTGCAGCAAATTATTTGCTCTAGTTTTATTTTTTCCAAAAAATACAACCATAATTTCTTATGAAATTATATTTTGCACGTGCTCTAAGCATCAAAAAACGAAAATAAAAATTAAAACACTGCCAACCAAAAGTTATGGGCCTCTCTTTTTAAGCAGTAAAATGTGACTAAAATTGCACAAAGTTGAAAGTAGCAATACTTTAATACTTGTCCTCTGATCCTCATGATCAGTACCATTAATGTTTCATTAAAAAAAAAAAAAAAAAAAAAAAATTGATGACTACTCTGTTAAAAGTTTTGGAGTGAAATTCTTTGTCAGAGTCCATGTAGCGCCCGAAATCCTCGAGTGATATGAATGGGGAACGGAATCTATTCTCCTTCAGGAGTGAGTTACACTATTACGGGGCGGAATCTACCCTCTCTGCGGAGTGTCATACGCTTTAACGGTGCCAAGTTCTTTTCACACTCGTATCACTCGGGGTTTTTCGGTCCTACATGGACTCCGACACCGAATTTCAATCCTCGATTTTAAACAGTGTACCATGAATAGATGGGAACAATTTTTCTTGAAGGAGGAGTAGGTAAAGTAAAAACAAACATGTGGCACAACTGAAAAGTCGAAACTTTATTTACTCGCTCGATGTCATTATCATATACAATAACAGTGCTGAAATCAGAATGAATCTAAGGGACTACATTTGTGCTCTGATGAACTTCATCAGCAACAAACGAGGCTTAGCATGAAGCGCTGTGGCACGATACTTAGATTAAGGTAAAGGAGAGAAAATATTTTCTTTTCTGTTGACCTATGATCAATTTATCAGTGCTTTCTTACGCTTGATCTGTTTCTCTCTCTCTTTCTTCTATTTTTACTACAGGAACGGAGAGACTTCTAATTGTGAGATCATAACAGTCTAAATAACAACGCGTCCCTGTAATACGTGTTCTACGGATTCTAGAAAAGAAATATACCATTAACGGTTTTAAATTAAAACTAATAAAAATAACTCTACGGTAAACAACCGTTTTTTGAGCTCGCCCACTCGGGAGAGCTCTTTGCGATCGATTTCTTTTAGCATTGGTAGTGTCCGTGGCGACGAATGGATGGTTCTCGTTGCCGTCGGAGGAACGGCCAAAATCCCATTGATTTCAAGGTCTAAAAGTTGAATTTTCGCGGGTTACAGTTTTCCTCCGTCGAACATTTCCGTTCCCTCATTCAACTGAGGATTAATTGTTCCTCGTTTGCTACACTAGAGAGCAGCACTTTCCAGTGGCCGAGCATATCATAGCATGTTGCTATGGTTTTATATCAAATAACCTAATTGTATGTTATCATCCTCTTATCTTTTCAATGCAGTTTTTGTGTGCAGTTGTACTTGCAATTGTTATTATTTCTTAAAATAAAAAACATGGTGACCTCGACGTGATTTAATAATTTGTTCAATTAATTTTAAGTTACTAAGACTAAGATTGAGATTTGCGCATAATTAATGGATAATCCTTAAGATTGCCGTTATTGGTACCATAGAAGGTTAATTAACCTCAAAATAATTGCATGCTTGAGAGCTCGGTTGAGACTCGCATTGGGATCCTTTCAGAGTTTGTTTAAACCTCATATTAAGAATGCTTTAGGATTCGTTTGAGCCCCTCGCATCAAGAATGCTTGGGAATTCGTTTGAGCCTCGCATTTAGAATGCTTGAGAATTAGTTTGAGCCTCGCATTGAGTTTCTTTAGAGTTCGTTTTAACCTTAAAATACAGATGCATGAAGTGCTCTTTCGAGCTCCGTGCTATTTATAGTGCGCGAGGTGCTCCATTGAGCCACCCCATACCTACAAAGGCGTGATGTGCTCCATTGAGCCACTCGCATACAAAGGCTTGAAGTGGTCTCTCGAGCTCCACGCTAAAATTCAAGTGAATTCCTTTTCAGCTCTTAGTGTATACCATAAGTATTGTGTAAGAATTATGGCAGAAACGTTCCTCCAAACCGTGCTAAATTATAGTTTCTTTGAACTCTGTGCCGATAAAAATTCAGAATTCCAGACTGCCAGCTTAACAAAGTATAACCTTAATTCAAGTTGGCGACTTGATTTAAAAAAAAAAATTAAAATTAAATCATATGATTTCATTACATTGTTGACAAGTTAAGAAAAAGCTTATCAACGATGAAAGCCAGAAACAAAAATGCGATGGCAAAAATAGCCATTGCAACATTTGCCGCAAAATCACATTCATAAAAGATAATTCCATTTCTCTCTCTTTATTTCTCTTTATTTATTGTAATGTGAAAAATTTGTCATATGAAATTACGTCATAACATTTTGCATCGGCATGTAACCTCTGATAATTGGGTAAAGATTCATTTAATACATATACAATTTCAGAAAAAATCATTAATAGTTGTTAATAGTTTCCCAAAGGCGAGCTCTCCAACACAGTAGTGTTGGAACCAGCAGCTTGTTTACTTTTTCAAATCGATTTGCGACTGTCCACGAGAATAGAGCATCACTTTAAAAAGGCAAAATGGTTGTCTTTATTGCAAGGGATCAAAAAACCGATTTTTGATATTTCAACGGATAATTGACTGTGTATATTGATGTTGTATTGATACCTTGATTTTGAGTTTTTGTGGGGGAAGCTCCACTTTCCCGCGGACAGTCGCATTCATATTTCATAAAAGAACTATACAAACATTTTTTAATATCAATTTGTTCATCTCCCTAACATTTAATGTAAAATCATAGCTACTCATCTATGTCTTAATGAGGCGTTTGTGCCAATTTCAAATAAAATATTTTCCTTGAGTATGCCCACCTTAAACAGTGGCGTAGCTAGAAGAGCCTCTCAGAGGGGGGAGGAGGTTCAAGGGTTCCAGAAAACATCCCTTTTCAGAACTGAAAAATTTTGCCGAAAAAAACCTCATATGTAGTTATTTTTCAGGAATTTTTATTTTCGGACCCCCCCCCCCCACCATGAGAAAGTTGTGACCCCAGGCCCCCTACTCCCTCGAAAATTCCTGACCACGCCGCCGACCTTGCAAATCATCGTTTTTTAATGAAACCTTGATGCACAACTGGTTGTTTAAAGCAAGTTTCCCAGAAAAAAACTGTGCGCTGAGACGCAACGGCGAGAAGTATGATGCCGATAGCAAGCTTACAATTAAGAGAACTATTGAAGGGCTTGGAGGACAAGGCGCATGATTGCAGTTTTTCTATTTCAAGAAATACTTGGTTGAAGTTTCAAAATCACATGGAGCCTAATGGCAGAAAAAAAGTCCAAACTCACTTCATTTTAGTTGTGAATTTGTCACATAATATACTCTCAAACTACTTTCAGTCGAGTTCATGAATATCTCAATTTTTTCGAAAACTACATTTATGCGCCTTTTTCTCCAAGCCCTTCAATTATATTAGAAAGTCATAGAATATTCTTGCGAGTTTTCTCTACTACAACTTCAAATTGAAGTCTGATTACCGGCCTGAGAAAGCATTTGAAAATGTGTTAGGAATATCTCCTTCTGGCAGTGATTAATGTTTACTTTTATTTTTATTTTTTTTTTAAAGTATTGAGTGGTTGCGGAGTTATTTTCTCGAGGAGACGGTTGTCGTTGAACAGATTTACACTTCATCGCCGGAATGATTCTGCTGGTGCTGCAAGGTGATTCTGGCGGATGGCTGTCTGCTTACGCTTCGGCTTTTGGACGGATGATGGCGGGCGAACAGATGGGTGTACACGTAGGCGGCAATCATAGCACCACTCATTGGGCCAATCCAATAGACCTGTAATAAGGTGCATTTAGCATCATTTTGTTTACGACCGTTCAAGAAGAAAAGTACTCTAGTTTCCAACGGCACATGGAAAAAAATCCGTGGCGAGGCGTACTTTGCGATCCATCGATATTTCCCCATTTGAAACTGTGGTAAATAATCGATTATTAAGGTGTTCACTGCGAACACCCTGTTTATCGATACTTCTTTATATGTTTAAATGGCCGATCAATCGATATATCCCAAAGCACGCCACGCCACTGAAAAAAATAGGATAGTCGTCACAACCAGCGGCTGGTTGTGACTCATAGAGTCCCTTTATACTGAGAGATCATACTAGATTGTATTAAGACCATCTATCGTAGGTCTGAAAGTTTTACTGTATTATATGTTATTTGTATAATACTCAATAAAAAATAAATAAATAAAAAATACACTTTTATATCAACGCATACAATTGGCTCGTAATTTTTAACTCTTACACTATTGAAAAGTAGAGAGTATGCACTTAATTTAACGAAATTTACTCTGATTTTTTTGGAGGGTATCCAAAAAGGGGCGTTTTTTAAGCTCTTATTTAATTTAACGCACGTCACCGAGAAAGCCAAAATGACGCCTGGAATTGTCCCCCTGCACAATCTTGATTGCGTATAATGTTCCTGCCGCGATTTTTGTATTATTCACATTTTTGAGTTTTGTGGCTTCTATTCCTTTATATTATTTTGATAGGAATCTACAGTATTCTTCACATTTAAAACGGCTGCACGGATCATGCATTACGGCGCACAGTGGATGGAGTCAATCAGAGAGGTCGGACATGAAACTTTTAACTGGAACTGCAAATTTTGATGTTTATTTCGTCAAATTTTAAATTTTAAGGGGTGCCTTTAAAAAAGAATTTTACGAAAATACCAATGGAGCCACTTTTGAAACTTCAAAGTTTTGAATGACCGGAGTTATAAGCTTTTAAAGTTTCAAAATTTTATCCGACCTCTCAAATTTTCTCGATCCACTGTCGGTAGAGGCAACGCGAAAGCGGGGTCGCGACCACGACCAGAGGGATATTTCTGGGCCCTATCCTGAGAATTCCCATAAATACTTGGTTGAAAACTGAGCTGATATCTTATATTTTATAGTGTTTAAATTCCTCATAGTTAAAATTTAAACAGTTTTGTTCTTACCCAGTGATCCTTCCAGTTTCTGCTGAACAATGCGGGGCCGAAACTCCTTGCTGGATTCATACTGCTTCCAATGAAGTGAGCCTAGGAAATGGAGTGAGAAGATAAATTCAAAGAAATGGAAGGAGGAAAGTTAAGTCAACAGAAAATATATTTTGCAAGCAACAGTTTATTCGGTTAACGGTAAAATCGTAAAAACTGTTACTAAATTAATTTAAAATTCTACCATTACATAATTGATTCAGGCCCAGCTCTATTTCCACGGATTTATTCTGCCTCTGGTCAAAATTGGACAAGCATTGTGGGCACCTGTTGAATTTTAACCAGAGATTAAGACTCTCAGTTACAGAGTGTTCCACAAGGACAAAAATGCCCTCCAGACCATGCAATATACATATGCATCATCAGTGGCGAGGCGCGAAAGATCGATTTTTCATATTTTCCCATTTGAAGCTATGAAGAAGAATCGATTTATTAATCGGCGCACACCGGGCTCGGAACTCATTGAGCAGAACATGGCGCCAGCTCTCCCATCTACATTAGGACTCTATGTATTCTATGATCGAGACGAACGATTCAATTAGTCTTACCGCCGGTACGAGAAGAGCGACGCAGACAACACCGAATTTGATGGCGACGGTTTGTCCGGCATCAGGGTTTTTCGTGTCTTGTACGGCGCAGAAAACGAGGGAGAGAATCCCAGTGATGAGCATTTCCACACCAACGGCCTGGGCCGTGCTCATTCGCGGATCCACGGCATTGCAGCAGAAACCAGCCTCCTTCTCACCTAGCACCTCGTTCGGGACAAGCACCTGTGAACAGAAAAATTATTCAAAGGGATAGCGAAAACCCACGGAACCCTGGGAAAAAAAAATCAGTGATCCCAAGCGTGCGGATATATTAGAGACAAGGGACCCTCCAGTAGTATCTCGGCAATGGTGGAAGCTTTTACTTTCGGGACTTCAGCATTCTGCTCTTGACTTACCTACATGGTTGATGTTTAACAACGTGTTGGCAGTTTCGTTTTACAAACAAGCCGAAGTTTGGGAAACTTGTTTGGCTCATGACGTCACCCGAGGCTAATCATCCACCATGTGGGTAGGTCAACAGCCAAAATAAGAGTGATAAGAGTCGCACCCTTATGATTGTCCATAAGAAATTGTTGAATCCCCAAAAGTAAAAGCTTCCACCTGTCGCCAAGAGGCCAGTGGAGGGTCTCTTGTCTCGGGATATATTCGTGCCGTACGGATCTTCCCTTTACCAGCGCGGACTGTGCACAGGCCAGAAGCTTATGGGAAAACGTTTCCCTATCAAAAATATTCGCACGCTTGACATCACAGAACAACGGAGTAGCCAATAGCAGCACGGAGAGATTCAGGGCGCACGGATCTCGCACACGGAGCACCCGGAAGCACGGAAAAAATGCTGTGCTGCACTTTTTCGCCCACAAAACAAATCCGATATGGTTATGGCAACAAGCAGAAAAACAATATTTGAAACATGAAAGAAGTCATTAAATGTTGTCCTGTACGTTGAGTATCAGTGGTCAAAGTGCGAGACCCGAATCTCCATTGCGGTGTTTAAAATGTCCGATCCTACTTTATTTTTTGGAAGAGGAACAAGCCAACTTCAGGGTTTGAAAATACTGGCTATTTCGCCAAGAGGGGAAAAAAATCAAGTCAGTTTCCAAGGCATTACGCTGACTAGTTTTCCAAAGAAGAATAAGTAAAGTATGGCAGAAAGTCTGCAACGTCGCAAACGGAGGTACTTGATTTTACACTTTAACCATCGATGTATGTTACAGACTCCGTCCTGCTGGCTTACTACCGTGCTAAGGAAGAAGGCCTTAAGAGCCGTCAGATGTTGCCAAATTGTCTCAATTAAAATATGAATTTCCAAGGAAATTCGTAAATATTTTTCTTTTAATTTTTCGGAAAATTTAATTTGCGATCAGATCTAAATTATCTGAAAATCTCAAAAGAAAATATCCATGTCTTATCCTGAGAAACAAACATTGTACTGCCAACTCTCGAATGTTCATACGGCGTTTTTCCTCAGCACAGCAGACTAATAGAGAGAGGATGGCTTCTAAGTTTCAAAGACCTCTATGGACCCCAAAAAATGGCGGAGACTCTTGATGACCGTGGGCAAGAGCGGATGAGAAGATTTTTGCCATTGTTGAAACCTTTTTTTGGGTCTTAGACATAAACCGTTTTCCTGTACACATCATCACCATGAACTATCACCGTGTGCTTACCCTTAGAATACTGTATCCAACAAAGGCACCGAAACATTGCATTACAGTGTAGTAGATGAACATGAATATGGATTTTTCACCTCTCACAACGTCGGCAGCCGTCAACGCAGGATTGATGTGACTGCCACTGATGTGTCCAAATATCTGAAAGATAACAACAAGTTTTAATGAAGTTCACAAATAAGAAAATATTCGGGTGTGTAAGCCGTAATTACAAGCGTACTTTTTCTTCATGTTCCTAGACATCTGTTTCTCATAGATCAAAAGAACACTTTAAAAACAAAGTTCTCTTTCTGTGTGCTATTAGGGACATACGTACATACATACTTGCCGCTGTGCGACACCTAGCCGCCAAAGTCCCCCATCCTCCCAAAGCCCTTCAGGGAGTTGACACTCCCTCATTTTTTGCAAAACATCCTGTCACCAACCTTTTGCCTATATTAGAGTTATACTCCTCGCTATAATTGGAATACATTTTACAATTAGGAACTGCAATTTCTGGCTTAATTTAGAAACAACATACATTTTCCTGTGCACATAAGTATTTTTACTGTTGATTAAGAAAATTTAGTTTCTGATTGCAAAATATGTGGTCCAATTATAGACCGTGTTCTTCTCAACAGAAATTTGATTTATCATTCACGGATTAGTCCCTAAAAAAAAACATTCGAGTGCAAATTAAGAAGTAATGGAAAAGGGGAGAGAAAAGACGATACAATTACTTACAATAATAGAAGTTGCAATGGCAAATGAGAAAGAGATGACAACGCTAAGATGATCCTGAACACCTCCAGCTGAGTTTGAGATCAGGGACATGCAGCCAATGCTGAGCAGGATTGCAGTTCCACAAAGCTCTGCTAGACCTTTCGCCAGCAGCAGCCATACTTTCTTCGTGTTTAGGTTCTTGAACTCGTGAGGCTCAAATACACCTTTGCAAAATATAAGAAAGTCTATCAAGGAATGTCATAGATCGGCTTATTACGTAGGTATTGTAAACACTTGATACGCATGGGAATATATGAACTTAAGAGGAAAATAGATCTTGTGAAGTGTATAGAGCCATCGAGATAATTGTCCAGCATGTAGTTCCTCAAAAAGCGAGTTGAAGTTTTTATAAATGTTGACTTGATGTTTTTCAACTATACTACACATCACCATGTTTAATTTTGTGCTCTTAAAAATTAAATCTAAAATATAATGATTAGACGCTACATACTCTTCGATACTACTCTCCATATTTGAGCAACAAATTGGCGCGCAAAAATGTTTATGCCATAAATTGCCAAAAAAGTCTACAAAATCAATACGTAAAGGCTGAGCCAACAAGAGAAGACAAGTGGATACACATTTTGGTTAAATGGCGAAGAAAAGTAAGAAAAAAAATCAAGAAGAAAAGTGAAATATATTTGTGTGAACGAATAATACATTTTCAAAGGAAACTTAGAAACCCTTCAGATGTACGTATGCAACAGTGCAACTCGCAATCTTGGACGACATTAGAAGCTTTCAAGGAAGGAGAAAAAACACTCCTACATATATGCATCCCAACCAAACAAAGTGTTCATTCCTCCATTTCCTTTAATGTTTCCNGGGGGGGGGGGGGGGGAGTACCTGGACATTTCACGACTTGACCTGACCCTCTCACCTCCCACATTAATTACTTTTGAAAAGTCAAGAGCTTAATATGCTCCACGTACAATTAACGGCTGTTGTTGATAATGGTCAATAGATCAAAGTTGGTTTAGATGTAACATTAACAAAACGAATCAATGAACAATATTATATTTCAGAGATGTAATGAAAAGCTCGGAGGTTAAAATTTTGGGGGGAAAAGATCTTGAGTTTAGAAGTTGAAAAGTCATTTTTATAATTTGATATATTCTTTAACAAAAAGAAGGCAAACTTTATCTGAAGTATTTAACAGTATCTAATTACTAACCATCTTAGCTTTTATTTGAAGATCTCTCCACCATTACCTCATTATTTTAGTTTGCGAAATTATTTCCTCTTTTCTTCATCAGGACATCTGCACGGTATTTTTAACTTATTTTTTTCTGATTCGTTACTTGTCTCAGTAACATTCATTAATCAATCAATATTGTATGTCTTCGCGCGTCATTGATGCTCTGTGCGTTGTGGAAATATTTTTGAATAGGCAAGCAGCTTTATCTTATCAACGATAAAAAGTTTTCTCGATCATCGACAAAACCTGGGAAAAACTAATCACAATTTTTTATGTTTTCTTTTTAAGACGCAATCCCATTTCAGAAATAATATTAGTGTGGAGGGCAGCTGAGGAATGATACATAAAGTATCAGCAAAGAACTTGACTGCATTCTCTTTGTTAAATCCTCCGTCAAAATTCCTATTTAATAATCCACCTTTAAGTCCTGCATGGGCATGCAATCAATTGAAAGATAGTTCCAAAGCTAACGTGACACCGTCACTTTTTTAACACAAGGAGGTGAAGCATCCTCCTTTTAAATCAGCAATATGTTATCTCCATCATGAACGAAAATTAGGAGGAGACAAAATCGATTTAATCCGAAATTCACTATTCGCCGCAGACAGAACTGCAATCATCAGGTGGCGAATTTTTTTAAATAGTCATATCACGCACCTAACACTGCTGCTGTGTTATCTAAAATAACTTGGTTAATAAAATTAGGATGCATTAGAACGAGAGGATACATTTTATCACTCGGGAGATCCTTATATGCACCTGCTTCCTAACTGCCGGGCAACGTACTGGATAATCCTCTATTTGCAAATTAAAATTCGATCATCAGATCCATGGGAGAGGCTCAATTGGTAAATATATTCATAAACGGCATAAATCGTCGACTACCTGACATAAGGACTTAACTACACTCTGCAATGAACCCTGTCTTACATACAATTTAATGCTTTTCCGAGCTCATCTCAATGTATGGTAACGCCCTTATGTCAGCCAAGCGACGAAATGAGACCGCAGATCTCTAATCAGGAGTGATTTAAGGGTCCGCTCGACTTAGGCTTTTTGATCAAGTGCTACACGATTCCTCAATATCGTTGGAGAGGATAATCGTTTCTTATATCGGCACTTATAAATCAAAAAGAGCACTAAGAAGGAAGATATTCATTTGTTTTGATAGGATAATCTCGCTTTTTTCCTCAATCTCATCTACGATTGCATATTTCTTGACACTGCATTGCATTAATTCAGGAAGATTTGCACGTCAGTTAAGATACGTGCAGTGCAGTGTGTATTTAATATTTGCTGGAACATGAATCAATTAGACGCGGCCCACATTTCTGGTACATGTCGGGTAAAAATACTTAATTTTTTGCAATTTTGAGGGCCAGCACCACTTCTTCGGAAAATTTAGAATGCTGCGATAGAAATAAGTGATGATTTACTGCATCGACACAATAGGCAACGCCAGAAATAAGTTAAGGTATAAAAGAAAGTAAATGAGCAAAGCTTCAGTTAGCGTCGCGTGCGACCGGTAATAATCGAATTTCATAATAACTCCTGGATGCAACTATTCGAGCTCCATGGATGTCCGTTTTGCATACGTACGCAAGTGAAGGCGTTTTGACTTTAGACGCTAACTGCCTCACCAACGGCACTCCATGAAGCGAGTCAATGAGATCAATTGAACCAAATGTAGCACCAATAGAGGGTCAAATCAGTTTGTTATTACGAAAAATAAAGGTTTTAGAGGTGGATTCATTGATTTTCTCGAAAAGTTTCCCTCGAGAAGTACCTCATACAATGTATAGAAATGAACATCAAAATTTGCAGTTTTAGTCGAAAATTTCGCGTCCAACTTCTTTAAGACGCTCGTGTCATTGTGCGGCGAGTTTTACTGCTAGTGTCTCGCGATGAAACGATTGATCTGCCATGTATTAGGAGGTTCGCAGTAAATATCTTGATAATCGATTCTTTACTACAGCTCGCCGAATATAAAAATATAGCTAGTCCACGATTCACGCCTCGCTGCGCCACTGCAACGGACGACATACATTGTTTTTGTCGGTAAGGTGTTTTCTATCGGTGCCTCCTTTGAGTGCGTGAGTAATAATAGGAATTTATTTTTAAAACTGAGAAGATAAACTGCTTTGATGATAAACGCGTCGTGTTTGACCTCTGCGTGTTTCATAAATTGAGTGACGTTGATTTTCTTAAAATTTACTCACAGCTCATTCATTATATTTCAAACTGATCAGAGCACAAATACGACTTGATTAACAGCGCTGACGCATGGTGATACAAAATATTCTACGATACTAAAGTTCTGATGTTTACAGGAGTATCGTTTACGAAATCACATGGGCGGCATTAAGTAGTCGACTTGCTATACTCTTCGCCTAATTTCTTCATATTGATGGCTAAAGTTCGACACCACGTATTTCCATTACGGTTTTTCAAAATCTCTACATCTAGTTAATTTTTTTGAAGAGGAACAAGTCAACTTTAAAGGTAGCTTGAATTGAAATTTCTACGGGAATATTCTACTATAACAGAAAAAAAACCAAAGAAGTATTCATGAAATTACTTTGACCAGTTTAAGAAAAAATGAAGTATGACTGGAAGTCTGCAACGTCGCGAACGGAGATACGTGGTCTCGCATCCCTGCGATCGATATATTGAGTCCCTTCAACGGAAGATTGAGCAAATTTCGGACTTAAAAATTTTGTGAGGATACTCTTCATAGCCTGATGGATATTTTCAGAAAATTTCGGAACGTCATCTTGCTTCCACCTCTCTATACGCTCTTTAATTTAAAAGTTAATGATCTAAATGTTTGTTTTTCTGTGGGAACTGGGATGGTAACCTTTGAAACGTTACAACTCTGATTGTTAATTGAATAGATGCCAAAAACAATTAGGATGATCTATGCTCAGTTGCGAGCATAGGCGGTTCTAGACATTCATGCTTGGGGGTGCCCAGAGGTGGAAAATGTCGGAGACCGGCCCCGAAGGAGACGGTCGCTCAGGGGAGGCCTAAGTTTCGGCCCTCAAGTTTTACCCCTTTCCTACCCTCCTTTCTCTTTCTCTCTCCTTCCTTTCTACTTAAATATCTATACATTTAATGTAGAAAATTTTTAGCAAAACTTTCCATCAAAACTACAGTCTTACCATAAAAAAACAGTAGACTCTTTGTAAAACACGGCTATCAACATTAATTCTGTTTAAAACATTTTCAATTAATTGCTGGGATTTTTTCTCAGTGTGCGCGAATACAGAATCTTTAAACCCTGGTAAAAATTGGCGATAGGAGCTGCGTTTCAAAATACCATAGGGGTTCTTATAGACGCCTAAGAGGGCTATTGAAAATCATATAGCTGGCTGTAGAAAGCTGAGCAACTCATATAGCCGGGCTATACGAAGCTATAACAAAGTATACAGTCGGGCTATAGTTCCTATCGCCGGGCTTTACACATTCTCGCCATTTGCTATAAAAGGCTATAAGAAATTGTGTAGAAATTCGTGTGCTTTGGAAATCATTAAGATTGATACGGAACTACCTTAATATTTACAAAACACACTTTATATTTTCCTTTAAAACATATTTTTTTTTCATCAATTAAAATGAGATGGTCCATACAGAGTGTGCAAACATTTCAAAATCATGAGCTGAAAAACGCCGACTCCGCGATATTAAATATTAGAGCCTAACACAAAGCAGAGCGGCGACGCATTGGTGCCTACAAACCTAACAGGGATACTTCACGCATTGCGCGGCGACGCACTGGCGCCTACAAACCTAACAGGGATACTTCACGCATCGCGCGGCGACGCACTGGCGCCTACAAACCTAACAGAGATACTTCACGCATTGCGCAATGCGTGAAGTATCCCTGTTAGGTTTGTAGGCGCCAATGCGCGTTTCGCGCTCTCTGCCCGCCCGCCGCGCCGCAGCGTGCCGAGGCGTCTGAAGCAACTATTTCACACCAGATGTATTGCACAGTATCATACGAAACTGAAGGCGCTCTAATATATTAGGAATGGCAGGCATCCATCAAAAGTACGGAGCTTTCCTCGCAAAATAAATTAAGATACTACGGCGATAAAAGAGAGCGGTAGTTTAAAAACTAACTAAGTCTTAGTATCCGTATTTAGTAACGTTTAGCATAAACTTTATCGTCCGGCTGTTACTTAATCACCATCGGCTATAAAAGGCTATAAGAAATTGTACAGCCGGCTACAGAAGCTATTGGAAATTTTACAGCCGGCCTTAGGTCAATGGTATTTTGGAACACAGATTTTACTGCCAATTTTTACCAGGGAAAGGAGTAATTTCACGGTTCCGATAACCGTACTTAATTTTTGCTTGGGGGTGCCCGGCACCCACTGGCACCCCCGTAGAACCGCCTATGGTTGCGAGGGTTGAAACAGAACGTTTCAAAGTAGAAGGGAAGGCGTTTTCACAAAGGGTGCTTCAAATATCGAGAGCGAAAGCTGAAAACTGTTTATCTCAGATTGCGACTATTTAAGTCTCTTATGTTTTATTTTTTTTAAGGAGAACTAACCGACAGTTGCAATCAAAAGTTTCTGTGAATTTTCGTCACTCGCTCAAAAATATTACACGAAATGCAAGGAAACGTTTTAACTAGTTTTCGCTCTGGAAAAGGACAATGTCGGAGATTTTTAAAGGTTGCGAATTGAGATACGCATTTTCACATTCAGCCATCGATATTAGGATCGCATTAGCAGAAAGGAGCTTGCGTGATTACAGTGTTGTAAAAATGTTGTTTCTTTATAATTATCTACAAAATATCCCAGTATAGAAAATAGTTTTTTCTTCCTAACAAGAGAATGTCTTATTTTGAAGGAAAATGAGTGTGTAAATTTGAATACCGTACAAGTATTTTTAAGGGAAAAGAAGAAGTTGCATAATTTTGAAAACACCGGAATCGCGTTGGTTCCTTTTTGCTAAATGCGATCCATTTCTGCTCAGTGGAAGGTGCTTTTTCAGAACGCTCTATTAGTGGAGGACGTCGAACTGAACTGCGGAGCCACGGTAGATGTAGTAAATATCAACATGAGTCTTAAAGCACCCAAAGGTACGTGTTAACCGTGGCTAAATAACGCCGAGTTGTGCTTGCTGCTGTCTTGCGAACAGCGATAGACAAAGGAACGGGAACAAGAACCACATCATAACCACCGAACTCAAATATTGTCCCGCTTCGAATTTTAATTTATCTCTGTTTACCGAGGAGGGGCGAGCCTCATTTTTTATTCGAGGAATATTTCTCCGAGTGACGGACAAGCGTAGACGTCATGGTTCGGTCGTGGATGCAAGTTAATTGACTCGATTAGCTCCGCGGGCGGACTTCCGATAACTTTACTGACCGGAATCATTTAATCACCATCGAGAGGTCATTCGTACGGATCGTAGAACGATGCATATCCTGTCGTCTCACGAAAATTCAACCAAGTAACTCAACGGCGCATTCGTTGTCGTTGCACCTTCTTCCCAGCTTGATGATTGGTTATTTCAGTAAGGCCAATTCTAAGGATAAAATGCCGATTTTTGATAGGTTTTTAGTTAAGTGTAAAAATTTATATGTTTGGAAGGTGTGGAATTGGTCGACACAGATTTGATCGACGATCATAAAAAACTGGTGTCGATTCGATTGACATGGATCGATCGAAAAATAAAAACGTGAACTGATCAACGTGATTCAATCAACACCAACTCGATCGATTCTCGGATTTGCCGATCAATTCATGGGGGTTGTTGATCGAGTTATGGGTTTGTCGATCGATTCCCGGATTTGTCGATCAATTCATGGGGGTTGTTGATCGAGTTATGGGTTTGTCGATCGATTCCCGGATTTGTCGACAGATTCACGGATCTGTTGACGGTCGTCGATCAAATCACGCCGATCGGTTTATTTTTCGATCGATTCATGACGGATCGAATCGACACCCGTTTTTTAATGATTTGTCGATATCGGTGTCGATCATTTCACGTCGATCTATTCACGTTTTTAGTTTTCGATCGATTCATGTCGATTCAATTCATACCCTCCAATTTGTTCAGGGGAAAGAACTTGTTGAGCACAATAAGTAGGTCTATCAGTTCTTTTTAAAAATTTCACAACTTCTTAATGGTAAACATTCAGAAGTAACTTTGTGCCGGGTAAGGCCCAGAACGGAAGCATGTTTTTTCTCACTATCTATATTCTGAAAGTCTGCTAATCCTGTGTAGATAAAAAGTCGTAAAAATGAAAGCTTGACGCCAAGAATACCGGTTTCCTTCCGTGATTACAGCTGCTTAGGTTTTGATGAAATAAACAGTTTTATGAACAAAAACTAGTATAACGGGCTGTCAGTTGGGACTTGGGTGATATTGTAATTTTTATACCATATTTTAGATCTTTGGAAAGTCGCAGTTGGCTCCATTTTAAATGGAGGTAAATAATTACGATGACTATGCGTCACTGATATGACGCGACGAAATAAGTTCAATCTCTCTAAAACATGTTTACTCGTTCAATTTATCGTTATCACTCGAGCTCCAAATCAGTCACAACTATAAATTGTGTAAATTGAACAGAAGCACTGTTTCTTGGTTTTATCTCCTTTGTTTGGTTTTGGGGCTTATTCACTCTCAAGTGGCGTCGGTTTGCACTCAACGCATTGGTTGGGATTTTGATGCCTATGATTCACTGCAGGTCGAGCACCACTTGAAATGCACTTTTGGCTTCGGGTCAAGTTCCGTCGGTTCCGTCCGGAAACCAGAAATGCTACTAGGCAAAAATACGGAGCTCACTCTGATCTCAATGACGTAACGAAAGTTTCAAGATCTGCTTATTGATTGATGCCAAGATTAGGGATGATTCAAAATTAAAATGAGCTTAAAATCTCGATATGTTAGTAAATGGGAAGTGTAATATTAATTTAAATTTCATAGATAAACTAACCGATTAACATGTCGATCTTATAGGCGCTTGTGTGGGCCCTGCGACACCCAACCGCCACTGATATAGCGATCTTGTCAGAGCTCCTCAAAGTAAATATCATCTCCTCACTTCCTGCCCCATACCATCAATCCACGATTTAAGGCACAGAAAAATAATGTTTAAATATTCACTCAATATCTCTCTCCATAACGAGAACCCAAAGGGATCGACCGATTTTCTCGTTACAGAGAGGTTCTCATCATAGGGAGATTCTCGTTATAACGATACTCGTTTTGGGAAGAGTACCTACCGTATTAAGTAAATTGATGATTTAATAAAAAAACAGTTACTCGAGTCAAGTCATTCAAGTTTTTTGACTGTACTTTTTCCCATGGTAGTGAGGGATTCTTCTGCTTTACATCACACATGTTTCCAGATAAAAATGAGGTTTTATTAGGGGTATACATGCAAATATCCCACGTAAAATGTCTGAAGATTTATCAAATTTTTCATAGATATTTCACAGGACCTAGTTCATAATCGACGATGCTGATTCAATGATCCAAGCACTGTAGATTTGTTTTCCTATTTGTTATCAACCGGACTTAATCGTACGATCGATACGTAATTCAAAAGGGGGGTGTAGGGCTGGGTTACGGGTGCGTTACAAGGGGAGGGGTAAGAAAATCTGAGAAAGTGCGTTACATAATACTTGAACGGCTCCTCAGATTATTCGACAAGGATTAGACGCTTCAGGCGCTGCTGCGCTGCTGGTTAGCATATCTTTACGGACCTCAAGGCTCATATACAGGGTGATCAAAAAAAAATTCCGCACCCATTTCTATACTTCCTAGAGTTCTTGCCTCTTCTTAGGGTCGTCCTTTAAAACTTTTGGAGTTCCCAAAACTCCCAAGAGTTGTTTTTTTGACATCAGAATACTCAGAAAATCTCAAATCTTTATCTCAGTTTGTACTAAAGTTACAGGAGTCACGATGCGGAACTTTTGGACCATCCTGTATTAATTGATTTATTTCCTTTTGAGAGCAACCGCCTTCCATGTCGAATCTTAACGGCGACACAGCTTTGACGAATTATACTAAAAAAATCGCATGAAATTGCAATTTGTGGATGAATGACTTCGCCATGAGAAATAATATCCTCTCAAAATACTAAAGTTTGCCCTGAAGGCTCATTGTAAGGTGGGGGAGGGGGGCTGCACAAGGGTCTGACAAAGCAAAGAGGGAGGAGAGGATCAAGCTAAATTTAAAATAGGGCTAAAACGCCTGCTGTTTCAAATTTTAGAGGAGCGAAAAAGCTACAAAAATGTATTATATCTTCCTCCGTAGAATTCAGGGGGAAACGCCAAGCGCAGTTTGACATTTTTTTTAGAGGAGATCAAGGTATTGCTGGCAAGTTTCTGATACGGGGGTGGGAAAGCCGAAAAAATATAATAATAAATAAAATAACAAGCTTGTCATAATACATGAAGGGCCCCGGAAAATGATGAAAACTGGTCCTGAATGACTTAAGGCGCTTTTCTCTTTTATTGTCGCTCCCCCGGCGTAAGGACAAACCTCTCCTTTATCAATAGCTCTGGATAGCATGGAGTTATATTCATTGCAGGGCTCATCACAAAATGTAGTTATGCCCTAACGTCAGGAGGGTGGCGTTATTAGATCCCTTCTTCTTTCCCCCAAGACAACCGTAAAGCTGAACTAACCCCTCCCCCTCCTAAATTGAAGTAAACAAATAATTTAATAAGAAATAGAGTTAGAGACAAATCGGCTCTCTTTTAAAGATCACTATGCATTCTACAAAATGTCATCCCATTCGATACTGATCATAGAAGCTTAAGCTGCTGCAAAGAGAAAAGGAAGAGTTGCTGATCTGCAATGCAATGTATGAGTTTTTTCAACAGTTTACTCGAACATCCTAGTTTTTGAATTCAGTTCATATGAATATTGAATAAGAGGAAGCAAACAGTTTCTTTTGCTCTCCCCCATATGGGCGTTTTGCGTAAAAATAGACTATACTAGACATTTTCCCTTCCTTTAAGAATCCTTTCGACCCTGATTCCACTTCCAAATGCCTTTGGTAATTCATGAACGGTCTCTAACAATAAACGAACAAAAAATGATGAGCACAAGACAAATTAAAAAAAGATGGTGGATGAGGAGTGGCAGCTAGTTATTTCAGCGAAAAAATCCTTAATTAGGTAAAGAAAGAAGAAGAAGAAAGTAAAATTCGAAGTAATTGAACTTACTGTTGGGTGGATCTTTCTGGAACGGCATTTTAAATCACAGGAAGAATCGATGATCGAAATCACAAAACCATTCAAACGCGGCTGAGGCGGTTGACTGCAATCGTAAGCTTACGTGCACTGAGCGATCCTACCCATTCATCGCTTAAACTGCCCACCGTCGAAATAATCAGATAAGCGCCGCCGAAAAAAAAAAGATAGAGGAAGAAACAATAGACGTCCAGAAATTCGGGGAGGAGTGCGCGAACGGGAGCAGAGTAGATGGCGCTATGATCGTTGGGAAACACCTGGATGATCCCGTGAGTCGATTCGGGCGATCGAATGTCAAACCAGAAACTGTTTTACAATTCTGATAAATATTATCTAAGAAATTTTTCCCCTTACCTCATCCGCCGTGAGACAAAGTCTCCTCAATAATTGATTAATGGTGGATTAATGGCAAAACAAGCGGCTATGCTTTGACTTTCCGCCACACCGCTCCCCTCCCGTCCCTTTTCGTAATCCGCTCATGCCACGTTTCAGTCTAAAGATACAATTTAATCTTCATCTTCGCCGTGTAATTCGCTGAAAAACCATAATTTCAGCTATAGAAATTTTAAGATTGCCGATAACGTGTTGATTTTTTCGTAGATCTTCTCACACAGTCATATTTATTTTAAGATAAATAGTTTTTAACATGTACATAATGCAGTTCTCGACCTCGCGATATAGGTGGGCTCATCAAGTACGAACTTAATTTCTTACATCCTCTCAAATAATGTAACACTTGAAAATTCCAATTTTTCCTCCTTCTTCCTCCGTTTAAAGTGTGTCGTAAGATTTGTTGCCTCACGTTCATTGAATATTCTTTTTTTTCTCTCAAACGGGAAATTGTTCAATGAATCATGATCAGACCGCGTTCATTATCAGAAAGGAACCAACTAACAACTTCGCAACGAATGAATTGACAAAGGAATAGCCATTTCAAATATAAGTTTCTCGATCGTTACATATAAAATTTAGGTCGAAAACAAATATCTCTTGGAAAAATGGGGGTTGAAATTTGTTTTTTCATCTAATTACTAGGAAAGAATAAAACTTAAACCTTTCTTCTTCAGTCTCGGCTCGAAGTGAACTAGTTCCCTCCGCTGAGCTTGGTCCGCAGTTTCCCTTAAAAAAAAATTCAAGCGGGATTGTTTTGCATTTATTCGTTTGAGAGGAATAAGGAATTCCATTCCCTCTTCAGACGTTCATAGATGAAGATGTCCTCGAATGACAGTGGTGTCTATTTTTTAGCCGATAGACACTGCATAACATAGGGAATAAGGATTGATGCAACAATTCGTGTTCTTACGCAGTACATGTTGCATACCGCGCGAATTGAAGGCGCTTTTATTTTCCCGTCGTCCAACCGCAGCAGCGTGTTGCAAATCAAGCGTAGTGCGTGAATCAATACCATAAATATAACGCACACAGTAAAAAACAGTAACTAAAATCTTGTGCTAATGTGAAGTAATACACGAAGTAACCAAACTGTTGATTGATTTTTGTTTGTTTTAGTTTTCCCGAAGTCAAATTGACCAAATCTTTTGGTTGAAGTGACCAAATCTTTGCGTTCAAAATCTGCGACTTCGTTCAAAATTTGTAGCCATCCCCCCAGGATCGTGTCTGGATCACATAGGTGGTAATCAAGTGCGTCAGGCACTTGCAAGTCCGTGACCTTTGAGTACGGGGAGGAAAACAAGAGCACAACATTTCGGCAGGACAATTTCTTCATGGTCCGATGTCTCAGGGTAACCGACGGTTCGGGTCGCTTTATCACAAAATTGTGTTGAGCAACTAAGTCCTTTGTGTTGATCTGACAAAAAAAAGTGAACACAAAGTAATACAGAGCAACACCAAACACAGAAATGTTTAATTGTGTGCATATGCTTTCAAAGCCACGTCATTCCATTATGATGCGCTTATCACTGGTTTTATATATCATTCCGAAATTTACTTTTAAAAGAAAATAGTAGATTAACTCATCACGCAACCGTGAGAAACAGTTGTGCGTTATTGGAACCCCGCGCCAATACGTATCGTGATTCGTGAAGAGACAACACATTGTTCATCGGGATCAGATACACGTTTTTACCATACGGTTTACTCTTTCGATTACATATTTTACTTGCTTTGAATCATATACGTACTGTTGATTCAAGTTGAGTATATCAGAATATCTTCCATGGGGGTATACTGCCAACATTTTTCTTTTTGACGGAAGAGTAGTCCAAAATATGAAAAATTTCTGAGAATCACGAAAAATCGCCTTTTTGGATAAAATATCGCANGGGGGGGGGGGGGGGGGGGGCTCTTTGAATCTTCCCCTCCGTGGCTACTCCTTTGATTCATTATATGTATGAATGCAAGATTTTACGGAAGAACAATCGGCAAACCTTGAACCTTGGACTAGTATTGATCGGCAACACGGCTATCTTATCGGTATCTTCTCACAATTTGTGATAATTTAGCTTTAGCTCTGCCGGGATTAATTGCCAGATGAAGTGTCTAATTAAGATTCCCTTGCCCTTGAGACATTAGAAAGTAGTAATAGTCGCGATTAGATTTAGATCATGTGTAATGTGTGTCTTATGGGCAGGTGAGTTGAATTGAATTTGAATTTCGACATCGCGAATCAAGGCGTCTAGTCGAGCTAGGCACTTGACGAGGATCCCTCGTAGAGTTCGATGCAACAAGCATTGCATGCAGCACACGTCACTTCAGAGAATGCTGAAATTTCATGCCGCATACCGCCTGGTTTGAGTGTTTCAGCCAAATGAACATTCAAGCCAACAAATTACTTGCCAGGTTTGCCAGAAAATTAAGGCACGTGCGAACTCAGCACGGTGGTTACTTCGGGTTTTTCTTTCGGTTGGATTAAACAGTTTTTTTGTTTAATCGATCAAACATTTGGTTACTCTGAGACACCGCAAGAAGAAAAAAGTGTCTTTCCTATACGTCGCAACTCTTTATCTAAGAATCATCTTAAGGTATCTCTCGTTTATCTACGCTGCTACACATGGCCGGATTTACCTACTTGCCGCCCATGGGCCGCCTGTATTTTGCCGCCCCTTCTCATTCGTTTTGTTACATCAATAAAAACCATCAAGTGAACGTGCCGGAGGGGGAGGGGCGCATAAGACGCGTTTCCTCGTGTTGGACACATTTTTTTGCGAAAGCCCTGTCAACACAGTAGTGTTGCACGGTAGTGTGTTTGCTAGTAGCAAAAGTTCACAGAACTTCGCGCGAAATTCAAGTTTCGTAAACCTATTTCTGTGTGGACAACGCCCTCCATTCATAAGTATTGAACGAAAAAATTATGAAAGAACAAACATTAATGTGGTTTCATAATTTTAACCTCCGCCGCCGCATCGCGCTGACCGCACTGTGTTTTGCGCAATGCGTGAAGTATTCTTACAGTCTTGTAGGCGCTATGCATTTCTCGCCGACCGCGGCTGATCGCACTGTGTTTGACGCAATGCGTGAAGTATTCATGCAGTCTTGTTGCCGCTAATATGTGCCACATCTCCGTCCTCGTCATCATTGCTCTCTGCGCCGCGCCGCTCTAGGCCAAATTGCGTGTTTGGTTTCTCTCTTAACTCGACTAATTAAAGGTGCTGTCTCTTGTATCACCGAAAGACGACAAAATTAGAAATTACTATACTGTCAAGAAATGAGAGATTTTTTTTTTGCCTTTTCTCGTTGGTAATTTTTTTTTCTGAATCCGATTTTTTTTATACCTACAGTTAAAAAAATTGCAAAATTTACCGCCTCCTTTTGCCGCCAAGGGTCGCGGCCCATGTGGCCACCCCCTAAATCCGGCCCTGCTGCTACATTGTTGAATGTTGATCGAGTTTACGACTGATACAACAATTCAGCCTCAGAGGCCACACTAGGAAGTTTCTTTTCTCAATGAAAGCGCTCCTCATAAGGGACGCCTTCATTGAGATGACGCCTTCATGCGTAATTGCGACGCATACGTCGTAATTCTAATTAAAAAAAATAAAATAAAATTTTATACTATAGAGTATAATATGATATAATATGACACGGTTGCTGCAGCTGATACGATGAATAATTACAACGCATGAGGAACGCCTCCATTGAGAAAAGATACCTCCTAACGTGACCTAAAGGGCTGAATAGATATTAATTTATAGTTATTAATTTTTTATATTTTATCTTTTCATAGTTTGGAAAATCGATTTTGGGCGTCGATGGGCTATAGTCCCTAAATGAGCCCACTTTATTTCGATCGACCCGGGATCCGCGAAGTAGACGTCAAAGGACACGAAGCACCCCGGGGGAGGGGGGAGATTGGGCCGCGTAGCGACCAGGTGGTGAACCCCCTTGTGTCTCATTTATCTATGAGCTGCTTCTTGATTGGGTTTTCAAAGATGCAACTATTCGGTCTCAGAGGCAACACCAGGAAGTATCGTTTCACAATGAAGGCGGTTCTTATTCGTCGTTACTCTTCATCAAATGTTCCTCAAGCAACCGAATTGCTCGCTGTTCCGGGCTGTTATACTGATGATTGCGTTTTGAAATGATGTAACTGCTGGACCTCTGAGGCTTCACTAGGAAGTACCGTTTCACAATGAAGCTGCAACTTGGCTACGTTATTACTTGAGTGAGCCTTTCAGTTATTTTTCTTTTTTTTTTTTCATTCTTGCATTTTAGACATTTAGAAAGAACACTTTCAATTGTATGCAAACATTTTCCCGGACTTTTTCTTTTGAAGTAACCCTAGTAGCAGTGGCTGTTGAGAAAAGTTGTAAAAAACTCGTAAATTTTAAGAGAATTTAAAATTTACTTCAAAACCATTTGAAAATTACATAAAAAACTCTTGAAATGTTCGTATCATGAAGAAAAATTTTAAGTAATTTTTTTTTATAAACTTCCTGCGGGCAAAAACGTGGGGGAAAAAGTGGTGAACAGAAAAGTATAATAGGAAAAGTTGCAGCCCATAAAATTGAGGACATAGTTTGTTGTTTTTCACGTAAATATTACGTTTTCTTTTAATTTAAATGGCTCTATTGTTTTATTTAAAAGAATTCTAATCACTCTTTTTTATTTAAAGGAATTCCCCAAAGGGGTTTTCTAAAACGAATATTTTAAGAGTTTTTTTTACTTAAAATTTACAAGTTTTTTACATTACATTTTTGGAGACAACTTTTCGTAGAGTTTTTTTTAAGAGCCACTGCTACTAGGGAAGTATATTAAATCACAAAAACGAGTTTAAAGTTGCGTGTGTTGAGCTCTTATTCACACGCACATTGTCGAGAATTCTAAAATGAAGTCCAAAATCATCCATCCTGTTGGGTGTGCTCACTCTACCGCAAAACTCCTCAGCCACGATTTATGGTAGGTGTGGCTGTCATCAATGCACAACTAACTATATGCACTCCCTAATTTTCAAAAATCGATTGTGGAACTCCCAAACAACGTATCTCGGTTAGTGATATTGCAGACTTCCTGCTACACTTTAGGTAAGCCTTGAAGAGATAACTACTAAACGTCAATTCTTAAAAACTTCCAGGATTTTCTCCTTTAAGCGAAGGCATAATTCTAAGGCAATTTCAATGAATGGTGGTTAATCTGTTTTGCTTTAAAAAAAATAGAACAGAAGCGGATATTTTCAAACACCGCAATGAAATTCGTCGTTAAGGAATTTCAGTGTTGATAATGGTTTCTCATTATGTATACCTACCTACCTAGTTCAAGCAGTTTAAGAAACCTCCCCTTAAAGAAGATGTTTTCTTTCTGCCTTCAAATAGACCAAAAAATGGTTCGATGAAAGAAAAAGGTATAGAAAAAATATTCGACTTTTACTATTAAAATGTATTTCACGTGAGTTCGATGCAAAATTTCACATAGGTATAAACAATCAAAGTAACAAAATTAAACCTGCGAGTACAACTAGAAGAAATGTCTTTTAAACATGAAAAAAGATAGATTTTCATAATGATTAATTGAATGAATTATTGTAATGACTGTATTTAAAAATGTTGCTGAGAAAACGAAGAAGAAATTCGACATTTTTACATATATTTTTACAGAATATTACATGTTAATGGATTAAAATTATGTGAAACTGGTGCATTATCAATCAAAGTTCAAAAATGCTTGGATGAAAAAATGTGTCCCAACAGCGCTTCACATACTTCTTTACAAGGAGTGAAAACTAGAAGAGAGAGTTATGTATGAATATTAATAATATTATCAAAGTATGTACCTGGGCAGTTCTAAATTGAAAACAAATTTAATTGCAACTAATGTTTTTAAAAAAAATTTTTGATTTAACAATGAAGATATTTCAGTAGAAGCATAACTAAATGAACTTTCTCAATACCGATTTTTATTCTCTTTTATTTTCTTCAAAAGATAATGCATCAGTCTCCAGTAAACTATTTAAAAGCAACAAATGATAAGCGCTTCGCAAAAAAATCAATACAAAAGAATTTGCATTGGTTTCTAAAGGTAGACATTTTTTTAAAGATGAATTGGAAAATTTTCCCCTTTTCAAGGAAGTTTCGAAAGAAACTTTTTGGATTTGACTGAGTTAAAAACTTATTAACTAAGGAGATGATACAGTGATACAATTTGAGCAAAACTTAAATCACTAGATTCAATATGCCTAAATCAAATTTTTAAATGCGTTGTGCTTAAAATTACATCTTCTGCGTATAATGAGAAAAAAGGGGAGAAGATTAATTTCTTCAAGCGAAGTCTTGAATAAAATTTTGAATTTAGCAAACTGTGGAGGTTAGTTTTAAACTTGAATTAAATATACAACATACGTCTTCTAGCATGTCAAGAAATAATGTACTGCATTTTGAGTATGATTTACAGACAGTACTTACTCACGTGCTTCTTTATAATACGAATAAAATTTCAACAGCTAGATGGAAAATATAACCGATATTAATTGAAAAGAGTTTAGCGCATGCATGGATTTTAAAATTATTTTAACAAAATACATGAATCTGGAGGATCGGGACAAATATAGATGAGTAGCTAAACATATAACAGCCCAGAGCAATATTTTATCTTACATTTAGAGTTAAATACTAGAGGAGAGCTCTTTTAAAATAGAGTAGATTCTGAAGGAGAGATGCCAGAAGGAAATGGTTGTTGATTAGAAGAGCAAAAGATGGACACGGAGTTTTTATTGATAAACCACTTAAAGATGAAATAAAATATTTTAATTCTTCCTTGCTTACCATTCTATTTCTTACTAAATTACAATTTTACAAGTTGGAGAGGGATGTAGATGAAGGTGAAAGTGCCAAATGGTAATAGAGAAATAAATACATCATCATACTTTAAGCTTTAAAATTCTAGAGAGCAAGAACGATTACTTTTAACGAATATCAATACTTCAAACACTAAGATAAAGCTTGATAGAAAAACATTGAATTTTGAACAGAAAATTTATCAATGTGCTGTGAACATCAAAATATTTCCAAGTATTTCTCCTCTTCAACTTTAAACACTTAACATAAGCAGATAGCAATAGTAATCTTGTTTTGGGGGAATAAATAATGATTCAGTTGTATCACATTATTTCAAATTGATACAAAACTTGATAATCAAGGATCTGAAGTACACTTTCTGCTCTTTTTAGCTTAGTGCTTAATCATTTGCTATACCTACATATGATTTTCTTGTTAATGTCATGGATAATAAGCAATCAAATCAAAATCTACAGATGATTACGATTGGGATTTTATTTCCAAATGCGTAGTTCTTTTAATACTCTCAGACACTTCATTCAACTGTTATTAGATATTTTAAACCCAGCAAGAATTCATCAGGTAATATACTCTTCTTCATTGAGCAGCTCAGTATAACTGCTTGAAAAGTTTCAGGCCCATGAAAGTAATTAATATTTGCAGTTAGAAATCCTTGAAATGTAATATCAGATGAAAGCAAATGCGATTGGTGAACCTTTTTTTGACAGAGGACAATTGCACCTGCTGGACCAACGTTCACGGATGAAAAGTGTTGACAGCTCCCAATTGTTTGAAGTATGAGGCAAATTTCAAGTATAACTAGATACATGGGTGACAAGATTGATATTTGAAAGTGTGAAATACTTCAGATTGACATTCTTGTTTAGAATTAGCAATTTTTTTTTTATTTCTTTTGGTCTTCAGGAGAATATTCAATTTAAACTGAAAATGAAAATATTGAAAATACTGTGGATAGGACCTCCAAATTCATCCACAGATAATGCTCTTGTTAAAAATAGTGATTTTGAATAGATGCAAAACAAAGACAGGAAATACACCTTAGTTGAAAGAGGCTCTCCAACAAATAATCATGAAAATTTAAAAGAGAGTAAAAAGAAGAAGAAAAGAGAAACCAATGGGAATAAGAAGGATGATAGCTTTAGCAGCGTTCAAAAAATTTAATCAAAGTTTAAAAATGGAAGTTTTTGTCCCAAAAATATCTGTAGGTAAATGGATAAGTAAAAATGGAGAGCAGAAAGACGGGACGGACCTGAAAAGAATTTTAAAATTGATTTACACTTCTGGAGAAGAAGACTTCTACAATCTACGAGTATTTTATAAAAACTATTCCCTATATAAAAAATGAGCCCTAGAAATTGTAGAATACATTATCTGTGCAAAAATAAGGGGCTACATTAATTGCATTTGACAAATTTTTGAGTATACCTGTCCATCAGAAAGTAAAAAAAAGGATACATATGACTGATGTGAGAAAATTCCTGAAGTTAAGGATCGATTACAAATTGTCGAGGGAGAGTAAAAGTCTGTTGGGGAGGTACCTCAAAAGCCTGTCAAAATTGAAATTCCTTGAAAGGATCAGTCCATGATTAAAAGTAAGTCAACTTAGTTAAGATATAAAAGATAAACCTATGAGTAAGTTTTGATAGTAGACAGCGTAAAAAAAAGTTATTAAAACAGAAGAATTGAAACGTCTCTAAGCACACTTAGATTTAAAAATATATCACAAAAATGCAGAACCAACTTCACGTACAGACGTTAAAAAAGCTTATGAACCACTCCGAACTCCAAATTCATCCAAGACGAAAATAGTTCAGATTTGATTCGAAGCCACCACAGTAACGGAAGACTAGTATTGGCTCATAGATCGGACGCAAAATCCTGACAAACTTGAACAGTGGCAGTTTATCTGTGAGAAAGCCTTCCAGCAGAATGAACACAAGTTCCCGTGGTTTCAGACAAAAACTTCGACAGGTAATGGCTCAAAAGCTTTGAATGACTCAAGAAACTTGTTTTTAAGGTCAAATTCAATAGGTTGGAATTAAACGTCATATACATACTGGCAGATCCGTTACAATATAACTCATGCATGACATTGAGAAAAAACCTCGCATTTGAATCTTTTCTGTACAATCGTTGTCATGTATTTAAAAACAGCTACCGCTCATGTTAAATGTCTACATGAGTTCTGCTCCAAAGAGATCAGCTCTTGAGTCAAACAGATAGGAAAATTCTACTCATTTCATGACAATCACCTCATTTCCCTATGAGTTGAGCACATAATTCTCTTAATATTTCTTCTGGATCCTGTAGACACCCCAGTGTTGCACAGTTACACTTGAAATAATCACAGATAAGATGAATATCCTCATTTTGAAAGCTTGAGCAGTTTTACTGGGATGCTCAGTACCATAATAGAGCTATCTGTTCGCTTCTTGATTTCTGGTGGTTGAACACCCTGCTGAGAGACTCACTAACCATTCACAACAGTATCATTTTGAACAATTTTTAAACTGTCCCAGACAATTTTAAAGCCCTTGATGGTTCTTATGAGTTGTTTGCTTTTCTTTTGGTCAGTGGTGAATCTTGAATTTTCTCGATGGAGGGGTGTTTTGAAGAAATCACACCGGTGAGCGGGACCTCGGCATTGATGTCATCGATGCTTTGAATAGGTTCATCCATGGATGTTCGTCTTTTACGGTTGAAAATGTGTTTGTAGATAAAGGCAGTTATGATACCTGAGCTGATCGGAGCGACCCAGTAAACCTGGAAAAAGATATCAGCAAAGTTACAATCTGACAAGAATAAGGGGCATCTGGTAAGATGTAGATGAAATGCAAAAAAAAAAAAANAAAAAAAAAAAAAAAAAAAAAAAAAAAAAAAAAAAAAAAAAAAAAAAAAAAAAAAATTGAGAAGAAGACACAGGCAGACTTCATAACATCCAAGAAGGGATATGTTATCATTTCTGTATGGAGGTCTTCATTCGTAGTTATGAAAAGAGAAGAAACAACAGAAACAAATCTTAATTCATGCGGTTTTCAATGGTTGTTTGATCAGGAAACTAGGTTTTTTTTTTGTTTTTTTTTTGAAATTTTTTCCCCAAAAATCTGGCCTTGAGAGTATTTACCTCATACTATCTTTTATATTTTGTAATTTATTTCGTGTCACATCTCAAAGTTTAAGCATTATTTGTTTACAATGAGACAGAATACAGAATATTTCTCAAAAATAAATACTATAGGTACTATTATTTGACCTTCATAACTTAAAATGTCTCTGTTTTTGGGTGGACGTAATTGAATCAAAAGGAACTACCTCCTTAGCTCCATTATGACACAGGCCCGTTCATACGTAAACTCATCAGGTTACAATTGAATCGGCTCATGCGAAAACGTCCGCTGTCCAATACAGTGTAACAGGATTTGAAAGGATAATTTCGTTGTAACTTACAGACACAAGATGATTTGAGATGTTAGGAATGTAGAACAATTTTATAAAAAATCCCCTAAGTATAATTAAACGTTTACTGAAGAGATTGATCTTATTCATCAGTGCCATGGGGCAAAGGAGGCCACTGCAATTATGAAACCCTGTATTGGACAACGGATGTTTTTCCACAAGCCGATTCAATTAAGATAGTTCCTTTGGATTTAGATCCAACCAAATGTCACATTGCAAATAATTCAAAGATAAATAATCAAAATGAATGTATTCATGCTAAAAGAAGCTACAAGAAAATAAATTAAATAAAAAAGAAAAACCACAAAGAGTTCAAATCTTGTGCACATAGTTACACTTGATTCAGTTCATTTTTACAGAGTTCCTCTTAGCATAAATACATGCATCCAAGAATACTGGATTATGGCTTACTTAAGATATTCCAAATAAATAAATAATTAATCCAAACAAAAATGTTGACTCGCTGCAAAACCCTGAAATGACAAGGAACTTTGAGCAGTGGCGTGGCGTGACTTTATCCGATAGGTGTTCGGTAGGAGTGTCAACCACCTAAGGGGGGGTCAGGGGGGGTTTACCCCCCCCTCCATGAAAGGGGGGTCCGGGGGACCTCCCCCGGAAAATTTTTTAAAAAATGAAGCCGCAAGAACACAATTTTCATCCTTTCTGGTGGAACACAATTTTCATCCTTTTTGGTGAAAATTGTGGCAATAAATTGACGTTTTATTTTATTTTTTTTTTCACTGATCGTTTTCCTGTAATTTATTTATTTTAGTGAATTTTAGTTTCCCCCAAATTTATAGCTGTAATTTTGGTGAGAGAGTTCTTTCACCTCGACGGTGCTCATCTCCTGCATAGGAAACTTAAAAACGCGCCGAAAAACGACACAGAAAAAAGCCGAGCACTTCTCGAATACGACAGTATTAGAACTTTCCCGCTTGTTTTTTTTTTGTTTTTTTTTTCCTTTTTTTTTGTTTTTTTTCATTTTTGTTTTATTTTTTAAATTTTTTTATAGCTTTTTTTATTTTTTTAAGGAATATTTGATTTATTTTTTGATTAAATGAATGAAAAAAAATTGTTGAAAAAGTTTTTATTATAATTAAAATTTTCAAAAAGTATTTATTATTTATTCAGTATTCTTCTGAAACCATAATTCCAGCTTCTTGAAAGGGGAGAAGATCACGTTGAATTGCACAACACGCACCTTTGAGAATAAGTACGGGAGACTGAGGAATGTGGAACTGAGAGATGCGGCCCGCGCGCTGCCCGCAAGCGAAGAAGAGAAGCGTAGGACGAATTGGCAGAGGGGAAATTCGGCCATTCGCAGGGACCTGCGGACCACTGGCAAAGGAAACAGCTGGACTGATGAGCGACTCTCGTCTCTCGTTCTCTCCCTGTTCCCTTTTCTCTCTGCTATTTTCACTTCGCGAGCGCGGTCCGCACTTGTCGGCCGAACTCAATGCTCCCGCTCCGCTCTGTCCTCCGCGCCGGTGCCTCCCGCTCTCTCGTCTACCGACCCTTCTTCATCATTGCACCGAGGTTCTCTCTTCTCACCGAAGTGGGCAGCTCGCCCCGCCCGTTCCCCTCTCACTCTCATCCAGGATCGGTGGCCCCTCGCGGACCCCGCGTCTCAGGATTCTTTCTCTCCGCCACGCCGCATATCGCCGTCGGAAGAAAATCTCCCGATAATTATTTGCGGTCTACTATTCTGTATTGTTTCCCACATTGTTAGCCATAATTTATCAATTGTCTCAAAATATTTTAGGGTGTTCGGCGAACACTGCGAACCTATGGACGCCACGCCACTGACTTTGAGAGACAGAATTTTAACATAATCTAGATGCAATAACATTGAACAAGTAATTCCTCAGAAGTCCCTGGTACCTAGTGAAGAAAAATCTGGTTCTGAGCCTTTTGGTTTCATTCTTGGTTCTGATATGTTTTACAAGTCCATGATAAACAATCCTGTCACGAACAAAATGAATTTTAGAGAGACTACTTACCCAATGCATTGTCCAAACGTTGTTAAAAATGGCCGGGGCAAGAGTTCTGGCAGGGTTCATACTTGCTCCGGTGTAGGGACCCTAGAAATAATAATAATAAAAAAAACAAATTAATTAAATAATGGAATTGAACGTATTGGAGAGGTCAATTGCTAAGTACCCAATGCTTTAGCACATATTGGAAAATATAGATTAATATACACAATTCTTTACGCCCTTATCCTTTGTATTTTTCCAAACATTACCTTCCTTTCCAAAATCTTTCACTGACTGTAAAATTTCCTATTCAGGTCATATTATAATTTCTTATAATTTTCCGTTCTGACTTGCAGGACTTGTAGGGTAGATTACAAGGCAGGGTAGATTGCACTGCATGTATCAACTGACGGATGTAAATTAAAGTTCAGTCATTCCTTTCATACGCTAATTTCACTAATGAAAGGAAGAATGTTCTAAGTAAGTTAACTAGTAAACTTAATCTTTTCAATTTAAAAAAAAAGAAAAAAAAAGAAAAAAAAAAAAAAAAAAAAAAAAAAAAAAAAAAGGAATTTGAAAATTCTTGTTCTCTTAGATGATCGTATTATTAGTCGTGTTATTTACTTTTTATTTTCAATTAATTTAATTTAATTCATGAAGATAGATTCAAGACATATTCTTAGAATACTTATGTTATTTATAAATAAAATTTGTTCCAAAAAAAATATCACTATCCTGCACTAAAGCAAACCCATTGAAACCTGTTTTCGACAAAGAGCAACTCCCTGTATCAGTTTGGAATACAGATTTTGGGATTTTAATTTAAAATTACAGTTGTCCCATTTGAAGTGTTGAGCTGTGTCATTCATTGATTCAAGTCCGAAAATGTCACTTTAAGAAGAGGGAAGGAAGAGGCAAATTCAATTGTTCGTCTTCTTTTTAAATTACAGATTTTCTTACAGGAACCAACTTTTCCTACAAGTTTCAAGACTTAGAAATAAAAAAAATTGAATCAGTAAGCAAAAACGGTCCTGTAATCTCCTCTTGTCAAAATCTCAACCCAGCCCCCACCTGAGTAACTATGCAGCAAAGAGTAACAAAATTGGTGGGTACCCGGTACATGCAAAACGAAGAAATATATCCTCAAAATTTACTGTCTATAACACAAGTTTTCAAGTTTCTTGCGTCTGTGGGCAGTTTTTCTTCGTCACCGCTAACCAGGTTTGCACATGCAAAGGAGTACAAAATAACCCGAGTAAACAAACGATTTTACTAACTTTTTCTATTGTATGATTTCCATCGTTTTCAAGCATTTCTTTCCTTTTTCTTCCTTTATTTTGCAAAAGCCAAAGCTTTGAATTAATTGAAATCTTAAGCAAGGAGAGTTTAGAACAGTTTGCAACATTGTTTGTTTAATTAGGTTAGGTGTAAAGTGTATTCAGTTGGTGGCATCTTTTGCGTGCAATAGACCCATTGTGATTAAATAAAAACTGGCTCAAAGAATAAAGCAGGGTTCAGAAAAGAAAATCAGATTAAGTAATTTTCAATATATTTATATTATGGTTAATGGAGAGAGTAACTTACTTCAGCTATGGAAATTGCAGCGATGGTGAGAGCAAATTTGAGTGCCACAGAGTCCGATTTGTCAGCATTTCGTGCATCCCAAACACTACAAACCAGGAAAATTAGGAAACTGGTAGCCAGGAATTCTCCCATGAACGCCTGCCACGAATGAGTCAGAGATGGATGAGGGACCGTTGAGCACAAACCAACAGCAGGGTCCACACCAAAATCAAAAATGTCACTTGGAGTGATGAACTGAGAAAAAATAAATGTATAGCTTTAGAGATAGGAGTAGACAAGTATTTTCTTTGTATTACTGATGAGACTTTATTATTATTGCAAAGCATGAAAATGGTGAAGAATCCTTACACAGATTCTTCAAAAATCAGAGAATTTTTTTAGAACATTATTTGTGACTATCTTACCTCCTTAGGAAAAATATCAGTTACTTACAGGGTAAATAACGAAAACCAGCACTAAAAAAGGATATAAACATTGTAAGTTTTTGTCTCATAGGTCAAAGTGTGATTAAAAAATCTTCATTTCTGTCAAGACTTACAAGGATATTTATTCAAACTCTTGTTGACTGTTTTCTACTTGCTTGGATTCTAACACACAGAAAAGTATGCTTTTAATTTCATATGGCATACTGTGAATTATGCATGTTCATGATGAGAAGCTACAAATATAAAATATACATCACTCTTTTTTCCAATACTTGTGAATTTTTTTTTTCAAAACTTTCCATCTGGGTACTGCCAACTGGCTTGAAGACTCTTTCTCAACAAAGGGTTTGATATTCTATCATAAGTGATGCATTTTTTATAATTACCTTCAACAGACCAAAACCCAGACAAGCTCCGATGCATTCACTCAGTAAATAGACAACTGCCATAAAAGGAGTAGTGTTCCCAAGTACAACTGATGCTGCAGTAACAGCTGGATTCAAGTGAGCTGTGCTAATGTGTCCAAATATCTGAAAAACAAAAACAGTACAAATTATAATTTGCTACAAAGTAATTTGTTGAAATTTAAATATGGAGGTGTTGACACCAAGCTTAGAAGGGCTATAAATTTAGTTGGATTTGTGAATGTTGACATTTACTTTTATCTGTGTTTGTCAAACAAATTTGTATCTGTGTTTCTGTCACTAATGCATTACTTGCAAAAATCTTAGAGTATCAATTGGGAAAAGTACAGTTGTAAAATAGTCCGAACAAAAATACTTCAATGTTCTTCATTCAGTAAGTAAAGCAAAATACCTTCAAATGGCTAGGTACTTAAGACTCTACTGACCCTTTACTAAATTGCGAAGCTTGACTTAGAATATCATTTATCAGCCAAAATAAAAATTAAAGTGCAAACCTCATGAATTTTATGCTCTAACTATTGAGGGTTCCTTTGGCTTAGGTGCAAAATTGCCAAATGGGAAACATTGATAAAGATAAAATAGGCTGCTTACACACACACATGTAAACTAGTCTTGCAGCTAGGTGCACAGTTTTTATTTTCTTATTTCTTTTCTTCTCTTCCTCCACATTGTAGGATTCAAGGAGGAACCTTAAACTTTAAGAATAAAATCTTTCGGAGGAGGGCATGGATTTTAAGAAAAATGGACCAAAACGCACTAAGTTTTTTTCTCTTTTTTTCCTCTCTTTTTTTTCTTAAAAATTTTTGCCTCGCTTATGGCTTCCACTCGAGTCTCTCATGCTTAGTTTTACTATTAATATAAAAATCTCAGGGGGAAAAAGAATATACTGTGTTTTTTATCCAACAGGCAGCTGGTTTTGAGCCAGCTGACCCAGCTGGTATAAATATACTTGGACCAAATTGGAGTCGGATTTAAGTTAACTGATAGTGAGTGAGCACTGACTTGATTCATGCTATCCACGAACTATGATTTTTTATGTGGTAAGTAGTGGTTGAAGTGAAGCAACTATAAGATGCTGTTCTTCACCAAGTTGAATGGGGAATAGGTAGATCAAACATAGCAAATTTCTTCCCTTTTTCTTTTGGCCATGACTTGGGCTGAGAACTGGTCAAGCTCTGCATCTTTTAAAATAAATTCTAAATGACTGCTCAATTTTCCTAGTTTTACTGCTTTATTTATGGCAATGTATTTACTTAAAAAAATAAGTACACATATTACTCACACAGATGATAGTTGAGACGACAAAACCAAAGATGAGACCTCCTTGCATGGATGGCAACTGCTTACCAGCAAACCCTGAGACAAGCCCCATGCAGCCAAAAAACATGAGCATTCCTGTCCCGATTGTTTCAGCAAGGGCAACTTCGAACACACGGTATGGCTTCTCACCAAATATTAGAGACGTATCTGATTTGCTGTTCCGCAACAGCTGAGAGCCTCCACCTGAAAAAAATAAGTGAACAATCAATTAAGTACTGCAGGCCTTTGAGAAAACCAGAATACTGAAGTTCATGACGGGTGAAACGGTCTGACACTGTTTCATGGAACAAAATATGATAAAAATTGAACAACGGTCAACAGTCATAATCAGACAAAAAATGTTACTACTAGGTATGTGCTGAAATGGTGCAGAAAACTTTGCCTATGCAGATGTTTCAGGAAGTTTCTCCAAGACCAACTTTTTTCAATTCTAGACTTCAAAGGCCGGAACTCGCTGTTGGAAAGCTTGCCGCATTGATTCCTAACATCTGAGTACCAGCTTTTCAACTTGAAAAAGTTTGGTTTGTGCATAGACTGCCATTTGTCATGAAGTTCATTAATTTCTGTGTAAATAATGTTTGAAGAAGTTGGATGTTTCGTTTTACAAGAATTTTTCCCGTCTACAAAAATTTGATCCATACAGCTGGGTGGATTATCGTTTGTGTGAGAAATTGAAGGCATACATCTGGGCCAAAACTCATTCAGAGAAGATATAAACAAAAAGGCCATGCCGCAGCATGAAATTTACCTCCGATGCTCCATTGCGTTTCATTGAACCTAAATTTCCATTGAGTTAAAAGTTCTTAAGAATATTCGCTACACATGACTATACAGATTCCTATGTCCAAACTTTATTGAACCATCGACATTTGACTAATGTGTAGTACCTATGAAAATAATGATACCTAATCAAAGTGCACTACCATTTAATGAGCAAATTGCCATCAATCAAATTAACAAGACTTTCCTAAGGTGCGTAGGTACAGTATTGGGCACAAAGTATGTCAGAGAGTGCACCAAAAAAATAAAATAATGAGGAGACACATCAAAATCAGATAGGTAATCTTGACACGCTCAGCAGTTTCATATCAACAACTACAATTTTGACATGAAGGAATTTAAGGGATTGTGATCGGATGCTCCGAGATAATTCGACCAATTTCGAAAGCATGGAAAATTCAACCTAATGGTAAGAAATAATTGATTAAGAATTGTTAGGATGATCTTGTTTCGTTCTACACCAAATTTCCTGAATTTCACACGACAACATAACCTCAAAGGCCGATAACAACAACAACAAAGTACTCTTATCACCCGAACCTGACTAAGTACATAAACAATATGCAATTTCTTAGAAACGAGTAACTTACGCAATGAATCTTGAGATTCTTCAGTCAACATTTTTCTCCGAAATCCGTTCACACAATTCATTTCCAGAGGGAGGACAAACTTTGCGTCTTGTTGGGGACTCAACCAAGACTCAACAAAGGGCTCCCCGAGCCGAAATTCGCCGATAACTACCCCAGCAAAAAATAATTTCAAGACTGAGAAAACGTAAGGCAACAATTCATCAGACTCTGATGAGATGGAAGCGTGACAGTGCAAAGATCGAGATTCGCACAAAACGAAAACCCCACAAATAGTTAGGTCCGAAAAAATGTGGCCGCGAACAAGCGAATTGACCTCACTCAACTGTCGATAACGGAACGGAGCCAAAACAAATCAAATGCCCCTTCAGCCCTCGGCTTCGGCAAAGGGTCGCACACGTGATTAAGGGGAATGACCGCGCAACTGTAAAAAGCACAGTAACGACTTGTCACCTTTCAGGTGGAAGAATTATACTATCGAATAAAGAGATCAGATGTTACGAATGTCATTGTTCGTTGCTCAAGGCAGAGAAAGTTCTCGAAAGAAAGTGAATAACTAGGTAAAAAGGTCAATAAACGAAACCAGACCGAACGTTGCAGTTCCGAATGTTCGCAATTTCCGATTTCACGGCTGATGAGGAATAATTTAACACTTAAAACTGAAAGTATTCTTTAAAATTCAATTAGGAAAAATTGCCGAGCTAAGCAATCACGTTCGAAAGCAAAAGCTGTGCTGAACTTGACACTCGAGAGGAAATCTGACTCTGCGCCGCTCCGCTTGACCTGCGCAAAGCGCCGTCCAATTCAAAACTTGAGCAAGTGGGCAGCCCCCCCCCCCCCCCCCNACCATACGCAAGTTGAAAATCGAGAATAATCTTGCCCACGCACGGTACAGTTACCTCTGACCGTTACCTACGGTAATGGTAGTAAACGTTGCAACGTCTTGCCTCCTGCGACCTTCAGACGAAGAGAGGGTTCATTCATGCCCGCGGTGAGGAGACGAACCGACGGACAGTGAGAGTGTTTCTGCCTACTTGATAGATTGAAGGCGAATCTGGGTCCGCACTCGGATTTCAAATAAAGAATAAAGATTAATAATGTCAAGCAAAGCTCGTTTTGAGTTCAATAGAATTTCATCTCAAACCCTTGAAAGACTTGTGATGTTCCAGATTTATCCTGTCACATTTCATTTTTTTCGAAAGACGAATGGTCATCGTTTTGTTCCAAACTGATTCATCAAGAATGCAGTGGCGTGGCGTGAATTGTGATACATCGATTGTGATGCCATTTAAAACTATGGAAAAGGATCGATAAACAGGGTGTTCGCAGCGAACACCTTAATAATCGATTCTTTACCATAGGTTTAAATGGCATAACAATCGATTCATCGCAATTCACGCCACGCCACTGCAAGAATGTTCTTTGCACATTTCGAAGTTACACGGCAAAATTAGTTTTACCGAATGAAAAAAAAAATATCAAAACAAAGGACACTGCATATCATGCTCTGATGATTAATTCTTTGCGATTTCGGGGGCAGGCAACGTTTAAATATATTTAAATTATGCATTGCTCCAAAAACTGACAATATCGCAATAAAATATCAGTAATGGTAGCTTTTTAGGCTAAATAGGCAACACTGGTATTGAAGTTGTGATGAAGGTATGAGAGGGACAATCAAACCTTCAGTCAGTGCAACAACGGATACTAAACGAATTTCATTGTGACGCCTGCATGCAACTATTCGGGCTCCATGGATGTCCTTGTTGCATACGCACGAAAATGACGGCCTTTTGACTTTCCGACCGCCTCACTAGCGGTGCTCAGTGGAGCCAGTCAATAAGAGGAGTCCGATAAAGTGTGGCAACATTAAAAGCTCATAATGATGATATTAATACGGAACGCAGAGGTTTCAGAGGTGATTTCATTGATTTTCTCTTGAAAATTCCTTCACCTAATACGATTTACGATGTGAAGAAATAAACAACAAAATTTTTTTCAATCGAAAATTTCCTGACCAACCGCTTTGAACGACTCGTTTCAGTGTGCGGCGGGCTTTACTGTGGGGATCTTGAAATGAAATCTTGAATGAAACAGTGCTTTCAATTCTTCATTTATACTCTGAAGACATTTCCTTAGGCACGAATAGTGTCTCTGAATATCATGCTCAGCACAGCACGATATCAAAACTGAAGCTCAAAAGATACTCGCATCTTACGCCTGGATGCAACTATTCGCGCCGCGTACTTACTCTGAGTTCTGGACCTTTTGGTACTTCTTTATCATGTGAGACTAGGGTACTTTTCCACCCTGCGGTCACGTTTCATCTCTAGGCAGCATGCGACTGACAAAAAGTTAAGAAGAATAATACAAACTGCGGGAGAGTAAGTGAAAGCAGATGGGAAACCCTCTTTTGAAGTATGGGCCCAGCAATCTTAGGGTCGTGGCATAACCTTATCAAGCGATTACCGAAAAAACGACAGAGTGGTGAAATAAAATGATAACCTAAGATCATTTAATATGCACGATTTTATCAGAAAGTTGAGCAGTCTCTCGCGTTCAGATAAAAGTTCCATGCTGAATTATTTAAAACTTTAAAAAAGAGAAACTGATCTATTCGCATGTCACTTCCACGTCGTATTCCGTGCAATTTCGATAAACGATATACATATGAGGTAAGAGAATGACATTTTTAGTGTATGCACCATCAGATGAAAAAAAGGAAATACGTTTGGTTGTATGCGCAATCGTCATAATGGTGAGAACATAAAGCAAATCCACAAAATGAGCGATTGCTCACGCTTGACCTTTCACGTGAATCGTGGGCCAGACTCGTGACACGTGTCCTCGTGGACCGCGTGTTATTCAACACGATCAATATTCAAATGGACGTAGTAATGTTAAAAAGAACTATGTGCACGGGGTTTTGCGGGCAACATAGTTCCTTATAGCATGAATGAATACATTCAAATAACGTTTGTTCCCAAACATACGAGCGCACAGGGCAGACGAGATCTTTCCAGTAGAAAAGTCTAAGGAGGACTACTAGTAGCAAAGAAGGTGAGCTTTCATAGACTTACCTGGGGGGGGAGGGGGGCTGTTCCCTCTGAAAGATGCTCCCCCCCTCCCCCATTCGCAATTAACCGCTCAACACGAGAAGGGTGCAGTCCCTGCAAGAGCCCCCTTAGCCTCATCCTAACCGTCTATGAAAGCTCGTCCTCCTCGCTACTAGTTATTAGCTAAGGTCCAAACGCAGAGTTACGAAAACAGTAACTACTCGATTTCCAGATCGTAGTTGCGTGCGGAGTTTCCGGAGAAAGAAAAAAACTCATCAAGTTCTCTCAGGATGCCTCCGTTATTACGCAAAGTGGGCTATTTTCACGGTGGCGCGGCACGGTCAGAATTAAATCTTCGGATCTTAGCACTGGACCAAAACACGAACTTGCGTACCTACCATAAAGGTACTAACACTGACCGACCATGCGGTGGCAACTAACCAACCCACTAACTACCAAGTTGTTCAAAGCTTTATAAATTAGTTCGAAAATAGGGGGAAAAGCAGGCAATCAGTAACGGAACTTAAAAGCCAACAGCATTTGTTACCGCTCATCACGAGAAAAGAGGCTGTAGTGCCAAAAATTCAAAATTTAGATTTGTGACTGGTGTTTCACAAGTAGTTAAGCAAAAAAAAAAAAAAAAAAAAAAAAAAAAAAAAAAAAAAAAAACCTCCGAATTATACGAGACCAAACCGGAAAGAAAAAATTAAACGTAAAGGTAGTCTTCCGACAGTTTTAATCTGTTCGAGGCTAGACTAAAAATTTTTGTACTAAATTGCAACACTACGAACTCTATTGGCATAAAAATAACCTAGGAAAACTACTTGGAACTAATTACTCTCAGGGGCATTAAAGTGTGAATTTTAACGAAAACTCGATAATCATCGAAGCATAATTCCTGCATGATTCTGTAGTTGTCGATCCCTATCTACCTACCCATTTCAAAAATAGGGATATGATCACAAAGGTAAGTATATGATCAAGAATCCAGGTATTCCTACGGTATAGCCATAGACATTTTTCATGGACGAGGAGAGTGTGGTTGAAACTTTCTTACGGGGGGCCCCAGAGATAAAAAAATCCTAAAAATCATGAAAAATGCCATTTTTGGGGAAACATTTTTCCACCAGGGCGGCCCTCCGCAGACGCCAATGTCTACGCGCTTCTTAAAACGTGGCGTTATGGACCAAGTATCTTTTTACGGCATATTTCCTTTACATCTGCGGCAGGAAAATTGGCAAGGATGCTGACTGGAGCAGAGGAGATTGAAAGAGGACGCTTTAAATGATCAGCTAACTGGTGTTCGAGATGAGAGTGAGGAAGTTTCGAGAAGAGAATGGCAAGCGCGAGTGCATTCGCCATTCACGCGACGGGCGCGAGCCACACAAATCGTCGCTCCTCTAACGTAAGAGCGTAACTCGATTTCAGGATGAGCCCCAGAAAGCATGGACTCATATGTAAAACAGGGCTCTCGTGGAAATCGAGATACGTCCTTACGTCAGAGGGGCGACGAATTGTTGCCTCCGGCTGACTGCCGTAAAATCGGAACTGAGCGCGGAACGAATCCGGAGCTCAACCGGTTCTCGCGAGAATATTCGCCAGGCTTCTATCAATGATTGCATCGCGGAGAAATTCGCGGAATTTCGCAGAGTGCGGCAACGCCAGTAGCAGGGCGCGTGGGCGGCGCTTGACAATGGGACCGAGTAAAGTGGGATGCTGCTAAAAAGTATTTGGGTATGAAGGAAATTGCGAGTGCGAGGGATTTGCAAATTGCGATTAAAACAGCTATCTACACCGAATTTTGCACACGGAGAAAAAAACCTCGCGCGTGGGACCCTAAGTTTAGGTCATATGGATCTCTGAAGTTTTCAGATTGAGCATGACGAGGTTCGGATCACACATCTGAAACTTCAGTTCTTACATCTGAAGTACTTCAGATGTGAGAACCGAAGTTTTTCGGATGTGAGAACCGAAGTTCTTTGGATGTGAAAACCGAAGTACTTCAGACGTAAGAACTGAAGTTTCAAATATGTGATCCAAACCTCAGCAGCTGGACCTTTAGTGTTCGAATGCTCAATCCGAAAACTTCACCCTGGTAAAAATTGGCGATAGTAGCTGCGTTTCAAAATACCATAGGAGTTCTAATAGCCGACTGAAGAAGGCGATAGAAAATCATATAACTGGCTGTAGCAAGTGAAAAAAATCATTCGACCGGGCTACAAGAAGCGATAAAAAATTATACAGCCGGGCTATAGTTCCTGTCGCCGGGCTTTACACTTTATCGCTTGGCTGTTGCTTTTTCGGCTATAAAAGGCTATAAGAAATTGTGTAGAAATTCGTGTGCTTTGTGAATCTTTAAGTTTGTACGGAATCACCTTAATATATTTACAAAACGCACATTATATTTTCCTTTACTACATATTTTTTTAATCAATTAAAATGAGAATAAACCATACAGAGTGTGCAAACATTTCAAAGTCATGAGTTGAAAACGCTGACTCCACGAGATTAAATATTACAGCCTAACACAAAGCAGAGCGGCGGCGCACTGGCGCCTACAAACCTAACAGGGATACTTCACGCATTGCGCAATGCGTGAAGTATCCCTGTTAGGTTTGTAGGCGCCAATGCGCGTCTCGCGCTGGCTGCCCGCCCGCCGCGCCGCGCCGCAGCGTACCACGGCGCTTGAAGCAACTATTTCACACCAGAGGTATTGCACAGTATCATACGAAATTGAAGGCGCTCCAACATATTAGGAATGGCAGGCATCCTTCAAGAGTACGGAGCTTTCCTCGCAAAATAAATCAAGATACTACGGCCCAAAAAGAGAGCGGTAGTCCAAAAACTCACTTAGTCCTAGCATCCGTAATTAGTAACGTTTGGCATAAATTTTATCGTCTGGCTCTCGCTTAATCGCCATCGGCTATAGAAGGCTATAAGAAATTGTGTTGCTGGCTATAGAAGCTATTGGAAATCTTACAGCCGGCTGTAGGTCTATGGTATTTTGGAACACACATTCTACTGCCAATTTTTACCAGGGCAGAGATCCATATGACCTAAACTTCGGGTCCCACGCACGAAGTTTTTTTCTCCATGCATAAACTCCATGTGATACTGCAGTTACTTTTTTGGACTAAAATAGGGTCAAAGGATCAAAATGGGTACTTGCATTCCCGTCTTACGCGGAGAGGGGATCGATCAATCAAAAAATAGACTATACGGATCGACGTATAAAAATTAAAAACGCATTAGAGCTGGATAGTCCATTTTCTGATCCGTCACGCGATTTGAATCGCGTGCCCAAGTGCCAAACAGAACTTTGGGCGATGGGGACAAAACTTCGGATGGAAGAAATATGGTAACTGCCACTAAGACTATACTTATTACCACTCAAAAATTTACACGGGTTCATATAGTTCGTTGATTTCTTTTTAGGCCTTTTCCATACGAGCGGGGTTCGCAGAACTTCATGCGAACTTGTTCCAGGAAGTTGTTATAAGTAACTTACCTAACTTATTCCGCGAAATCTCAGTTTGTGAAATTAATTAGGGGCGAGGCTTGAATGATCGATTGTCGATTTTTCCCTATTTGAAGTTGTTGTAAAGAATCGATTATTAGAATGTTCGTCGCGAACACCCTGTTTATCGATCCTTTTCCATAGATTTACATGGCAGATCAATCGAGATGTCGCAAAGCACGTCACGCCACTGGAACTAATTCGCCCAAACTGCGCTCGTGTGAATGTAAGGTCTTAAAATTTGAATTTGTCTCTATATGCAAATACCATTATTTTCTCCGATTTTCAGGAGGTTTTTATACCTTAAATCTTTTCTTCTATTAAAGATGAATAATCACAGAGCCTCCAGAAAAAAATATGACCATGCCTTTATGACATTGACTATTTTTTAAAAAACACAGAGAAGTCTGCATAGGACGCTTTTAAAATTAGTTACCGTTGTATGGTCATTGAGTGTTCAACTGTAATTTGAAAGTCAAAATCTTCTGCGTTGTAGGTATATGGAATCTCAGTTACATATTTTTCAAGAAATGAGGTTGGGAAATAATCCCATAAGTACGCTCCACGAAGGCAACATGCAGTACGTGTTTTATCAGAACAACGCTCAAGCGACGGAGTGTATTTTAAGGTCACCTGTCACGTTCGAGTCAGCTTTTTTTATCAGCCAGACGCAAAACAGTATCGTAGAGAAGTAGGAGAGAAACTTATTTCAAAAATAATTTTCGTCGTATTGATGCCCATTTTTGGTAGGGTAAACCCACGTGATGACTTCTCTATCTTTGAGCAGGTTTAACTTTGAAGCCTTTGAATATTTCTGCTGATATTTGTTGTTTGACTAAGCCCCCATCCCTTTACTACCCTCATCACAGGAACTATTCTCGTAAAAATCGCGAGTGTCGCAGACAAATTAGTTGTTTTTATATCGATTGCTCCGCCGCACTTTAAGAGAGAGGTACAATTTATGCCGATATATCGAATGTCGTAGCCACTAAATCAGTCCATGGACGGAGTGACACTAGAGTGACATCTGTCTCCGAAGCCTGACATGATAATAGGCGACCAAGTTTGGAGAGTGCCTAAAATTCTACACCGCTAGGTGTTGAGAAGCTCTACTCCGATCAGTCCGGCAACAGTGGCGCAGCTTACTTTGCGATATATCGATTTTTCTGCCATTTAAACTTATAAAAAAGATCGATAAACAAGGTGTCCGCAACGAACACCTCAGAATCGATTCTTTATCATAGTTACAAATTGGGATATATCGATGATCGATATTAACGCTATGCCACTGTTCAGCAACGCTACGGTGAGCGCGTTTTCCGCAGTTTTGTAAACACACCCTGCGAAACTGGAGAGGTGTCACAGGCGAAAATTGTTAGTTTATCCGGGCAAACGACTGATGGATTATTGCGGTGACAGTGACGGCATGGTCGAAACGGTTTGGTGTAAACAAAACGTCATTGAAAATAACGGCCTCGGAGCAAGAACGCGCATTTGGAAAATCGACACAGTTGGCACTCTTAGCAACTCGCACTAAAAGTGGGTCTAAAAACTTGCGGGCTATTGTTCGGAATCGTGTGAAGGTGAGGTAGATACCACGAGTTCATGAACTTTCCCCGGGTTTTCCTCAACTGCGGGATACACTAGGAATCACCCCCCCCCCCGTCAGTTTTGTACTCGTACTAATTAGAGTTGAAAAGATTTATTATTGACTCTAATTATAATTTTTGGAATTTCTTGGCTTTGATTTTCCCGCGGAATGGTGTGGACCCAGCACCATTTCTCCACCTTGTTACATACACGGAAAAAAATTAAATGTTGATTTAGCATTTATACTGTTAAAAAGATGTCCGACAAGTTTCAAATGCTGATTTTACAATACAAAAATGCTAACATTACATTTTAATTTGTACGTTTTGCAGCACGCGTAGTTACGTTAGCATTTGATAAGATGTAAAATCAGCATTTGAAACTTTTCGGACATCTTTTCAACAGTATAAATGCTAAAACAACATTTCATTTCTTTCCGTGTACACTAGGAAATATAGTAGTGATATAATTTAATTTGTGAGAGATGCCTTAGCTACATTCTATGGGAAAGGAACAATATATAAAAATATTCTTTCCCCTTTCGTTTTGGAGGAAAGAGAGGAAAAATTCTGGATGAAGAAAAAAAAATAGGAGGGTGTGCATGTACAGGTTAGAGAAAGAAAATCTGCCCAAGCTCAAATCTGACTGCGCATATAGGGAGGAAAAACATTCATACCTAGAAAATTGGAAGAGAGAAGTTTAAAGAAAAGGAGAAGGAAAAAAAAACTAAAAGAACAATAAAGACTTTGAAATAAGTGAAGAGCATAAAATTAAAACTTTCTGAAGGGTGGCTATTGAAAATAAGATATTTGAGATGAGGAAGGAGTAAAGGGGAGGGGGAGGGGGCATTTTGTTGAGAATTTTGAAGGAAGTTTTGAAAATTGGGTTGAACCTACTCCAAACTCTTGCTTAAAAAATGAAGAATTCTCACGGTATGAAAGACTTAAATCAATGAGTATTAAATGAGGCATTATCAAAGTATGGTAATACGTTTGTGCTTGTAAGAAAGGTGGCGAGTCACACGTGAGTGCTCAAAGATAAAGTGCGAGTAAGTATTTAATTTTTACAAATAATGTTGACATTGCGGGGACTCTTTTCTGGACGAGTTGTTCAAAATTTCAGCTACCTTTTTGAATGGCTTGTTTATAACGCATACTTGACAATGATATACCTAATTGAGAGAGAATTCTGCTTAATCTAACTATTGCCATCCGCAAGAAAAGGGACCGTAGTGATTGGAAGCATGTATTTATTTATCTATATACTTCTTTAATAGGGGAATCGCTTTATTAAGTTTGGCCAAAGAAAAATTTAAGGTTTCGGCGGAGAATAACGCACTATTTAAAATCCCGGAAAATAAATTACAATTAATATTTTTCATTTTCATAACAATTGAGGACATTAAGTTACATTGAAATCTGATGACTTTAAGCGTCAAACTGTATAATTCACATTAAAATTGGAATTGCTTTCATTTCAAAATGCTCAATACGCTGCAAACTTCAAACCGTCATAATCCTGGTTTGGCTTGAAATTTTTGAGCGTCATAGGAGCCAAAGATTTTTTGAACGAATTTGTGTGTAATAGTACCTTCCGCACTACTACGACGGTACCTGTGGAGTGTGGGCTCTATCAAATCAAATGGTATCAAACTATGCGATTCTCTACCGCAAAATTTTTGCTTTCTCGCTATCCTTGCGGGCAGAGGAAGTATTTCCATTTATAAATCTATTTTTTGATATTTAGATTTAACTGTTGATACTGTTGATGTTGAAGTGTTCAAAATTGGACTGAGGTAAGCAGAAAGGAACCAACCCACATTTTGGAAAAAATTGAGTTATGAGTGGTTTTGAACTCAACCACTGCTCTACTATCTATCACCAAAAATTCAAAGTTTTTGTTGGAGCACATTTTGCAGAAATTGAACTTGAAGTTTATCTTTTACATTGAGTCTTATGCAGGAGCCAAACTTTAAACCTCTTTTCCTCGGTTCGATCCTGATGTGGCTTGGTTCCTTTCTGTTTAACTCCGTCCAATTTGTGTTCTTATTATTTCTCCTCTGAGTGTACTTACTGGCAAAATGAAATTTTCATTTTAATTTGTCCAAGATATCGCCCCCTATCATGAATCTCCAATCCTTGTTGCACATTTTCAACAAAAAATTTTACGTTACGGACGGATCATCACTTTAATGGCAGATTCATTTGCTCAAATGACGTTGGCTCTTAAGGCAAGAGTGCGTGGAGACTTTTTAAAAAACGACAACGACGAATGACGTGTCTTTATGACGGTCACAAGTAAACTCGTTGACGTGAAAGCTGAGCTCCATTATCCAGGCTCCGCTCCAAGTCTAAGTGAGTGAAACCCACGAACAAAAATAATGGATTACACCGTTGAGTCTGCAGCAATCGCGATGAAAAAGGCTATGGATACAGGTAAAACCTGCGTGCGCGCTTGCACACGTGTAATAGTTTCATTCAGTTTTGGTGCCTGACGCCAGACGCCTCAGTCTGACGGGGGAAACTAGGGCAATGAGCTTGTAAAAATGATGGTGCACGGATGCCGTTCATAGTGGACATAACATTGGAAAACTGGCTGCGAGGTCGAACGGAACACGTGAATGGAAATCTACGGACCGAAAATATTTTTAGCTGAATTGTAAAGGATATTCGGCAACAAGCTTTGTTATTATGTTACTCTGTGAAGATGACGCATTAGGTGGCTGACTATCCCTGATTGGCCATTGGGCACGATAGCTGGACGATATCAATTAAAAGACACCACGATTTGTACCTCTAGACGATCAAGATTGACAAGATGAATAAATTAGACTGATTATTTGGATCCATCGTACGTAAAATGGATTGAACCAGTCGATCAAGAAAGAATATTTACTAAATAGTCCTCAAGGAAAGAGAGGGAAGAAGACCTTCGTAACTTTCTGGGTATCAGTAAGGGAGTTTTGACCAACTGTTAAACGTATAAATCTCTTATCAGGGTTGCCATTTTTCATGAGAAATAAAATCTTAAAATTTCATGTGAAATATTTCATGACATTTCAGAAAATTAGGAAAGATACTGAAAACTATTTTTTGAAATTAAACGCAATCTTAATTGACAGGAGAATAGACTTTGCCTTTTGGTATTTTCTAGTGCATGGTACATACCTAGCTCCTGAAAATATGCTTCATATTTTTCATAATTTTTTACAGCTTCATGAAATTTTCAATCTTTCATGATTTTCATTTCACTTGTGCAACCCTGTCTCTCGTTTCTGACAAAATCTTTCATGAATTTGACGATTAACTACCGTAGACGAAGAGCGTTGCAAAGGTGAAATATTTTTCTATTTATCTACTCGTGTGCTTTGAGGGTATAGTATCGAGTAGAGTTGAGAGGGGTCAAGTAAACGGAGAGGAAGAAAACAAGAGTCGATCTAAGAACCGACGTCAATCAATTCTCATTGGGATTGCTTTTCGCCTCAATCTCAGCCGTCTCGACATTTATTAACCCTCGAGTTCAAATAATGTACCACAATCAGTCAGTTGAAGCGTAGGCAGTTTAGGTACAAGGTTTTTGTCCTCGCCGTAGTCGCCGTCTCTTTGATCCAAGAAAATTCACCAATCATAATTTTAATTTTTACAACTGCATAAAGTCACCTCGCGGTTGGTTTTATCTTCCTTGTGCTGCCCTTATGAATTCATTTGTGTTTCAGCAAGATTCTAGGTATCCAAGTGTAAAATTCACGATTCACGTCCTAAGCATAATTTTTTCAAAAAGATTTTCTTATCCAAGTGTGTGCGTCCTTAATGAATTCGATGGAGCAAGTATTCGGGCTCTGCGAATGTTTCATGTTGCATACGCACAAAGTTGTAGGCGTTTTAAGGAGTGTACCGTTGCACGCGGCTCTACAAGTCATTTTGATGGATTCGATGGAGCAACTATTCGTGCTCTGTGGATATGCATGTTGCATACGCACAAAGTTGTTGGCATTTTGAGGAGGGTGATTACTTTCATAGTTGCATGCGGCGCTGCAATTCATATAAATGGATTCCACGAGGCAACTATTCGTGCTTCGCGGGTGTGCTCGTTGCATACGCATAAAGTTGAAGGGGTTTCACTATCTGGGGATGTAAGCTGAGATACAGTTGAGTCTAAAATCAAGGACCTCTGAACTTGGTGAAGGAAGAGATTTGAATGGCTTAACTACATTTTTGGAACTTTCAGCTTTGATTTAAGTACTTTTACTAGATGCGTATAATTCTTAGTGCGTTATGCTGCGCCGAATTATTTATACTATTCATCATGCTTACTGCTATGGAAGCTTGATTTAGACACCAAAAGACAGCTACGCCGCAATTTCTACACCTGAATAGAATATTAGAATATTTTCTATTAAATTTCTGCGTAAATTTAATATGCGTTTTGAAAACTTGCTCTCAAATTTTCTCTCTGTTTGACTTCAGCAATTGAACCTGCAATTTAAATCGTTCAATGACTCACACTTTACCCCGTGAATTAGCATTTGAAGTTGAAACCGATTATCTGAACTGAAGAGAAGTGGTACTCTTCGTTCTAATTTGGAGACGCTCCTTAATGTTTCTAATACGAAAGCTCTCGGACTAGAGTGGAGTGAAAAACTCCTTGAACAAGCGGCGCCAGAAGCACTCAATTAGTGTGGCAATAAACTCATTACGAGGAGTCATATTGGACACAAGATGTCCACGCCTCCTGACCTGAAATTTTGACCGGTTGGTTAATTCATCAGTCGTATAGTTAGCCTGGAATACAGTGTTTTTGCAGCATCCATGACACATGTAAAGTTTGGGGGAAAAACTTACAGTACTTTGAATTCCGCTCAAAAATATATAGGAACATTGTTTTCCACTGCGTATCATGGAGAAAATATAGCTTCGCTTTATATTCTTACAATACTCATGATAGCTTTCAAGTGCCATCTACTTTTTTACAAGCAACCGCGGATAACGAACTCGCGGATACCGGAGATCCACTGTACATACTAACACAAAATAACCGACATTTTGTGTTAATATTAAAAGTAAAACACAAAATGCGAAGTATATAAGCGTAAGGTTAACGTTTTTGGCTATAGTTTTCTTTGAGTTACAGTTGCCAAAGCTTCGGGTTACACGGACCAAATTTTAGGGTTAAAAATCTGCAACCTCGTTAAAAATCAAACGCGAGCCGCCAGGACTGGACCTGGATCGCATCGATGAAGGTCCAATGCCCTGGTCACTCGCAAGCCGCAATCTGTTCGTGACCTTAAGAGTAGCAAAATTACATTAGGTCAGCAGGACACTTTCCTCATCCCCAGATGTCTCAAAGGCCTAAATGTCTACGGTTTCCGCCGATGAACTAAGAATTTAGTCGATCAACCGAATCTTTATTCTGGATAATCTGACTAAAAAATAGTAACTTAAGGGAACCATAATACGGACATTTTTATCTGTTTACCCTTTTCGTGACCGTAAGTCGGACTTGAAATCAACTATGAGCACATTGCAAGAGCGACGATTCTTTTACCTTATTGTGGTTACTTTCATAGGAATTATATGGTTGCAGAAGATATTCGAGGCCTCAAGAGAGGTCGGGGAGGGGGAGGCGGGGTTGGAAGAGAGAGCGGAGGCCGCGGACCACGAAATCGAGTCGATGGAATCGCGAGTAGATGGGATCGGAGACCGACTCCATGGTTTGGTGTCGATGCCGATGCTGCCTGTCGCGTTTGTGGGCAGTTGCGCAAAACATCCTTCCCGCCTCCCACGACTCCTCTGGCTGAGAAAGAGTTTCTGTGGTGGAGGTGGAGGAATGGTCTTGGTCCTTACAGGGTTGCCACTTGATTGTCACGAAAGTGCAGACACCTCCCCTCCTCCCCTCCGACCTCCCTTGGAGAGACGCTTAATGTGGACTTAAAGTAGGGTCTCGGTTATCCGCAGTGATTGGGACTGCGGGCTGATTATTTAAATTGATAGACAAAGCGATAGACAAAGAAGACATATCACGGAGGAAAAATCTTCGTGCATGGGACCCGAAGTTGAGGTCATATGGATCTCTGAAGTTTTTGGATCACGCCTTCGAAAACTTGAGGTCCAGCTGCCGAAGTTCTGGTCAGACATCTGCATGAAGTACTTCGGTGTGTACCGGAGTACTTAAGATGTGTGAACCGAACCCTTCGGTAAGTACCGAAATACTTCAGATGTTTTTTTCGTTTTTTTTTCTCCATGTATGGAGTATGGAGCGATCCTATTAGTTCAAATGGGTGGTTTCAATCAACTAGGGGGAAAAATGATGGACTAATAACTGTAGGATCTCTCGTGGGTTGCCGTTAGTTAGTCTATTACCGACCTCATTTGTCCATTGCAACCACCCGCTTTCACCAATAGGATACCTCACCAAATAGGATATCCTGAAAACTTTTGGTCCTACAGATTTTGAAGCTTCGCGGAATGAACTAGGGGACAAAACCAGAGTAAACCTGGCAATTATGATGGAGGTTAAGGAAATTACGACTGCGAAGTTGCCGGATTGAACCGTCACGCTTCATACCGCAAAATTAAGAAAGATGCTGCACTGCCAAGTTACGCTGAACGTGTGCGGACGTTACGCGTGCAAACATATTTACTTCATAATATTTTTACTCGTCAGAAATAAGTGTCTTTCAATGCTGTCCTAGTCAAAGTAGCGCGGCAATTTTTGCCGTCCCTGCATAATACGCAAAAGTTCAATGATACGAATCAAAGATAAGCTCAATTTTGCAGAGAGGACACCGAAATGCGAGCGACGGAAGTATGAGGGAGAGTCAGGATCTGACTTTCCCATCGACAGAAACTGAACAAATGGCTGAATTTTCAAGCTTGACGTTACTTAAATTTTTCCCGAGAATATTATTGTCGGTCGTCGAGATCTGATGGAGTACACTTTGAGGAACTGAGAAAATTGGAGAGACAAATATAAATAGGTAAGCATGAAAATCTCATGAAAGTTCGGTAAAATCTGATTGTCGCTCGATGAGCCTAAAGTTCTTTAATTCAAGAGGCTCCGCATGATTCTGGGGTGAAAAGCTGATCCTTAGAACTGATCTAAAATCAAAACTTCCCAACATGTGTTTCGCACGTCTTTCACACGTACTCCACGAAGGTTTCTCAAAAAATTTATCCAGGAAAGTAAAAACATGGCAATTGCCAATTTTTTTTTTAAATATTACAAGATCCTTAACCTTTCTTCAGCCTTTCTTGATCAGGGGAATGAGGTATTCTGTTTTTGCGGTTAAACTGCAGGGGAAAAAAGACTACTATTTTTAGTTAGTCCGCGGTTTCCTCTCTCGATTTGAAGTGGTCTGATACCAAAGAATTTTTTAGGCTAATGCTGAAGATAAAAGTTCGAAAAAGAAATAAAAAAATCAATTTACTTCCTTTCTTTTTATCGTGAATACTTGATATGAGAACTCAACATCGGGACAAATCTTATTTTTGTCTTCTGATCTATAAGCTACAACCGTATAAACACGGCTCTGTATGACGTGCGCAACTGACCTTTTCAAAAAACGTAACAGCGATATCTTATGATTCTCCTTTACTGCTTGGAGATTGCGAGATTCTTTCATAAAAAAAAACAGTCGAAAATTATTCGCCGTGGCAACAATATAATAATGAGTAATGAGAAATAGCTCGACCGGAGCGAGAGAGACGGACTCTGAATAGATACTCCGAGGCAAGGTGAGAAGTTTGTCTTTGTATCCTTCCGATGTTGCGTCAAACACCAATGGCTAAACTCGAAACCGCGTACCTATCTCAGTCTGCGATACAGAGAATCGCCCATTCTACTGCGATCTAGTTACGTGGTTTCTAAGAGCAGTCAGCGACATGGCGGTATGCTTAACAAAAATTTCCTAACTCCGCTAAGAATTCTGGCATTGGCCGGTCCAGAAAATTGGCAACATTGTTTTTCCCCATTTAAACCTATGGAAATGTATCGATTCTTGAAGGGGCCAGGTGCTCCGACAAGAATCGATTATTCAATATAGGTTTAAATTGAGGAAATCCGATGTTGCCAAATTGCTGGATCATCTTCTGAATTCAATGCGAGTCCGCGATATCTGCCTACATCTGCTTAGATATCTAAAACATTCACCGAAAAAGAAAAAAAAATTGAAAGAAAGAAAAATTCTACAACTTCATGGTCCGAATTTAACTATTTGGTAGTGTTGACAATACAATAATGTCAATGATTGAGTGGCAAGCGATTCGAATGCCCTCACGGTCTCTTTATGCATCTTTCATTATTCACTTTTCTCAATCTTCAATTCATTCTCACGGGGGTTGTAATAAATAAGACTTGCGGTGTTGATGAATTTTTCGTGATGAAAAGAGATTGAAAATCGATTTTTAGAAATGAAAGAGTGGAAGCTAGGACACTAAAAAAGCAAAACAGCTGCTTCGTTGACTGTTGGATCGACTCAACAATCATCCATTTATGCTGGTGTGCTTTTTGAGGGACCTTCCACCTTCCATATTAACTCTCTTCTCAAAGAAATTAAACGTTTCATCAAAAGATGCCGTTTACGATGATTGAAGGAATATTTTCATTTCTTAATGAAAGCCAACATTTCAAAAATAATTTCAATGGATTTATCTTGCCTATAACATGTATCTCAAAGGAGGTTGATATTTAAAAATATCAAATTTCAAGGTTTCAAAATTGCTTTTTACTTTACAGTTTCTATCAAGCAGTTAGAGCCAAAAAAAACATTATCACTCATTTTCTCGAAATCGTGTTTGTAGCGCTTATCTCTTCGAAAAATAATTGGTTCAACTCACATCTGCCATGGTAAGGGTACGATACTGCCAGATCATAATGCAACATTACACTATCGGCCTTGGCACAAACATAAACCAAACTTTCCGCAACTTATTCGCCTTCGGACATTAGCGAGAGTTCCTAGTCGAAATCTCAAAATCCGATTTCTAATAAAAACGCTCGACTGGAAATTTTGTCTTCGCGGACCAAGGTGTCTTTTCCCGCGAATGGCCACACACATTTTTTGTGCCGTGAGGAAGATTTGCGAAAAAATTGAAAGCCCTGTTATTTTGCATATATATATTTTGCATATTATTCCTTGTTGTTTGGCATATAAAAACATTGGGGGAAAATCAAGCCACTTTAAATGTAGTCCCACCAGATTCCTGGTTACATTTGTCCATTTTTGATACCTCGAATAATGGAAAAATCGTACTTACAGGCATTTTTCTCGACGATCTGTGGCTCGCTGGCCTCGGCCTCTTTGGCTTTCTGCGCGTCGTCGGCGATGTTGACACTAGTGGCCGACTCGATAAGCCTTCTGGGGCTCGAAGCCGAGTTGAAGTAAGGAGCTTTGATATAGTCCATTATCGTAACTTTGGAATGCATTCTACCGCGCAACAAAAAGCCCCGAGCTTTCGACAATTCCGATCGACAGCGTCTACAACTCCGACGATTCACGGGGTTTCAAAAATCCGATCGATAAAGTCTACTTAATCCGACCGAAACTCAGACGATTTGCAAAGTTGCAAAAATCCGATCACAGAGTCTACTTAATCCGACCAAAAAACTCTAGCGATTTGGGAAGTTTCGAAAACCCGATCGACAGTCTAGTCAACCCGACCAAAACACTGGCGATTCAGAAAAGCCGATGGAAAGAGTCTGAAAATAATGACGATTAGCGAAGTTTCCGAATTGAACGCGTGTTCCGAGCCCGACGAACTAGTTCCTAGCGAGTCAGAGCTGAACTGATTCGGCTGACCGATCTCGTGTTCCGGGAGCAGCTGAGTTTTTTCCGGCGGGAAAACGGGGAAACCGGAGCTACGGAGCTTCCAGACGCGCGCGCACTGTCGAACACGCTTGTAACGGTGCTCGCCGGGACAGAGATCCCCTCCCCCCTCCTATCCTCGCCCGCGCTCTGGTGCCCCGCTACTTCCAAACGATGTCAAATTGGGCGGGAAATCGAGGGATTTTGCACCGGATCCCTTGTGGAAATTGCGGTGATTCGACGGTTGGGTACGATCATCAACCCAGCATCTACGAACTGCATTTCTCTTCTCGCTGGTTGTCGCGTGAAGAATAAATAAATCGTTTGGTTTGGAAATGCTACAACTCCAAAAGACCTTCTCGGAAAAGGGCTCTTTTTTGGCTCTTGGGTCCTTGGTGATTTAATCGGCATGTGTCTGAAATGAAATCTCCTGAATATAAACATCTTAAAAGTTTTAATGTGAACTCACAATCAGAGATAGTTACACAGCAGTAATACAGCATCACAAATGCGTAACAGTTTTTAGGTTTACAAAATGCCTGTATTTTACTAAAAGTGTAAACTTTTTATTCCAGCATTGGCACAACCTCGTTTGAACTGATACTAAAAATATTATGAGGGATTTTCTCATTATGAGGTTTTATTTCAATCACATATTAATTGATTTCTAAGGTTTCCGATGAGATGGAACTTGTTTGAGAGGTCTTCCTTTAAAATTGGGTGCATGTACATCTCATTCCGTCGAACTCGCCTCCAATAAATATGAAGGCAATATGCGCGACTTAGGAGCAAGAATAGTTGCGCGCAGTGGTTTTACCACTTCTGCACAGTTTCGGCGAGGAACACAGGAGTTTCTGAGTCGTTACAATGAGAACACATATTTTCCTTTTACTTATGGTAAAAACCGGAGCAGAGAGAAGAGAATGATGACACATAATCCTTGTCTAACTGTGACTTTAGCGTCGCGCAAGCCAGGGAAGGGAACGCGGAGGAGTCATCTTTGCAGTGTGTAAATGAAATAAAAAATCGACGCCTGCACGCAGAAAAAAAGTAAGTAGCGTTGCAAATCTATACTCTTTTTTTAATTTTTAATCAATTCTTATTAAAAAAGCTACACACAGTTTTTGTAGAAGTTTCCGAGAAATTCCCGGAATGATTTGAAATAGAATCACAAAAAATTTTCTTTTCATTAAACAAAAATTAATTTTACGCGAATCAAGTTTCAAAATCGCTGCAACGTTTCAACATCGTCCGAGTTGCTGAATCATTGCAATTAAGATACTTATTTACCCTTTAATTGTGGCAGAAACCGGGCTGGAACAACAGTCAAAAGAAATAACGCGTGGTCCTAGTTTTGCGGCGATTTTAGCGTCGCGCAAGCCAGGGAAGAGAGCTCAGTCGAATGTAGAGTCATCTTCACAATGTGATGCGTCCTCAATCCAGTTAGCGGCAATGTGCCTATACCCGTGGTCAAATAGTTATCGCAAATAACTCTAGCATTGCGTTTGGTGCAATTCGAGAAGTATTCATGCAGTCTTGTAGGCGCTAATATGCGTTCGATGTCGACCGCACTGTTTGGCGCAATGCGAGAAGTATTCATGCAGTCTTGCAGGCGTTGACGCGTTGACGCTTGACACCGATCGCTCCGTGTTCGGCGCGATTATTCAAACTTGCGTTAGGATAATCGCGGCATCGAAAAATAGGACTTACAAGGCCCATGTTGTGTTTCGGCGCCGTATGAGCAGTCCAACGTTGCCTCGTCTCTCCCGATAAAACATTTTTTCTCAGAAAAGTCAGAAAAGTTTTCTATGTTCGCTTTTTTAGATTCAATGAACCATTAAACAAGTTAAGAATTTAAGCACTCTCATACATGATTCTTCAACAGAATTTCATGCAAAACACGATATATTGTGATTAATACTCGTTCGCTCTCTGCAAATTTCAAAGAAATAAACTCCTAAATTTACTCAAAAATTAGAAGTTGTCAAACAAAATCTGGCAACCTCACAATGTCCTTACGGAGTTCTTCCATAGCAACGCAGCGTAGCGGCCAGAGGGGACTGTAGTCAATAGTAAAAATGTTCAATTTCATTCCGGAAGCAGAAAATTTTACGATTTTTCTGAGGCTTCTCAAGTCAGGCCAACCTTCACCTCATCAACTTTCAATTAAACTTTGACTCGTAAGTTCGTAAGTTCTGCCCAGACCAACACGTTTGAAACGAGGAAAACAAAAATTATCCTCAAAAAACAGTAGTCGAGACTGTCATAAAACACGAACTTCGGACCTTATTCATTAACCATGCATATTAGGCTGAATGGATCAAAGATTTTAAAATAATCTTTGATTCTTTCCTCATTTTCTCTTCAACCCACTCTCCCATTTTCGGAAAATTAATTGGGCAAAGTTTGCGCCTTTAGTAATTTTAAAGATCAAAGGTGTCAATTTCATCAAAACTTCGACTTTATCCCTCACCAAAACAAAGTCATGTATGATCTCAAAAGTATAGACGCTTTGGAATCGGTTTATCAAGCGTAGTCAAACATATACTTACTGAGTTTGTAATACTTATCGACACCAAGGTTAGTTATGTTGAAACTGGATACTCACCTGCAACAGAATAATGATAAAAAAATAAATTATAGTTGTAGAAAAAAGAAAAAAATAAATTAATAATATTTAAGATAATTTTACTTGAAAAGTAAACACACATGAATAATGGTATCTGTGAATAATGATCTTACGTCAACACTGTCACCCATTGGAAGTTCTGATGGGTGATATGAGCCAACGTTCCTCAACATTGAAATCATCCGAGTCATGGCGATTTTAAAATCACCCGTAAAATATTTTTAAAAACGTAGAATGCTAAGGGTATCAAATTGGCAGTTTTAGGCACTGAGCTGATCAAAAGGGACCCAGAGTCTCCTTATTCTTCGTTTATGGTGCTTCTAGACATATCTGTTAGGTCCGATTGGACTGCGGTATGATTTTCTGCGCTGTGAAAATTAGCCGTTTGTTAAAGTGAAGTACAAAATTGTAGATTTTGTTCCGAAGTCACGATTTTTTGAAAATTTGATACAAATTCACCTGTTGGATTCCGTCTAAAACAATAAAATATAACTGATAAGTTTGAAACTTTGCAATGAACATACGCAATTTTTGACATCAGCCATCGATTTTACTAAGCAATGGAACCTGGTCTTTGGAAAGGACTACAGTTTTATAAAATACAAAAAATCGGTGCGCTGGGATTTTAAAAATTCTTAAAGCCAAAATAAAAAAGTTTGCATGTATTGTTAACTACGGCGCCTCTTTTTAATATAAAATTTAAATTAATTAGCGAGAGACTTTGGATATTTTTTCATTTTTCCCCTTGTTTTTGCCAACGTGAAACAGGAATCTAAGCGTAGCTGCTCAGTTTGACCTCTCGCAATCTTCAGAAACATTTTTAATGAGCTTAACCCACATTAAGAAAGGCCAATCTTTCAAAATTCAGCCTAAGCTTATCTACTGATAGTAAAATATAAAGGTGAAAAGGCAAAGATTAAAATAAATTTTAACATATTTTATCTGAACCGAGCAGACAATACGATAGCATTGGAGAGAACAGGAATTTAATCAATTTGCATTTTAATTACAATTTATGATATGAAACTCCATCTAGAGTCAGCAGGGGGAAAAAGACGGCACATATTGGATAAAGCTGCTCTGGTATCTGAGAGCAAAAGAGGGGTAGAGAGAGAAGTATAGGAGGAAGAGGAGGAAGAGGAGGAAGAGGAGGAAGAGGAGGCAGAGGAGGAGGAGGAGGAGGAGGAAGCAGAGGAAGAAGATGAAGAAGAATAAAAAAAGAAGTGGTAGAAAATTGAAGGGGAAAAATAGCGATTGAGGACAAGACAAAAAGCTAAATATAGAGTGGCGCCAATTGTTTGCACGACGTTCTAAATATTAATGGAAAAGGGGAAAAAGGAGGAAAATCACTGAGGATAGCTATTTCTTTTTTCGTCAGAAAAGCGTGCAACTCCTACAATATAATATCCAAAGATTGGACTCATCTGATAGATATAGACATGCACAGTTATAATCAGCAGGCTTCTTCAGCTACTTGCGAAGTGCCGAGGCCGTCAAGTCGCGTCCCGCAGAAAAAAAAACCCCTTCAATTGGCCGGGTAGGCTGAATCACAACGTTGAAGCGCGTTAAGTTATCGCTCGCGTTTTCTAAGGCTGTTAATGTTACGCAGCCAGCTCGTAGTTAAATACTTTTCAAGCGGTATGTTATTTACTGAATAATACAGTTAGTGAGGATTGTAATTTCCTTTCAACATATCAAAAACTCCTTCGTCCTTTTTAAAAGAGTCTATGTGATGCATTTAGGTTTAGTATTTTGTCTCTTCTTCAGTAAAAACCGAGTTCATCACAGCGAGTTAAGTTGTTCCCAACACTACACCAAGTAAGGTAGAAGCCAGCCATCGAGAGTGAATCAATACTCCGACATCGGCCTACCCGTGACGTCACATCCATCTCGCAAAATAAACAACACGTGAGGCGCGAGCCGGTCAACGTGAACTGTCCCTCTCCGACGGAGACGTTTCCCCTGGTCAACAACCCGCTGTGAAAAGAAGTCAGGGCGCGGAGATAGTAAAAAAGCCTCGCCTTTTCGCTCCTTCGGAACTTTGAGAGCCGTCCATAAATTACGTCATCCAAGGAGGGGGGAGGGGGTCAAGCGGTGGGTGACGGGGAGGGAGGGGAGAATCAAGCCAAGGATGACGTAAACTTTCCTGAAGGCAAAAAGGCTGCAAATGCTTGCTTGAAATTTGACTATATCTAATGATTTTTATCAATTTTCTGCGTTTCCCCTAAAAAGGGGGGAGATGCACTAAGGATGACGTAATTTTTAGGGAGGGGGGGGGTTCAGCAGAGGATGATGGGTGGATACGACGATGGAGGGAGGGGTCATTAAATTGAAAAAATGGGTGACTTAATTCATGGCCAGCCTGTTAGAAATACTGCCCATAGAAGGGATTCTACCAAAAAAGGCTTCTAAGTTTCTGGAAACCGCCTAAAGAACTTTTTTTTAGGAGAGAGACTTTTCCGAAAATAATAAGATACAAAACTACACAACGTCCGAGTAGTTAGAATTGAAAGTGAATGTAACATAAAATGTAGTCTCACCCTCATCTAAATCTTGAATCAATGAGGAATTCATAGATGTTTTGAAGGAGAGTGAATTGTTTGCTTTTAACACGGTATAATCCAACGAGTCAATAATAGTAAAATAAATTTGGGAAGCGTGGAAAGGGGGAAGAATCCGTAACTAAAAGAAAGTCACAATTACTTCAAAGCTAGCATAGCTCCTAAAAAGAAAGTTGGCGGGAATGAAGCGAGTGATCAGTAAGTGTCGTTGAATTTCTTAAACTTTTATGGTGTAAAACTTGTTATTTTAATTTGTGCACTTAAAGATAAAGGACACTGGCATAAACTGGACTTATTGGCATGCGGAACAGTTGTGACATACCTGGTTTCGAATATTTGACATTTGCAAATTTAACGCGACCATTGCGCTTGGAAAATAAAACCTCTCTGCTATTCCCGAACGACATTATTTTGGAAGTACGTTATAAACATTTATAAATACCAGAAAAGAAAAAGTTAACGTTGATGCACTTTTCTTTTTTGTGAATTCCACCAGAGAGAAATCAAACTTTTATGAACTTAGGGGTGAGCATCTTCAATAACGGTTGAAAAAATTTAATTCTGAGGAGTCGAACTAAGTTACAGTTTGCAATGCACTGTGAAGGAATCGGCTGACAGAAAAAATAAGAAAAAAGGGAGAGAATTAATGGCCGATAGGAAAATCCCATGAACTAGAAGAGAGATGAGAGAGGCCAAAATCTGAGAGAGTGGATGACAAGACGGAAGACAAATTGACATGAGGTCAGAAAACCATTTGCATTGATGGCTCATATAGAGGATGTAATGACTGGGCAATTTCATTTAAGCTATGGTCAGTTCAGATAACGAATAACAAAACTGTTAGTTGAATCATGTCTTTGAAGTGTAGCGACTTTTCTCGCATTGCTAACAATGTCAACAATTAAACGGAAATCTTTGTCAATTTCTTCACGGATCATTTACAAGACATGCACTTATATTTGTGCTCATGGAAAATAATTTTCATTAGTACCTATCAATAGAAGTAACTTGAATGTAATGTCATTCCATAATATTTTCTCCTCTAAATTCTTTTCAGAACGACTAGAATTCCTTTAACGAACATCAAAATTTCATTGAAGGATTCTTGTAGCCCAGGAAAAAGAAAATTCAGCGCGATAATTATTCAAGGCACCTTCCTGATAATCTTAATTTTGAAAATTTGTCTCCATTTCAATGAATTGAATTTAATATCCAGGAAATGAATCAGTTTCATTTCTAAGTATGTTTTAATAGCTATTTAGGTATTTTTTAGTTCTCCTAAAAGTGTTTCGAATTTGAGAAAGATAAGAATTGTGTGTAAAAAGTTGAATATTTTTCCCCCTTTTCTTTGAAAAATTATAAGAATTTTTGCTGACAATGTGCGTAATTTTTACCTTCTTTCAAAACTCCAAGTAGTGTAAAATTGATAATTCTTCCTTGAAGTATTTAAAATCTCATGAGGAGAGACAATGTTGGGCGTTCGATATCAAATGCACAAGGTTTTCTCCTTCGAACCGAAAGATACAATGGCTAATCTCTTTTCATACTTGATGCATGAGAGGTCAAAGCGAGCAAATTGGTGCTCTCAACTTTGACATCGAGATAAACTTTGAGACACAATGGTTAATCCGATCAAATCAATACTCGACAAGATCGCCGATCGATTCGGAAGAGAATGACGTCATCAAATCGAGAGACACTTCCAACACCAATCATAATGAACTTTGAAGGTTTCTAACTGAACCTGACAAAGCGGCATAATACCTCGGACAGATCTGAAGTTCGTACTGAATGTGATTTTATTCAAGCCATACGTTCATCTTTCAGTTCTTGCAGCAAAAACTTCAAGCAAATGAAGGGTGTGCATAAACTGAAACTAAATAATGCCACTGGTTTTTTATGTTTAAAAATGTAGCAGGCAGAAAAATCGGACGGAGCCTTTTTGTGAAAATGCCCCAGTGACAAGTAATGAGAATTTCCAAAAAATATGAGCCTTGATGATTACGATGCTGTTATTCACAATCCAGAAAAGAGGGTGGGGCTTAAATCTCAGTTGACATTCAAATTAAGAGTAAACAAACATATTACGTCGTTCCAGGGTTGCAAAGTCATTGGAATGAACTAGAAGAAACAGAGGGCAGTTGAAATGAGATTTCGAGTTTTTTGAACGAAGCTGAAACGTTATGCAATTTAAGGCATTTGAAACTTCGTAATTATGCAAGAGCCATTAAATAATCAGATTTCGGAACTATGATAACGTATGCGAGAGTGCTTTTGACCGAGAGAAAAAACTAAGAGAAGACAGGAGAGAAGGAGTCGCTGATGCGTGGAGGAAATATGGTTGATAACAGTAAAAAAAAGCACAAGCGCTGATGCTAATCTCAATCTCGTGTCAAAAATGGACAATTCAGAAAGTAGATAAAAGTTCCGTAAAAAACTAATTATATTTTTAGTATTTCTCGTTAATTTTTATTTCTCTCTGCCTCTCTTTTAATTATTTCTTCTTTTTCCTGGGAAAAACATGTCTAAAAAACCTAAGGAAACTAGGGACTTGGTACTTTCGAGGTAAATAAATCGCCTTAATTGTATCTTGATTCGCAATGTCGAAATTATGATATACCGTTTTCAGGGCATAAAAATTCCGGGTGAAATGCAAATCTATTGGCAAACAGTGAAATTATCTCCTTACGGAATTGCTGACGGAATCTGAAGATCCAATTTTACGACCCACTTTAACAAAAGGCGTTCTACTGAAAGTTTTAGCTTCGTACTCCATGAACCAAAGTCCATTTTATAATGGATGGTCAGGGAATGAGAAAATCCAAGATGGAGGGGGGGATACCGGTAAGAGCCTTTGACCGCTTGATTGGCTGACAGCTTACTGGCTGCAGCGTGCCAAAACAGTCTCATCCAATTAACGACCAGTGCTGCAATGCCAACCTCCAGTTACCATAAGGCTACAACACGCACGCTATTTGGTCAGCCGACATAGCTAATTTATTTCAGGAGTACGAGTTTTATGATCCAACAGAAATTAGAATATGCAAAGTACGCGAAAGCACATATGCATACCAGTGGGGAAAACTTATAATTTCTCCGAAGCCGCTGACCTTTAGTCAGTGTGGTATGCGACTCGAGCCGCAAATATTAAAGATAGTTTCTTATTGTTCAACCATTGGATGCCTCGTTTTTTGTTATTTTTCAGTCACATTTCAGAGACATTTTAAATTAGCGTTATTTATTTATTTATTATAGTCTCACTTTTTCCTTGGCTTCCTGTAATTATTCGTTGTTTCACTTAGTCATCATTATTATTTAATAGTAATTAAAAAATTAAATGCATGGGCATGTTCAAAAATACGCGCTTAATGTAGTACATCGTGCGAAGCACGGGCAAACCGATAGTACCTGGTAAATTCCTACAGCGATTAGAATTAATTATTTTAAAGCCTAAAACTTATTCTAGAGACTGTATAATTTTTTAGGGTGTTATACACATGTGTTTTTTACGTAAAAATTAAACCATTGACGTATGTGCGTCATGCTTAAATAAAAAATGTTCATTGTTCTTTCAGAAATTAAAAAAGAAGGAGAAAAATATATAAGAAAGACAATTCACAAAACGAATGCTTGGTAAAACAACTAAATCTCTTCATTGAAAATTCTTTGAGATTCGTTTGCGATCGGGACCGACGTAAACTAGATTATTTTACTTCCTTTTTGAAAAACACAACGGCACGATATTTTCATACAGCACCTAAAAAGCAAATGTCAATGTTCATCTACAGGAAGATGCATGATATACGAGTAAAATGACCTCTCTCTCCTCAAAAACAAGAAAAAAACACTGGAAGTAACTATGTAAAAAAGAGTAATTTAACTTGCCATCAGACATTCAATTGCACAAAAAACAAACGAATACGTGTCAGTAAATCGTGTATCAAAACAAGTATTCAAAACATGGTCAATCTGCAAAAACATCTGGCAGTCACATTGACAAAGCTCACAAGATATTCAAGTTTATTATTTTTCCTTGAATGTAAATTCGTTTGTTGGCTCATTGTTTCCTCTGCAAAAATGAACGACAGTTGTTTCCAAATTGAGGAGCACAGATAGAATGACAAAAATCTTCAGAATATGAATTAAAATATTGGTCGATCAGCCTTGGGACATTCAAATCTGGTCAGCGCAGAAATCTAAGCTCCAATCTCCATCAGTCTAATATCATTCGAACGTTGCCAAATTTCATTCAATAAATTGCAGATTTTCTTAAGAACGAATGAATTTTTCCTTTGAATTTCTTTGAGAATTTTATCCATAATTCAATCTAACACGTCTAAAATAATCAAGGGAACATATTCATAAATTATCTCAGAAATAAATATTTCACCCGGAGAAATTTGGTAACATTGGAATGTTTAAACGGCGTTTTTCCATGATGGATCGTGAGTACGCAGAGTATCCCCGGAATTTGCAAGAGCTTTAATATTGAGATTCTGTCAGTAATGGTTTTTTTACTTTGTAAGGAACCTACTCCTCTACCATAGAGTACATAGAGTCGTAATGTAAATGGGAGAGCTGGCGCCATGTTCTGCTCGACGAATTCCGAGTCCGGTGTGCGCCGAGTTCGGGTCGCTTTTTCGATACATTTTCGATCCAAAATGGCGGTGTGGAATACGTGGTAATTCCTATCTCCGTTGTTGTTGTTGTTGTTGTTGTTGTCATCGGATGGCCGGGTACCCGTGTTTCGCAAACAATCGATTATGTATCGAAAAAGTGACCCGGCGTCACGCAGGAGTCTCGGAATTCGGGACATGGAAAATGCTTAAAAGTGGCGCCAGCTCTCCCAATTACATTACGACTCTATGTACTCTATGTCCTCTACTGAACTTACAACCCCATCCTGATAAACACTATCCTAGGATTAGGTACAATCTAGTAAAGTTTCAAAATGGAATAAGCTGCACACTGACGTGGCCAGAAAGTTTATACACTCCTGAAAATCACGAAATTTACTTTTTAAAGGAGAAATTTTTCAGTCAGAGGGGGCGAGGGTCAAGACTCCACTCCCGGAGCCTCCCTCTCTCCCTCTAGCCGTACACCACTGGTCCTGCAGCCAACTTTTCTCCTGCTGAAAAGTATAATTAGCTTTTAATTAGATGTACTCTGCATTCCTCATCATTCCTGTTTTTTTTTTTGGATCCAAAAAAATTAAGTCCGTGTGAAGGTCTTTTTTTTTCAAAGGAACCTAAGAAAACGGTCGAATAATCTACCAGCCGTACTGTTGTCACAGTAGACGTTTTAAAACAATGCCGCGTTCCGGAGCCTTAGAGGCTCTTGAATGATGCAATCGGCACGTTAGAATGACTGCTATGCTTACTGCTGACCATGAATGGGAAGGCGAGCGCTTATGCAGGTTTCACTCCGCTGACTTAACTCAGATATGCGCGATTGTAAACGCAAGAGTAAACGAAAACCCCAGGAGTGAGCGCATTTTTATTCGCTTCAAGTACATGCATAATTCAATAGAAACGCATTAAATCTGTCTTCATTCCTGCAAGAAGTACATTGAAACTTCACTGTGCTACGGATAAAAAAGCTATGGACACTTTTAACTGTCTCGGTATGCATCATATTTGAGAAGGTTAAAGGATTCTGAATCTTATAAGTGACCATAGTTCCCGATAAAGAAAACAAAGAAATAGATTCTGAATCTCTTCTCACGAGAAGGCAGAAAATCTCATGAAGTGAGAACTTTCCTTGTAAGTTATGGTCATGAAATATAGTTTTACATAAATCTTGCCGTTATTAATACCAGCTTAATATACAATGATGGCACATTCACGAATTCAGTAGTCCTCCTTCTTATTTTTCTTTTTCTTTCTCTCCTTCTCCTTCTTCTTCTTCTTCGTATTTTTCTTCTTTTTCTTCTTCTTCTTCTCCTTCTACATAGAACGGAATTGTTCTACTTATTCTGTTCCTAATATGATCTGATATCAGGTCATTTCAATGCTGCTCTGTGGTTAAATGTGCCTTTTCTAGTAGTTCACACACAGATCAATACAAAAATGGGGGATCACAAGTATATCTACAGCAGCACGCAAAGTTGAGGGGCTGCGGAAATCGAGCAGTATAAAGCTCCGCAGTGCACGAGACATAGGGTCTTGTTTTCTTCTCTCTTTTTGAATGTAAGATTTGCCAATCGATGAGGATAATATTTGCTCTCTTTAAATCGTTGAAAAATCGAGTACCTAAATTCCTTCCCGCAGCATTCCTCAAATAAATCTAAAGAATAAATTAAACTTGCTTGAAAAATGATTGTGCGTGCAAGGGTTGAGTAGAATATTTCAGTGATTCCTCATTTCTATCCAAGCGGGAAAGAAATCCTGACTTTACCGAATACTTTTAAATTATCTTCACTCAACCTATGTTATTCATATATTTATTCGGATGCACCGAAAAAATTAGCATTTTAAAAAAAAGATAACAAGAAAATAAATCGCAAACATGCAGAGAATGTATCATCATAGTTAATCGTGTCAGTGGAGTTTCTTCAAAAGTCTGAGGCGCGTGGTTTGAAATACAGCAAACCATAAATAAACGTACAATGTATGTAGAGGTTCTGGCTCAAATGAACTTGCGAAAATTCAACTCACGTGCGGATGCAATTTATTTGATAGTCCTTGTGACGTCAGTGGAACGTCTCTTTCGTCATGGAGACATTCTAACATTACCGGTCAGTTGGACGTATTTTTGCCAAACGGAACTATGTGCATTAAGACGTGATCTCTGGGACCCATAAGATTATATATGCATAACAGGGCTCACGTCTTATTGCACCTAGTTCCGTTTGACAGAAGTCCAGTTGACGGTAGGGTAGGCACCTACTTGAACCTCTCTAGACATGTTATAAGATCTACCATGCAAATATCATACCAAACAGGAAACAAAGAAGCACCACTGAACAGAATTTATACGAATTTACACGTTATATTACGTCGTTCCTGTTCAGAATTTTACTCATGGAGAACGATTCTCGAAATGAAAATTTTTGAAGTCACTCCAAAGACTGAAAGATTCGTTAATCGAAAGAATTTCTTTCAACACAGCCTGGGCAACTTTTGTATCTGTAAATAATTCAAACATCCCGCTTTTTAAAAAACCAAGATCTGCTGAGTGTCAATCCTGCACAAAATTTGGAATATTCCCCATTGTATGAGATATTCAAATTGCTGGTTTACCTACTTTCAGAAAATTATAAGTTCTACTGCATCACAAGAGGAGAGAATTTTTGTCTAACCTGACGCAGATAATTTTCTGAAATTCATTTCAATGTTTATGGGACTTGTGTGGATTTTATTTTTTCCAAACAGTAAAACATTGGGGTTTTTACAAACAAACTCTATTTGAAAACGTTAATACTTCCATTATAATATTTATTCCAGTAATTTTCATTGCGCAAATAGCCTTCATGCAAAATCAAAATACAGAAACGTGTAACTCATATATAACTTAAATGCAAACCCTGTAAAGCGGTCTACTGTAGCCACTCTCATAATGCTTGTTTTTCCTGCATGCTACCTTAAGAAAAATAATTAAATGAAGCAACCGACGCACCATACAATCCCCTTTTTTCCTCTTTGTAAGGTAGAAGAGGAAAAGCATGCTTTGATATCAGATGTAGCTTTACCTTGGCGACGGATTTCAATACGCGACATTTTGGAATTGAAAGGCTCCTGGACTTCGTTGTTTAGCTCTTGTGAACTCATATAAAAGAATCCTTGTTGCAGTCACGTCAAACAGAATCAAGTGGACGACACAAAACAAACATAAGCATCCCCCCAAAAAAATTTCTGATACTTTTTTTATTTTTTACTTTCACTTTTGTTTGGCAGACTTAGAGCTAGATGTTGAAAGTTAGTAGACCAAAGCACATAAAGTCTGTGTATATTAGGTCAAAGCGAGTCTTTTGAAATAATTGCAATGGGAAAGGAAAACTTTCAGAGATTACGATATCGAACGAAAGCTCACACCAGTACACAATGATGATGATTAAACATTTTGACAAATTTTATGAACAGCTGTATTGAATGCCCTAAAAGATAAATAAGCAGAAAATGGTAGGGGAAAACTGTTTGTTTTCAGCAATTTTAGAATTTGCTATTTAATAATTATTACATGTATTTTACGTACAATAAAGTTTCAAGGCAGCCGGCACGATAACTTTAGTCGTGTAGTATGAATCAAAGTACACTTTCCTCGACACATCGTAAAATGCTCTAAAGGACATGGGCCACATTTTCGCCACCGGTTTTCAGAAAATCGATTTTGAAACTATTATCACCAAGACGAGATGAAATAAGGAACAGGAAAAATTATTTACTTCTCTCGCAAACTGAGAGACTTTTTCTTTCTTCCTTTTCAAAATTTAAAAAATAATGTTACGCTTATAAAAAGTTTTGATATACTATTGTTCACTCTTGTATTTTGAAGTAATATGGACAGATGTGACAAAAAATCAAGCGTTCACTTTCCCAAGAAAGTCCTTTGGAACGTGAGACGATTTTGAGGAAATCGCACGGTTGCGCGGGAATCAGAACTAATTTAAACACAGGGGGCGGCCGAAAATAAACACGACGAGGGGAATATCCCCCGTTGGACTCGGAGAATATCGTCAAAACCGGTTCGGAAGGTTCAAGCGACGGAGCATGACTGAGGCAAATTTGAACTCGGTTCTCCAGCGCGGGCAACGATACCCAATCAAACTCACATGATCGCCAGTAGCAACGGATAAGTGGTATGCTTGTCTTTTGATAGCTTACGGTTCCACCTGTGAGCTTTACCTTGCGAACTTTCCAGACGCCCCCCCCCCCCCCCCCCCCCCCNGCCAACCTCCACCTGGCGCGGCGCCGACGTCAGCGTAGCGTGGTCGTGTTGCGTGATAATCATCAGTTGGTGGCGGTACGGCGTGTAGTATCACAGCGATCTGAAGGTGCCATGTCGATCAGTGATCAAATGGACGGAATCAAGCAGATGCAGTCTGACTGATTTTCACGTCGACCAATTTCCTCTTGTGTTTTGTTTTACAACTGATGATGACTATGCTGTGTAAATTTCTCTTAATTTACCATTTAGATCATAAAGTCTGTACTCACGTACCGAGAGTAACGTAAGTCCGTAACGAGAAGTAACGGAGTTTCTGCTACCCCTTCCGCTGCCCTCCTCCGCACAGAACCTCCCCCTTCCCTCCCCCCTACATTCTGATTAGAGCTCAACGGAAATGAACGTTATGGACTGTATTTAGGTTTATCCTCTTTAATGCCGTTATAATTATGTTCAAGAACGCGAAAACATCCAAAAGCGCAAATTTCCATGAGCGCATGATCCAAAAGCGCAAATCGTCAATTCTTTTGAGGGGTGGCTCGTTTGCACAAATGGTAGTGTGGTTTGGGGCAACAAATGGGCACAAAAAGAGAGAGGGGATCAAGTGGTCAATATCCGGCCTAATCTAAGGTAACGCAAGGTTGAATGAGGTTGAGTTAGGGGTAGGCTGGTTTCCACATTTGCGCTTTTGGACGACTACTAAACTTTTGTTCAAAATCTGCGCTTTTGGTTTGTGCATTTTTGCGCTTGCCTCCTGTCCTTACGCTCTCGGGAATTAGCGCTTTTAGAAAGTGAACGTATCCATAGGACTCTGAAATGTATTAATAAGTCTAAAAATGTTTGTTTTTCTATTTGGTCTATTTACCTATAGTATCATCGCTAAATTTATAAGTTATTGAAGGATTATTAGTAACGCACAGACTTTGATGTTAACATAGGAAATCAAAGTCTCCACATCAGAGTGGCTTCTTCATATGTTTCACGTGCTCGGAAATGTTTAGGACACGCATTACGTCAAGCGGAACTTATCTATTCAACCCCAAAAATGGATCCGTGTCTAAAGAAAATATTCAGTCTCGGCGTATTCGTCGAGCACGTGAAACACGTGAAGAAGCCATTCGGATGCGGAATCTCGGGTCTCCTTTGTTAACGTCAAAGTCTGTGCGTTACTCACAACCCTTCAATAACTTGTCAGGCGAGCGTTTTTATACTATAAATAGACTAAATTAAGGAAACAACAATTCATGGATTTATTTATAAATCTCAAAGTTCTAAGATAACCCACTCGAAATGGCAGGAGTCACGTCAATACCTCAGCCGTAATTTCCACGCACTTTATATCTAGTTTCGCGACAACACTTCACTGCACAAATACGCCTTCAGCACAGTGACAAATGGAATCATCTCATTAACATCTATTCAACATCTTTTTCACATCTCGTCAGCATGAGCATTTTTGAGAGGGCACTTGACATCTCATGACGCATTTCTGCTGTTTTATTCCTCGTCCTTAAAATTCTCAGATCCTCACAGGAAATCGTCAATTATCTATAACTGAGGGCATTTTTGCGCACATCGCCTAAAATTACTAAAAGACCACTCAACTGTGATAAAAATTGATTATAATGAATATGTGATCACGTTTCATTACGCAGAGACTTTTGAAAATTTCCGTCCTAGGACTTTCGTTTATTCCATCCGTTATCCGAAAACCTGGCTGTATAGTCGAGAGGCTAAAGTTTCTTCAATAAAATGAGTAAGTTGAGTTGCTTTACGATTTAGGATATCTCTTAATGTGCTGGTTTTTTGCAAAATTACGAATTTCTTTTTCTGACTCATCCACATTAGCACCTATCTGCATTAGGAAGCTAATGGCACATATGAGGACAAATCTGTAACAATAGCGGATGTGAAAAATTACCTTTTCGAAACACGCCTAAAAAACTGTTTTGTTCGCACAAAAATATAATATGTTTGGCTCTGGCATAATGTACAGATCTGGAAGATCCCCTCTCAAGTATTTTCTCAAAATTTTCTCGATGCCAAAACAGTTTTTTGAATGTGTTTCGAAAAGGTAATTTTTCACATCAGCTATTGTTACAGATAAGTCCTCATATGCTGATTCTAAAATAGGTAAAAATGACAGTTCCTCGTTGCAGAATGTGGTCCAAATGGCGTTGCTCGTTCTTCGAGCAAAATCGCAGACCTACTTCAAACGGCATTCATAGCTTCGATCCGGAATTCTAGATCATCAAATCGCCATTTCGCAATGTCAATCAATGTCAAACAAAAATCAGCATAGCCGCACGATGCGGCAAAACGCAACTCGGTGCGCGGTCGGCGCATGGCGAATACCTAAAAAGATGGTGTAAAATCTGCGTGACGGCCGATTTGCCGCGAATCTTATGGATATTTGGAGCAAGTTCCGTTAGCGTGACACGGTGGTATAGAAGTTTAAAGACAAAATCAGGATCTTGGGTGAGTTTGCTATCCATTATACCTGCCGAGTAATTTTTGCGTGTTGGAGCTCATACAATAAGTTATCAGTTGTTACGAATTATTTATGACTCTTTTCCCCAGTAATGTGACTGTTTGCGACAGGAAAAGGGTCCTTACACGACACATGTAAAATTTTCAGCAAATCGATTTTTGACGGTTTTGACTGAAAAACCGAATTTAGAATTTTTGACGAGAGATTCTCTTTAGTTTCTCAAGATAAAAGTTTCAAGCAATCCGATCCATTTTTGCGCTAGTAGAGAACGCAAACTTGTATTGAATCCCGGTAATTTTGTGCTCAAATATGCAGATTAAAATTTCAAATATCTTTTCCTCGAAATTACATTTTAAGCTGCAAATCTCAAACCGGCACAATGCCTGTTTTGGTTAACATTTTTCAGCTTTTTTGAACTCTTCTTTTTCGTAGGGAATTCCTATTTGATTCGATATATTACTGATTCAATTTTGAGCTCCTATTGACTCATGTCTATTTTCCCGGGGACAGTGACCTAAAAATATATTTTGCGAAGCAAATTTTTCGTGGTAACAGCTATGATTTCCTGTAGAGCCATTTTAAGCACTCGCTTTGAATTTTATGGCGGAGGTAATATTTTGCATGTATCATGATTAAATTGTTTTTACGAGGATCTGCTGTTTAACGGATACGACTGTTCCACTTGCATAAGAGTCAAAGGTTCTGTTTAATGCCTACTTACATTTCCATCACGGTTACTAAAATACACTTAACCAGGGCCGGATTTACCTACATGCCGCCCATGGGCCGCCTGTATTTTTCCGCCCCCTTCTCATTTGTTTTGAAACATCATTAGATCGTATTCGACAGTGGTTCGATGTATTGTTTGGTTCAAAACAATAGAACATAACCTCAAACAAAAATTTTTGGATTTAATTTGGAAAAGCTGAAAATGAGAAAATTCCCAACAATTTCACTTTTCATTGGCATTTGGTACTTGAGAGAATAAAAATTTGATCACATAAGACCCGTTACCTCAGATTTCTAAATTGACTTTTGAGGCTTTGATTACATATTGAACCAATCGATGTCAATATAATCTCACCTGTGTGATCTGTCGAATACGATCTATAAAAACCATCAAGTGAACGTGCCGGTGGGGGAGGGGTGTATAAGACGCGTTTACTCGTGTTGGGCACATTTTTTGTAAAAGCCCTGTCAACACTAACAAAAGTTCAGTTCCGTAAACCCATCCCTGTTTGGACAAGGCCTTCAATTTATAAAAAAGAACGAAATAATTATGAAAGAACAAACATAAATGTGGTTAAAAAGTTTAACTTCCACCGCCGCGCCGACCGCACTGTGTTGGCGCAATGCGTGAGGTATTCATGCAGTCTTGTAGGCGCTATGTGTTTCACGCCGATCGCTGCTGACCACACTGTTTGGCGCAATGCGTGAAGTATTCATGAAGTCTTGTATGCGCTATGGGCCATGCGTTTCAAGCCGACTGCTGCTGACCGCAGTGTGTTTGACGCAATGCGTGAAGTATTCATGCAGTCATGTAGGCGCTATGTGTTTCATGCCGACCGCTGCGCTGCTCCGTTCCAGGTTAAATTTCGTGTTTGATTTCTCTTTTAACTCGACTAATTAAATGTGTTGTCTCTTGTATCACCGAAAGAAGACAAAATTAGAAATTACTGTACTTTTTCTCTCAGGAAATGAGAGATTTTGTCACCTACTCTCGTTTATAATTTATTTTCTGAATCCGATTGCTTTCTCTCATTTTTTGATACCTACATTCAAAAAGATTGCAAAATTTGCCGCCCCCAAAATTTTTCCGTCATGGGCCGCGGCACATGTGGCCACCCCCTTAATCCGGCCCTGCACTCAACTACTCCTGGAGAATGATAAGTATATTATTGCCGGATGCCACCAGATGCAGAGAATAGTTACCATCTTACCACTCAGAAAAATCTGACTGTAAAATAATTACAGCAAAACCTTAAGTTTTCCGCCAATAATCAACGAACGCCCTAAAGACATTTAAGGGCGTGGACACCTATTTATCATGTGCACCTCTCAGGTATGATCATTGCCGGCAATGCCGTTGCTGTTGGTATTTTAAGATAAGATATCAGATAAATAACAATAAAATAAAACAGTGTTGGAAACTGTTATCTTCAGTTTGGCATTAGGTCTTGAGAGCCACTTAACTATCAGAGGCAGCCGGCAGGACTGGAGCTCACTTTACGGTGCAATTTCAATGTCATCTCTTATACCCTCATTCATCTTTATCCACGGACAAGAATATGGCGAGATAGTTAAGTAGTACTCTAAAACGCAGAAGTGACCACCTCACTCATGAAAAGTTTTGTGATGACCAGGTTTCACATTATTAAATCAGGTTCTGTCATCGCGATGATTGTAACCTCTCGAGGACAGAAAGAAACGAATTTTCACTCACCAATTTGATAAATGGTATTCAATTTTCCCAAGGAACTCATATACACGAGATTAAATAAAAAAACAATGATCAAACCAGGCAATTGTATTTACAGTTAGTCAAGTTTCATAGATTTACGATCATTCGCTTGTTGTTGACGAGTAACTTTTTATTTTCCACGATTTTAAAAGTAAACATTGAGTAATCCATGCACAAAAAGCTTCGGTTCGGAGAGTCGTAATTACGGGCTACATAGTACTACCGTGCGTTTTGGGTGAGGGACCCGTAAGTTCCGTATATTCAGGAATCGGAGCAACAACGGCCCCTAAACCCGGAGCAATATGAGCTCCCGGCTCAGTGTCCGGCAGTCCGGGTCCTGAATGCGGAACTTACGGTTTCTTCACTCGCAACGCACCGTAGTGCTATATAGCCCGTATTTACAGCTCCTGGAGCCAGATTTCTTTAGTGAAAATGATCAAACATTTCACATCTCGCACCTTCTTAATTACACCTTCAAAGTAATTATTTTGTTAAAAATTGTCAAAATATCCAGACTTTTCATACAAGAGCAAATGATTGATTATTGGCCCAGGCTTATGAAAAAGAGCATAATGTAACACCCTTAACATGTACATTGGAAAACGAATTTCCACCTTGAAAACTCACCAGCTCGAATAAACGGCCGCTCTGGAACGCGGAATATGATGCTCCCATACTCGTCGTAAGTGTTGTTGTACATTTTGATCCTCGGATGTTTTTATTCGGAAGAAACCGCAATGTTTACCGCACGGCTTAGCTGTCGACCACGCTCACTGATAAACTGCGGAGGTTTCGCAGAGGCGTCACCAACGGGAGACGCGGACGTGGAATCGGGAGAGAACTGGGAGTGAAGAAAGCCGGCGTTATAGAAATGATAATTGCCTCGTTTAAAATTCACCCGAGAATCGTCGGGTAAACAGGCATGAATTCTTGTATGGAGCCATTGTGGTCTCTGCAAATACGCTCGACGTCGAATTAAGCTCGAGCAGGCCACGGGCCTCCCAAACAAAACTGAAGGCGATCTGGACTACGTTTTGGAATTAGGTACTAAACTTTCTAGCTCATACGGAAAAACACGTATGTCTATAGGGAAACTAATAGTGCATACGTTGTTTTGAAACTGAGCCAGAAATTGGAATTGCAAAATATAGTTCAACTGGGAGCTAAAATTTCTGGCTCATTCTTAAAAACACGTATGTCTATAGGGAAACTAATGGTGCATACGTTGTTTTGAAACTGAGCCAGAAATTGTAATTGCAAAATGTAGTCCAACTGGGAACTTAAATTTCTGGCTCATTCGTAAAAGCACGTATGTCTATAGGGAAACTAATGGTGTGTACGTTGTTTTGAAACTGAGCCAAAAATTGTATTTGCAAAATGTTGTCCAACTGGGAACAAAAATTTCTGGCTCATTCGTAAAAAAAGGTATGTCTCTAGGGAAACTAATGGTGCATACGTTGTTTCTAAACTGAACCAGGAATTGTAGGTCTCACTAGCAAAATGTAGTCCAACTAGGGACTAAAATTTAGGGTCGAACAGTGGATCGAATCAATTAGAGAGGTCGGAAATTAAATTTTTGACTAAAATTGCAAATTTTGATGTTTATTTCGTCATATTATAAATTCCAATGGGTGCTTCAGGTAGCAAATTTTACTAGAAAACCAATTAAACCACCTTTGTAATCTCAAAGTTTTGTAGAAACAGAGTTATGATCGTTTTAAAGTTTCCACATTTTGTCCGACCTCTCCTATTGCCTCAATCCACTGTGCGACGTTTCCCCTTATCACGACAGAGAAGTGGACGCGAACTTTCACGCAGGAAAAGTTGGCTAAAGCGCGGATGTCTAAACCTCAGGATGTTACGCTTCGAGGCCTATTCATCCTTTGTGGCTACGACTAAAAAGTACCCTTTTAAGTCAGTCAGTCGTTTCTCTACTGAGCCGATATCCTCTCTCTTCCTTTGCATAGAGATCACTAAGCAAACCATTATGTGAAAAACTTTGCGAGACCAGCATTTAGATGAGAGATCCGAATTGCTACCCGGACAAGGACGACTTCATTTGTCGCAGAAGATTTATGGTCTAAATAATTGCAGGAGAGCTTCGGCTTGGATTGTGATAATGTCTATTGTTCTCCTATACCTAAATCTACGCTTAGGTTCTCAACCTCTCTCCTCGCCCGCATGTCGAGTAATTTATTGCCACTTATTTTTCCCGTGGAGTTGGACCGACGGGGGCCAATAAAACAACAGCTTGAATCAAACGGATAGGCTTACAGCTTAAATCATACATCGATTTCGAAACTAGAAAACCCTGTCATTCGATTTTGGACATTGAAAACTTTCCGTCAGGTTTGTTACAAACTAATTTTCGAGTAAATGTCAAACATTTTCAGCCTAAGATTGACACTCCGATCCATCATTGATATAGAATCAGAGAGGAAAATTACCAGCACCATCCGGGTACCCAAGAGCAAAAAGTAAGAATCATATGACTTTCGATCGAGACGTAGATAGAAAGTATTGAAAAAATGAATCTGTTAAATTAATAAACAATTTTAGACTGCTCTCTGCATAATCTCAGTGAAATGTCATTTTTGAAGCTTTTAAAAGGTGTATTTAGTGAAAAAAACTGGATCAAAATAGTTTAGGTGAGCGTGAGCAAATTGGACGAATTTGCACCCTAAATAAGCCGTGAACGAAAATTGGCAAATCGATGGCCCCTTAGGTATCTCTGTTTTAAATTCCAATGTGAATTTTATCTTAATTTTTAAAATGCAATACTTGAGATAAAGAAGTGGTACGGTGCTCTTATGAACAGGGAAATAAAATATTATTTTTCCAAGATCTGTCGAAAAGACGAATGTTCAGAAAAGCTCAGTTGAACAAAACTTAATCCTGTACTTGTGAATGAACCGCAAGTACAACACATCTCTCAAGCCGATAAAAAGTATGTCACTCAATGGTGTTTACTGAGGAGGCTCAGTCTTATCTATCGAGCACTTTGTATACGTCAAAATCATTGAGTGACAATATCCCACGGTCTACTCTCATCAGTCAGAATATTGACGATTTCGCGAAAATTTCCAGAGGCTGTTAGTTTCATTTAAATTATTGTGCTGAATATTAATGACAATGAATGACAACAGTACTGATTTTAAAAGGCATGGATATAACCTCAATAAATTTTGGCATTGCTATAATTGTGCAACTTCATTTCCATTGCACGAAGAAGCCTACCGAAGCTCAAACTCAAACAAGTAGACAAGTGCATGTGTCTCAAAATGTCGTGACTTTGCCGCTCAATCATACCTCTAAATTCAAAATGAGGTCTTCACATAGAAAAACATTCCCTTATCAACAGTCTGAAAATGTTTTATTCCTTAAATCATGAACAATTTTCCAAGTAGATTTTCCTGGGGGCTATGCACAATAGCTGATGAAGAACCTATGGTACCTTCAGTAGGAGAGTATGAACATGTCATTCGATGGAGGTTTTTGGGCTTAAAACGGTGGCCTACATTCCCATGTAAACTAATGCAGGATATTTACTGCAGGGAAAACTAATTATTCAGACTCAAGTAGAGTCAGCCTGGCATCGACCGTTGCCTAATTTCCCGTCAAGTTCTTTCGTTTGACACGAATCGAACCTTGTGGAAATACTCTTTTTGTTCCTCTACGTTGCTCAGTTTTTCTGTAAAAAAAAACACCCCCCCCCCCCAAAAAAAAAAAAACCGAAAACTTGGGAGGAAATTAGGCAATAAGATCTGCAGTATACGGGTTTTCTGGTTAAATCCGATGGACTACATTCCGCAATGAAAAACTGATATTTCGGGCTCATTTTAGAAACAACGCATAAGACATTCGTTACTTTCCCAATGCAGACGGGAGTTTTTATGTTAGAGCAACAAAAAGTGGTTCCTTATTGCGAAATGCAGGTCAACCCGTCGTTTCCCAGTTAAAAGAGCGTAACCACATTCGAACGTTGCCAAATTCCCTTTTCTAATTTTCATTTTCCCTTAGAAACTTTTGTGTTTTTACTTTGAAAATTTCACATATTTTTGGTACAGATTGTCGTCAAAAATCAACGAAATTTTGGACGGACATCGCGCGTTATTCTTCGTGTGAAAACGAGACTCGAGTTCCGAATTAGATTTTGCAACCTTGAACTGGAGATACGTTTTTTTGTCCGGGAAACGACGAATTTTGGAATAGATCTTGAAAACATAAAGAACTTAGGAAGGAAACGGAAAAAAGATTTTCACTTCTTGCACAAATCGCGAGTGGGTATCTCATCCGTATGATTCCGACTTCAGTAGTTGGCTTTCGAGCTCCTCGCAAGTTAACGCAATCACCACTCCCAGCGCTCACTCGCGAAACCGCACGCACGCACACACGCAATCACGGACGAGTTTCGGGGATTCGCGCGGATGACGTCACTGGGCGGACGCGTGTTGGACGGCGTGCTCGACGGCGGGCGAGCGACTTGTCGCGGAAAGCTCGCGGCTCCCACGCGATGGAGACAGGAGCGGCAGGTGGCGTTATCTTCGGAGCCGGCGCGGAAAGCTCTCCGTCCCGGCGTTATCTTGGAGATCTAGCGAAAACACTTAACGCCGCGTCGACGCGAAGCGCCAAGCTCGCAAACTCGTCGAGAGGCTTCGAGCGGCTCGCGCGCCGAGCTGGCCGTCCGCTCCACGCCGGCCGTGTTGCCGACCTGTCGAAAGTGTGATGTAGCGATCGTTGACGTCAAAAAAGGGCCGTATTTTCAATTTTGGTGGCCTAAAAATGTGAATGATTATGGCAAATGAAATGGAGAAACATATAGATTTATAAGATACTCTATTTTTCATAGTTATGTAACGATAAAAGTTCGTAAATTCTTTAATGAAACACAAGAAAAAACACAAAAATCGCTAAGCCTCCAGGTTTAAGTTCTAAGTCTAAAAGTTCCGTTCTGTGGAGATATTTCGTTTATTCAAAAAAAAAAACAAAAAAAAAAATAAAAAAATAAACGTAATCGAAGATCAGGGCCGGATTTATGTACTTGCCGCCCATGGGCTGCCAATATTTTGCCGCCCCTTTCTCATTCGTTCCGAAACATCAATAAAAACCATCAAGTGAACATGCCAGAGAGGGAGGGGTGCATAATACGCGTTTACTCGTGTTGGACACATTTTTTGCGAAAGCCCTGTCAACACTACTAGCAAAAGGTCACGAAACTTTGCGCGGAAGCTAAGTTCCGTAAACCTACCTCTGTGTGGACAAGTCCTTCCATTTACAAGTATTGAACGAAAAAATTATGAAAGAACAAACATAAGGTGGTTTAATAATTTTAACTTCCGCCGCGCCAGCGTGCCCCGCTGACCGCACTGTATTTGGCGCAATGCGTGAAGTATTCATGCAGTCTTGTAGGCGCCATGCGTTTCACGTCGACCGCTGCTGACCGCACAGTGTTTGATGCAATGCAAGTATTCATGCAGTCTCGTAGGCGCTAATATGTGTTACGTGTCGACCGCCGCGCCGCGCCGAGGGCTTCTCCTTTTCATCTCAAGTCCTCGTCATCATTGCTCTCTACGCCGCGCCGTTCCAGGCCAAATTGCGTGTTTGGTTTCTCTCTTAACTCGACTAATTAAAGGTGCTGCCTTTTATATCACCGAAAGACGGCAAAATTAGAAATATTACTATTCCCTCAGGAAATGAGAAGTTTTGTCGCGTTTTCTCGTTTGTAATTTCTTTTTTTTCTGAATCCGATTTTTTTTATACCTACATTTAAAAAAAATTCAAAATTTGCCGCCATGGGCCGCGGCCCATATGGCCACCCCCTAAATCCGGCCCTGTCGAAGATATTATGTTTTGGCTCTGGGGCTCACGGAAAAAATGGAATTGCTGATTTAAAAATTTTGTAGTAAAAATGAGTGTCCGACATGTTTCAATATAGATTTTACGATAGAAAAAAAGGCTAAAATAAACACCTCCGTGGTTGAATTAGCTTTCCCTCCATTGTAAAATAAACATTTGATACATGTCGGACATAGTTTTAAACAATTTAATTGTTAAATCAGCGATCCATTTTTTCGCGTGATGTGCACATTTTTTGACATTTAGTATGGTAGGTTAGAATTGTTACCGAAGTGGAAATTCTTATTCAAATAAACGTAAGTAGTCATAGCCACATCATCGAGAAATCATCGTTCTAGCGAAGAAAATACATTTTTTCAATGTTTTCCAATGCTTATATCAAGGTCACCCTACTTGAAATGATGAACATTTTAAGAATTTCTCATCCTTGGCAAAATTGGTATGCTGAAGCACATTTTTTAATGCAATGAATACGTATAAATATGCTCATCTTATATTGCAAGGATTATATGCAGGTATGATTTTAATGTATTCAATGCTTCGATTTCTGTTCACTAAAAATATTCTTGTCATCCGAGATAATACATTAGCATGTCAAAACCTTTGATATTCCGAAGTGACCGACCAACTACCTATCTAATAGACCAATAATTACATAGCAGGAAAAGTTACTACAGACGAAAACCTGGCCTCCTCTTAAACTCTAGAAGGAGATTTAGGTAGTTAAATTCAACATGCAACTGTGTGAAAATTTTAGGTAATGCCGTCGTCGCGACGTAACTTGTGCACCACTGTTGTCAAATGTATGCAAAATTGCATGAGATTAACATTGAAAACCACGTTTTGTGGGAAGAATTTGGCAACGAGCTCGTGACACTCTGAGTGAACGAATGCTGCATAAGCCTAATGGAACGAGCCACCGGGAGGAATTGAACATGAAATCTTTGACTGAAACTGCACATATTTATGTTTATTATATTTTATTACGCTTTACTTTAGGGAATTTTATACGAAAATTAAAAGAACCACTTGTATCTTCTACGTTTTGCATAAATGAAGATGTAAGCTTTCATATTGTGCATTTCCGAGCACTTCCATTGACCCGCTCTACCGTGCAACGAAATCCGGGGATTAATATCATTTTCCGAAACGTTAAGGTAATTTATTGTTACTATTATTTATTTTTCTTCGTTTCACAAGATCGATATTGTATAGTATTATGAGCCATTAGCCTATCAATAACTGGCAATCTAAAGTTGGAAATCCTGTCTCAGGAGGGAGAAAGTAGGCGGATATCGATTTTCAGAGGGCAAGGATATCACACGAGTCATGAGAGTCTTCGATTTTGGTAATAATACAACTATCTTCTATTACTGATCTCTAACTGCTGGTATTATCATTACAAATGGTGTACTTCCTGTAAGGTATGTGAACTGTAAATGTTTTCGTGGTCCATGTCAATTATGATTTTTTACGTCTTACTTACTAAATTACACATAACAGAATCATAGCTTCGTTATGGTGTATTGTGTTGATATTCTTTATTAAACTTAAATTTGGACGATTAAAGCATTGATGATACGCCATTCTGTTCCTTACTCACGGTAGTCGTGGCACGGTTGTGTTCATACAGATTCCTGCAGTTTTACTCTTCAACTAGAAGAATTATTACAGTCTTCGCTCTACGGAGGAAAGAAAAAAAAAAAATTTCGTCATCAATAGAGGATGAGCAAAGTGTCATCACGATTGCTTCAAAGGTACTGCAGATTACTCGGCGCGACGCTCGACGCTATGATAGAAGCCCCTACATACAACTATTCGTACTTGATGGACGTCCATGTTGCATTCAGAGAACTTGAAGGCGTTTTACCTTGTCTGATTCGTGTAAAAATGCCGCGCCGTTCGAAGACAACAACACCTGAATGTAGCTATTCGGGCTTGATTATTCGAGTTGCAGCTATCTGTGTTGCATCTAGAGGAATTGAAGGAGTTTTTAATTGATTTGCCTTGTCTATCGTGTTTGATATGACATTATACGTAAATATCTAATGATCGCAACGCCTGAATCCGACTTTCCGGGTTCAATGGACATTTGTGTTGCATTCAGAGGAACTGAGGGCTTGATATCTTGACTGAATGATTATCAACTTTTTGAAATTGATGTAGAGGGAGAAATGAAGAAATGCAAGTTCAAACTTTAAGAGCCTAAATTGAATTTGAAATTCGTCAGAAATCGACCATATATCAGGAACGATCGATGATCAGGAAATATCGATGATTTGCGGAATTTTTAAACGTTTCACTCATTGATTGCAAAACAATGGAACAAGAATAGTAATGAGTATTTGTTCGATTTTTATTCCATCATTCTCTTCCTGATTACAGATAGTCACTTTTGGCTCATGCCTTCGAAAATAAATTTTTTTCATATCAGTGAATGTATATACGAACGTGTTGTTATCATTTGATTTTTATTATTAGAATCCAAATCTGTTGGTAGGAAAGTTTCCTGTTAACTACCAGAATAAAGGAAAAATTTTCAGGAAGTCCCCGGGAGCATGCGTTTCTTCATCAAAGAAAAGAGAAAAAGAAAGGTAAAGTCTTTTCTCGAAAAGTAGATTCCTAGTGAGGACTCTCGGGATTAGGAAAATGTGTTGCCAGATTGTGCTGAAAAATCAGCACTTTCCTCATTCGACCCTAGTAAAATATCCACATTTTATGGCAAACGTGGCAACAATGATAGGAAAGCTGCCCACTTTGATCCTATATCGCGTCGTGTTACACTCTTATAGTAGCAGGCATAACCAATGAAAGTGGTATGATTAGGATTACCATTGAGAGATAATATCTCAATGGTAAAAATACCGGTATATTAGTAATTCCTGCTACTAATTAAGAACTCATACGGCGCACCACTATAATTATTGCCACCGTAGTTGTTTTTCAGTGATTCACTGATATATTTTTCAATCTGTGTTTCCAGCGTTTCAATGGATAACTTAGTCACCTACTTATTTGATACTCTTAAAAGTCATTACTCACGTCGTTTCTCTTTCCTGGGAGGCAATGAGGTCGCACTGTTCTCCATTCTTTCAAACCTTCAATGACCGAAATTTCTCTGAACTGATTTTTAAAACACTTCAAAACGAACAAAAAACACGGAAACACCGTTGTTGGGGTTATTTTAGAAATAAGGTGATGTGATACCTAAATGCACTACGAGCGCTCACGATTAAACTGGTTTACAACAGCTAGACAATCTGGACTCTTTGATTTCCGACGGGAGTCATTTGAATAAGCCTCCATTCGCACGCACATTTTCCGATGAATTATTAATGGAGCTTTATTCTCGAATAGCGAATGGAATTTTTGCTAAAAGGAACTATGTGCATATAGGATTTGCCTGCAACATAGTTCCTTTTAGCATAAACATGTCCAAATGTAGGTATCATGACGAGCCTCCTTTCCACCGGGTAAATATTTTGAATGGCAATACTGAATCAAATGCAAATTTGAAAAACACGAAAATTGTATTCGCATTCGTTTCCTAAGGGTAGCAAAGCGACGGTAAGATTTCAATGAGGTAGTATGTACATGCAAAACAGCACTTAAATATATTAAATCAATAGATGAAAGGAAGATATTTAACAGTGATTAGCAATAGTGAAGGAGAGGTAGAATAATATATATACGTTAATCATTATAGCAATAGAGAAGGAGAGGTAGAATAATATATATAACACCCTTCGCGAATTTGGATTCTTTTGTGTGATTTATGATTTGACAAGGGAGCCTTTCTAACAAAGCGCAATGAAATGAAACGATAGCATCTTAAGTGAGCCTTACATTATTTTCTTCTTTTGCTATCTTGAGTTATTTTAGTTTTACAATGAATGTTAATGGGGAAAAAACCTAAAAAAGGAACAATAGATTCATGCTTTCAATAGCTTTGCAGCTTTTGGAAGGGTGTTGCAGGGTGTGCAGCAGTCTAATCTGAAACACCCTGTACGTAAATACAACATTATCGATGCTGGGATGTTCACAGCTTGTAAAGCGCCTTCAAATATGCCGCTACGCAACAATAGTCACATTTCTGCATTCACTCTCGCAAGAACTTCGGGTCGGGCTAATTGAGTATTCGTACCAAACTTAAGGTATGAATGTAAGTGAATTTACGCGCCACCTCTGTAAATACCATAATTCACTGAAGGGCGTACAGCAAGTCAAACAATTTTATAGTGGGGAAAAAAATCATTTTCTCGAATGGTATATTTTCTAAGGTGGTTCTCTTGACTTTTCTCTTCCTTTATTTTTGCTCCAACAAGTTATGTTTGATAAATGTAGCTTTTTGAGCACCCTTGCTGTTAGTTTCTAGCATGATAACGAGGTGTTCATTTGACTTTTCTCTCTCTTTATTTCTGTTCCACAAAATAGTCACAATAATTGTAGCTTTCAGAGAAAGTGGCATGAGACCCCTTAGACACCTCCCCCCCTCCAACCACGCCACTGTTGATAGCAACGAATTAACTCGGATGGTTTTCTCTGTGTAAATTTCTCTTAGGTATGTCCAAATAGACGCAAATATTCAGAGGATAAAAACAAAACCACAGAAATAAAGAAGAATTATACATATGATAAATTAAACATATAAAATTCATTAAGTTTTCGAAAAAGACAACCATCGGCTCCCTCCTGAAACGAGAGCAAGTAATAACCGGGGGGGGGGCATTATTTGAGGAGGGGGCTGGATCCCTCTCCCGATCTCGATAGTCCTCATCTTCTATTTCGCCCTCGCTTCTCGTTTGAAATGCGTTCCCTCATATTAAATCAAACAGGAGAGGCAGTTTGTATCCCTAGTACTTCCCCAGCGAAATTGGCAACCTCGCATAGACAAATACAACACCGCACCAATCTCAACGCCTGCGCCTGGCTATTTCTCTCCGCGACCGTGTAATTCAATACGATGGAACTACGGTCTGAGTCCTCGCTCTTCAACATTGCGCTGTTGCAAAACTGATTAAGAGCAAGTCAAAATATAACAGGGGAACGAAATTCTACTGTAGATAGGTATTATGATTTTTGAGACTCAAGGTGAATTTAAAAAAAAAGTAAGTAAAAGTTACTCCCCTCAAACTGAAGGACGTGGGTGGAAACGGGTGGTTACAATAGACAGAAGAGGTAAGTAACACCTTTACCAACGGCAACTCACGAGAGACCTTGAAGTTAGTACACCACTTCCCCTTATTCTATGAGAAGCACCCGTTTCACCCAATAGGATCGCTCTATTTTTCCTCTGGTTTCTTAGTCTATAGCTTTGTCCATTAATTTAAATAATCATCCCGCTGGAGCCCCGACCGCGGGGGAGTAGGGTTTGCACCTGATCTGCTCGTTATGTAGCGCCGCTTATCACTGAAAACTGATTCTTTTCGGTGTCATTGGTGACGTCACCTCACGGAGAGAAAGAGCGACGCCAAAAACGACCGTTTTTTGGCACAATTTGGGCCAGAAGGGATTTTTCTGAAACCGGACCCAAACGATACCTTATGATACCCTAAAACTCTGGTAAAAATTTTAGCTTGAGTATACGCACGGTTTTTGAGAAATGAGGGGGCAAAGTTGCCAAATCGCCATCATTCTGGACAGCATTTCTATAGCAAAAAGACGGGAAAAATGAACGAAAAAGTTACACCTTTGATGGGTTTCGGTCGTAAATGTTCTTATTGGGCTCTCAAGCATTCAACTGTGTTCAATTTCAACAATTTTGGTCGCACAGTGGTCCAAAATGGGGAGAAATCGTCGACAAATCAGGATTTTTTGTCAAATGTTTAAAAATGGAGGTAAAATTGACGGTCTGCTGCAGTTTCCATGGCTAACAATGTTCTTATAGGTCCTCAATGCATGAAACTATGCTCAGCTTTACAAATTTACATCGCACAGTGGTCAAAAATGGGGGAATTAGTGGACAAATTAAGATCCTCTGTCAAACTTTTAAAAATGAAGTGAAACTGTTGGTCCCCTGTAGAGTTTAGATCCCGGAAAAATGCATGTATTTAATTTTTTTAATTATTACTGTATGTCAGACCGTACTGTTTATAGAACGTTGTTATAGAATAGACTTTGTAGCATTATCTCAATAAAAAATGCAAACCTTCAGAAATTTAAAAAAAAGAAGGGAAAATGGAGAGAAAAAATTAAAAAAGGATTTAAACAGTCCAAAAAAAAAAATTAAAGAATTTTTCGGGGATCTAAACTCTACTGGGAGCCAACCGTTTCACTTCAGTTTTAAAAGTTTGTCCACTAATTCCCCCATTTTTGACTACTGTGCGATGTAAATTTGTGAAGCTGAGCATAGTTTCATGCATTGAGGACCGATAAGAACATTGTTGCCATGAAAACTGCAGCAGACCGTCAATTTTACCTCCATTTTTAAACATTTGACAAAAAATCCTGATTTGTCGACGATTTCTCCCCATTTTGGACCACTGTGCGACCAAAATTGTTAAAATTGAACACAGTTGAATGCTTGAGAGCCCAATAAGAACATTTACGACCGAAACCCACCAAAGGTGTAACTTTTTCGTTCATTTTTCCCGTCTTTTTGCTGTAGAAATACTGTCCAGAATGATGGCGATTTGGCAACTTTGCCCCCTCATTTCTCAAAAACCGTGCGTATACTCAAGCTAAAATTTTTACCAGAGTTTTAGGGTATCATAAGGTATCGTTTGGGCCCAGTTTTAGAAAAATCCCTTCTGGCCCAAATTGTGCCATTCTTGGCGTCGCTCTTTTCAATAAAATTGCGGTTTTGTCGACGGCGATCTATCGCGATATTAACAAATAAAAAATCGTGATAAATTGAGATAAAATGTCGATTTTATAGGACGCGGTTTTAAAGAGATAAAGTCGTGACAAGATTGAGGATAATCGTTCAGATGTTGATAATCCTAGCGATTTTATCGCCAAAAAATCTTCAAAAAAATTGCAACTTAATTTCAAAATATCGCGATTTTTCCGTTAAAAAATGCTACTTGGGTTTCCCGGCTTAGCTATAGACACGCTATAACTATTCTTTTTCTCTCGACGAATATATCTACAAGACAGAAAATATGAGGAGATTGTAACCGTGGAATATCACTTACTTCCAGCGCTTCTAAATTATTGTAAGGAACTATGTTGTAGCCGGGCATGTAAGGCCCAAAGCCTGCGTAGCTAGAGGGGTCAGTGGAGCTTGAAATAGCTGCCAACGTGCGACCCCAGAAGTTTCCTTCGGCGAAGATTATCTTTGCTTGATTTTCCGGGATTTTTTTCTTCAAGTACCCCCACTTCCGGGCCAGTTTGCAGGCAGTTTCACCACCCTCCACACCTGTAAAAACACCAGTTCTAAAAAGTGGCGGAATAAGTTGTTTTAGTTGGGGGCCGTCCCTATAATACATAACGCACTTTTTCGGCATTTTTGATTGTAAAACCGAATGGTTCTTGATCTGTGAGGGATGCCGATGGTTTTTCCGACCCGATAAAGACACACCCAGAGAAATTAAGTGATGCGATTGGACCAATCACACGTCTCCCTTTCAGTTCAATTATATCTGACACTGTCGACTGACAATGAGAGAAGATTTAAAGAATGCTTGATTTCAATCGGTTCGAATGTATCTATAGCTTATTCTTTGCTGAATTCGATAGAAAACGACACAAACACTCGATAAACATAGAACCTGGCTCATGTGCCTTGTTCTTTTGAAAAGTGCAAAAATGATGCGAATCTAACTTGTGCGGTGTTTCAAAATCTCCTCTTCATCAAAGTAAAGGAAACCAGGATTGTTACTAAAAATTTCGACAGAATATTTTAATCAAAAGCAGGAAAGTTTTCAAGAAAAGACGTTTCGTACTTTTCTATTCAGGAAATACATTAAGATTGGAATTCTGAAGTGTCGCAAACCGAGTTTCGCAGTTTCACTGACTATTTGTATTGTTTCAATGTCAAACAACTCGAAACTTTCCCAATATATAATCACACCTCTTACCAGTATTCATGGGAAGTAGTTTGTCATAACCGAAGATTTTCGTCATGTATTCTTCATATTCTCCTAAGACATTGTTGTAGAAAGCTCGTGACGTCAGGGCAAGGGTTTTTGCCTGTTCCGCGAGGGCCTCTAGAATCTTCGGGTGTGAGTGTCCTTGGTTCACGGCTGAGTAAGCACTCAAAAAGTCATAGTACTTTTTTCCTTCGACATCCCACATGTAGACACCTGGAAATGAGATGTTGTATGAATAATAATTTGTAAAAATGTAGCTGTAAAGCACTCATGGTGTAGAGTAAAGAGGGAAAATACAGTCGTCACGATCCACGAGGGCCACATTATTATGGCGTCGATTTTCTTCGGGCTGGATCAAAAATGCTATTTCCTCTTTTAGAAGTTTTAAATAAAATTTTATGGTTTTTTTTTTTTTTTTTTTTNTTTTTTTTTTTTTTTTTTTTTTTTTTTTTTTTTTTTTTTTTTTTTTTTTTTTTTTTTAGAAACTTGGTATTTGGGTAAATAAACGCGATCGATAGAGATTTATATTTTCGAAAGAGAAACGAATGACACTAACAGAAATAGGGTAATCCGCGGTCAAAATATTTATCAAAGCTGAAAACTCATTTCAAATGTTGGAAATTAGAAAATCCTTATCTTGCCTAAAAATATGTCGCATCTCCTTTGCTTACTGCGATCCAAAACTGGGAGCGGAGAGGCTATACCACAAAAGTCTGAATTTCGGGGACTAATCAGAGTGTGGGTTTTTTGTTAGTGGTAAGAGGATTGCTTTGGCAATTCTTTTCCTACGCAGGCACTCAGTTATTTGAGTGCTACAATCGACAACTCCCGTTTGTACATCTCTGAAGAGTTAAAGAAGGAGGGACCGCCTTCAATTTTTGAACATGCAACACGCACATCCGTAGAACACGAATAGTTGCGTCAAGGCGCTACAATCAACTCACAATCAGTGTAGTCTTCGGCACCTTAATGCAACTATTCGTGTTCCACGGATGTGCGTGTTGCATGTTCAAAAATTGAAGGCACTCCCGCCTCCTTGAATTTTTCAGAGATGTACGGAAGTTGTCAATTGTAGCACCCGAATTCTAGAATGCCTTTGTGAGAAACGTTTTGCCACCTAAATCCTCTTACCATGCACCAAAACAAGTCCCTCTCCCCAATTAGTCGACGAATTTCAAATTTTCACGGTAGCCCCACTTTCTCTGCTCCCAGTTTTGGACCAAGGTAAGCAAAGGAGATTGCGACAAAGTCTTAGATAAGATAAGGATTTTCTAATTTCCAAATTTTGGAATACGTTGTGAACAAGTCTTATGGGTATTTTTGCCTAGGATTATTCTTAAAGCGAATTTCATTTAAAGCTCCGAGGCCTCTTGTTGAAAGTTCTAACTTGGTAGAACTAACGATGTTCTCAGCATATCGACAGTGAAACACTGTCATACCACATTTCTCGTTTGCGGTGTTTGGAAATCTACGCTCCCATTTTTTTCCTGTTTTTTTGAAGTAGAACAAAATCAATATCAATATCACTCCTTGTAGTTTTCACCGAGATTTCTTTGAACACGAAACAAAAATCACGGAAGTTTTCAAGAAATGACGTTGAGTAGTTTTCCACTTGAATAATGAGGTATGTCAGGAAGTCTATTACATCGCAAACCGAGATACACGGCACGGCAGTTTCACTATCAATAATACACATATTATCAGTAAACTGCAAATTTATGACACCCAATGTAGTTTATCATGTTTTCGCAAAAAATTTTAAAGACTCAATGGAAACTTTACAATATTAGACCTTGCATTTTTCCGCGTCTATCCTCTGCTCCATAAATACTGATAAAATTGATCTGGTAATGTATGAGAGGAAATTAGGAAACAATTTTATCTGGAGATTGAGGCCTTCGATATGAATTCATAGTAAAGTGTAAACAGTGAATAAAAAGTAAGTCAGTGTGTAAATAAATAAAAAGAAAAAAAACAACTCATGTAACGTGATAAATTGAAGGTATTCCACTAAAAACAATCTTAGCTTTATTCGATTACATCTTACAGTGCACGCATCAAAATAAAACGATCGCACACTGGGAAGCTTGCAGAAAAAGATGGCTTATTTTTCAGCAGACTCGTGCGTTTCGTTTTGTTTTGATGAAGCAGTTGTATCAGTGTGATTATTGATGAGCACACAGATCATAAGGCCCAAGTCCCGAGTGATAAAAGTACGAAATCTGCTCCGCGAGAGTCAAGATCACTCCTCAAGAAGAGTAGATTCCACTCCGTATTCATATCACTGGAGAGCTATTCCACAGGGTGATCCGAAATTCCGCACCATCTCTATAAACCTTGGAGTTTTTGCCTCTCTTCAGGGTGGTCCTCTTAAAATCTTTGGGGCTCTCAAAGGTTGTTTATTTATACCTGGAGGCACTCACAATATTTCAAGTCTCCATCTCAATTTTTACAAAAGTTACATAGGGTCAATTTAAGATATTGAAAAATATATTTTTCCCATGTCAAAAGAAAGGCAAATGGTTTTTGCTTTCTGGTGTTTCTTGGTGCGTCTTGCATACCCCCATCCCCTGCAAATATGTTTCAAATTGTTCACAACTTCACGAAATTTCATGACATATTTCATGGAAATGTCCAATCTTTCCTTATTTCATTTCACTTCACTGGAAAAAAAAACACATTGGATCTAGAGTCCAGACTCTTGAAAACATTGACAAGAAAAAATTCTCTTGATTCAATCGGATTTTTGCTTGAATCAAAACGAAATCCGCTTACATTAAGAGGCTTGGTTCTTGATTTAAGCTAGATTCTGATTGAATCAAGAGTACTTTTTCTTGTCGATGTTTTTAAGAGTCTGGACTCCAGATACAATGTTTTTTTTTCCAGTGTTGTGCAACCCTGTCCTCCCTCCTCCCCTCCAAGTTTGAAGTGTATGGATCCGCCGATGTCACAGCAGAGTAAGAAACCACCCCCTGTGCGCTGATCGGCGAGACATGAAGCGTAATCGGTTGTCGTATGTACGAGTGGTTGTTGAATTCGGGCGAATTGTTGACGCGGATAACAAGTGGCGCGAGTTGTACGGAGCGATTAGTCCCACTCGACGCGCGGCACTCGGAGGCACTCGAGGGTGGCACTCGAGCCGCGCTCCTCTCACGGTTCACGCTCCCGGTTCCGGACCAGTGCCGGATCGGTGCCGGATCAGTGCCGGATCGCAGCCACATCCAAGCATGATCCTCTCAAACGCATCCTCTCCAAACTCGAGTACTTGCCCTCGCGCACCCATTGGCTTACTAGCGCCGGCTAATCGCGTCCACCGGCCCCACTTTCGCCCAATGTTGTCTCGGAATTCCAGTCGCATAATATGTAAAATTTTATGAAAAGAGGGGTATCGACAAGGACCGTATTTGGACCATATTCATTGGGTATCCAGTGGGGGGCTTACGCAACCCGTTCGCCCGAGAAGAAGGAGAAAGAAAAAGGGAATAAAAACGAGAAAAGGATGGAATGGAGGAAAGAAGAAAGGAAGGGACGGAGGAAAGAGGAAGGAAGAACGGTTATATTTCGTAATTATTCATGACGAAATTAACTCAAACTACAAATTAGATGCTTTGAAATTTCGAAAAATTTCGGAAGGAGCCCCCTAGATCCCTCTTGCGGGCCCTCCACCCGTTCGAATGTCTGGATCCGCCTATGATCTTATTTAAGACACATTTCAGGGAAGGTGGAAAACGGTCCAAGTTCAGAACATTTATAAGCTCAAGCTGAACTTAAATAATAATTTTGTCACGCCAAAAAATGCACAGTGGTAACCATTATTTCTCATTTCCATTGCATTCCCTTGTCTCATGAGAATTCGCAGACAGCTGGGGTCGCTTCGGCCCTTTCTCGAAACACTGCCCGTCTCTATTCGGGACCAGCTCACCGCAGCAGGACCGGATTTAGGATTTTTGTTTTCTCAACTCCACAATTTAAGTAATATATTTACTCCAATATTTTACGGAATGTATCATGATTTCGTCAATTCCGGGTCTGATACTAGCCCTCAGTTTGGATCTGAAGGCCGAATTTGGCGCAAAATGCAGGTTTTGCGGATTTTCGTTTGAATGTGAAAAAATCCACACTTTTCGCCAAAAACGGCCTCTAGACTCTTCTTTGAACTAGAAGGCCGAAGTCGGCGAAAATTCTTATTTTTTTAATGTTCAACTTCAACTTTTATGCTGGGCTCAAAAGTAACAGTAGATGTGCCTTGGATATGATTTTTTGGATGGAATTACACTCTCCGATTAAATATTTCGTGGAATTTTGTCAAATGAAAAAGGAGTATCGGTAAAAATCAAAATCATCCTCCTCTCAGAATCCCGAGATTTTTCGATATTTTACGGTTGACGACGTGTATTTCTCAGAAATAGTTGAGTTTTGGCGGTAAGTATTCATATTTTCCGGCTTTGTAACGGAGGCCCAACTCAGGGTTCGAAGGCCGAAATCGACAAAAATTCGCATTTTTTCCATGTTCCACTTCAGATTTCAGGCTGGGCACAAAAGTGATGGTTGATGTGCTTTAGATATGTGTTGGGGACCACTTGAGATGTAGGATATGTAAATATAGTCTACTGTTACCTTTAGGTCCAGTATGAAAGCCGAAATTGAGCATTGAAAGAATACGAATTCGGCCTTCGAACCCAAGTGGCCTCGAGGTCAAAGGAGCCAAGATGTCGAAACATGATAGTGCTGCCAAATTCCAAAAATGTATGAAAAAATGCGTCATCGATCGCAAAAATCGAAAAATCTCGAGACTCTGTGGGAGAGGGCCCAACTTGGCCCTTAACAACCCTACTTCATTATATGAGCTTAATTTACTCCGGGAACAATTTTATTGTGACCGTATGAAGGGGGGAGGGGAGGGGGTAGAGCTTACTCGATCACATGTTTGTCACGACCTATAGTTGGATTCACAGTTTTTAAGTGTGTTTCCCACAAAGGCGGACTTGAATTTACGTAGTATCGCGGTCTATATACGCAACGCAAAGTTTAATCAGAATTCAATGCACTTCGAGATTTCTCGAACATTCCCGTGATCAATATTGTCAGTGGCGTGGCGTGAATTGCGATATATCGATTGTCATGCCATTTAAACCTATGGTAAAGAATCGATTATTCAGGTGTTCGCTGCGAACACCCTATTTATCGATCCTTTTCCATAGGTTTAAATGGCATAACAATCGATAAATCGCAATTCACGCCACGCCACTGAATATTTTCTCTCGCTGCGACGCAGATTTTTGAAGAATGAATGCTTAGAAAGAGGGAAGTAACTGAGTGTTTGCAAGTCTACGAACACGCAATATCTGGAAAAGGATACATTGATTCTCATTCATTGTAATTTTATTCAATGACAAGTGTTAGTTTTAATTCTACTTCAAAACTTCTTGAACGTGAGTATGCAAGATATTAATGGATAATAAGGGAGAGGGTGGCAAAATGTGTAATGAATAGATTTCTATAAGTCTATACACCACACAAGATGCCTGGTGACAAGGGTGTCTTACAGTTGGTCTCAAAGGCGGACTACCTGGTCACAAACGTGAAAATTACGCAAACGCTGGTCTTTAATGTTTCCATCTGCAATCCATTCGCTGACCGACAAATGTTCCCTGCAGATCTTTGGTTAATATTTTGCGAGAGTTTTAACGACACCATAAGAAACGTAACAATTTACAGGTTATGTAAATATCTAATTTATTATTTTTAAATTCCCTCGGGAGTTTTGAATAAAAATGTTTGAATTTTTTAAATTTTCCTTTCACTCTCGGAATCTTGGATGTGCGTATTGCATAATCAAAGATCGAAGGCGCCCCCAGTTTACGAAGACCAGACTGATTGTGTTGTGAGCTAGTTGATTGTAGCGCCTTAATGCAACTATTCGTGTTCAACGAATGTGCGTGTTGCATACTCAAAAACTGAAGGCGTTCCCGCTTTTCTCGCTCGTCGCACAAGTCACGACTCACGATGCACGGGACTTGTCGGTTGTAGCACACGACAAGTGCTTCTGTAGGGAAATTATTGTCATCTCAATATTTTTACTGCAAGAAATTTGTCGCTTTAACATTGGTCGATGAACTTCAGGCCTTCATAGCTATTCAAATTTCCAACTTTTGAAATAAGTTCTGAACAAACTTTGACGAAAATGTTTGCCGAGGGTTGGTCTGTTTCTGTTCGTTTCATTCATCTCTCCATCGATAGTACTATAGATCGAGTTTGTTTAGCCAAATATCAGGGTTGGAAAAAAAATCGTAAATCATTAAAAAATCCAGGGAGAATTTAAAAAAGAATTGTAAAATTTATTTACATGAGTCATAACCTGTGAGTTTTTATTTATTAATTGTATGGGTTTGTATTTTGATACTTTTAAGTTTCACTATCTGTCGTCAGAAATCGGTCAGAGGGGGCCATTCGTCAGTAAGCTCATGGATTGCATTTAAAATTAACCTATCCGTTCCCGTAATTTTCGGACTAATGACCAGCCAGTCTGAGGATTGGCCTCCCAGGTCACAGACTGGGCAAGAGAATTGACCACGCATAGTGGCGTGGCATGCTTTGCGATTTAATAATCGATTCTCTATCAAAGCTGCAAATGGGGAAATATCGATGATAGATTATTCACGTCTCCTCACTGATTGGCCACTTCGAGGACTGCGGGCAACAGGGGAAGCCAGTTCAGGGGCACGACAATTTTGCAAACGGAGTGAAACAATTGAACAGTACGCTTTTTTTTTTAAAAAAAAAAAAATGTTTAAACAAAAATTATTGCTTCCTTTTAATTCATTTATCTTGTTCTGTTTTTCTTTCCTTTTTTAAGGTTTGTTTTAGTATTTAATTTTCAACTTGATGCAAACCTCTGAAAGATTAGTGTACCTAATAAAAAAAAATAAAAAATAAAAAAAAAATCTTTCAGCGATAAAGTTTGGATGATGAGTGTTCCGAAAATCCGATGTTTTCGATTGGTGTAAATTTTAAAAACCAAAAAAGAAAAAGAAAATCCAAGAAAATGCCTGGGAGACAGCAAATACGATCACTTGCTGGGAATAATCTAGGTTCCGGTGAAGTCGAGACTAGGACGCATAAAGACCGCGTTCGGCAGAGAGGACGAAGCCTCATCAGCTATTTTCAAATTTAACTTGGCGATTTAATTTTTTTTAAGATAGCGTTTGTGCGGATTCCTTTGAAAATTTTAAGGAATTTTTAGAGAGGAAGGAATTGCTTTCGTATTATGCAGAAAATTCGCTGAAATTTGCTCAAAAATCTGCACAATTGTTTTCATGTAAAATATTGAATTGAAAAAAAATCAAATGGCAACAGCTAATGTGGCTTGGCTCCTTTCTGCCAAACGCGGTCCATTTGGTCTCTAAAAAGGTTTCGTCCGTCGACTGATTCACCTCCACCTCCTGAAATTGACAGAAAAATGAATGAATGAAAAAAAAAAGTAAGTTTGACATTAAAAATAATTATCAGTTGGAAAGTATGAAAAACTCACCTTCTGCCTTGTTTATGACCACAGGAAGCGGGTGGTAGTTATGAGCACCATATTTTGATTCTCTATCAATAAACCATTGGGAGAGCTGCGGTTTCCCCGTGCCACCGGTTCCGTTCTGGTATCCAGTGGCGGCCATTTTGAAACAACGAACCTGCGGGATTTTTCGTAGAATGATTGATTTCAGCGTGAAAGATACGGGAGGAAAAGAGGCCAACAATAAGAAAATAAATAACTACGAGAAATCGTATACGAGGAAAATCATGAAAAAAAACTACCACGAAATGACAATTAAATAAAACACCTGAATTTGAGAGTTAATTTCAAGAAGGACGCGTACTTATGTCTCGAGTCGAGCAGGTTCGCACTTAGGTACGAGAGAGTGGACGGTGTGAAGAAGTGAATGACAGGGTCGCGAATTTTCACGTTTATATATGCCTGTCAACCCACTTCCTAGACTCATAACGGTCTCAAGAGGCCACTTGCTATCTTGAAAAATCCGTTTTGCTCTCACAACAATGATCTCGTTAACACCTCCAAACACTCGAGGCATGTAATAGTCCTCAGACTCTTTTTCAATTTTATCGAAATTACCCCCTCTCCCCCGCCTATGCATCTTCATTATTCGGAGAGAATTAAAATATAATACCCGACAACAAACAATGACACGTGAGATGGCTCGCAGTCGCACAGTACCATTGTTGCCACATACTGTTGTAAATGAGCACTTTTCTCCATTTAAACCCAAGTAAAGTCTATAAATGTCTTAGTAGAATTTGACAACCTTGCAAAGTACAGAGAGTCAATTGAAAATTTCGGACAAGATGAGAGGCTTGAAAAGCTTTCATGGCACGTTGACACAGAAAATTGAAGTTTATGAGTGGTTTCATTGGGCTCTTCGAAAAATTTGTAACGTGACAGAATGAACATCAATATTTGCAGTTTTTGTCAAAAATTTAATGTCCAATCATTTCTAATAGCTGTCTCACTGTGCGTCGCTTGAGCCGGCGAACGATAGGTGACGAGTAAACTGCACTGGAAAAATTGATTATTATGTGGACATGACAACGTCTTTTTTAACATATTGATAAGACAACCCTAAAAAGGTGGAATAAAAGCAAGAATAAACGAAACAAAAACCATCGGAAAAATCTGTTGAAAAAAATTTAAGCAAAAATGTCAAGAATGTGCCTACGCATGATCAAATTAAGAGAAAAATGTCGTCATTGAAGGAGGGGGGAGAGAGAGGTGATGATAATGAGTGACGACTATAAACAAATTCGAAGAAAACGGCTTCAGTAAAATTATGTCTAGTGTTGTAGATCATCAGACCCAGTGAAAGTTCCTTCATTTCATCGGGTATGCAACTTTATCTCCGGGGCGTTAAAATAATTGCTTCACGTCGAATGTAACTTTCGGGGCGCAACAAGGAAAAAAAAGAGTTTTCGCAAGGAAAATTACACTCGCTTGGCACGCATTTAGAATCGGCATTTTAGAAGAAAAGCACCCCCTATCATTGGAGAAAAAAACTACGCGGTACATAAATTTGGTAAGGATAAATGTATTACTTTTTGCAATAAGGAACCACTTTTTCTGGCCTATTTCAGAAACAACATACATGCCATTGCTTTCCCTATGTAGATAAGTGCTTTTATGGGAGAGCCAGAGATAGTGACTCCTTATGGCAAAATGTAATTTAAATATTTTACCTACCAAAAGGAATCACTGAACACTGATCTGTGGCACTTCGTTCTAAGATCCGCCTCTAAAACACTGAATAACGTCAAAAACCCGCTGAAAAATGGTGTATTTCCTTCGGGAAATACACTAAAATGATGTTGACGCACGGTGTTAAAGTCAATAATTGAGATTCTGTCCAAGTCCCTGCCGATAGTTCCGGCCTGGAATTATCCCTGAGGCAATAAAAGCCCTGCGCGGAGGAGCGAACAATACGACCGAGGGATTAGGAGGGACAGACCGACTGAACAGCTGATCTTTGAGGAGGCGCTCGTAGAGGGTCTTGCCTTCACCTTGGGAAGCTGGCGCGAGTTCAAATTCTCTGTGAAACTTTGTAAGCTCATGAACTTCACGTCTGGGTCTGAGCGCACGGAAGCAATTACTCTCAACTAGCTCTGCCGCATAACGGAGAGGAGCTGTAAGTACGTTCTGGGATGAGCTTCCAGACACGTAAGAGCAAGTGCTAACTGTGGCTCATACAAAAATGCACTTGCGGCTCTCTTCCGTTACACGGCGGAGCTTTGTTATTTCATTGATCCACTGAAAGTATCCGTATCACACAGAGGAAAAATACTGAATGGACATTGNGGGGGGGGGGGGGGGGGGGGGGGGGGGGGGGAGATGTCACGCCCCTTAAACACTTCGCGATCCAACCCCCCTAGGCGCCTAGCGCCTCAGGCGTTATGAGTTGAGCGTTACTCTTATGATTTCATTTTATAGAGTGAAATAGGTAACGACTACACACAGAACAAAATCCCTTAGGAACTTTCTCCATGACTTGAAAACAAATTGGATTCTCCTCCTCCTCCCCCCCCCCAAAAAAAAAATTGAAATGAACGGAAATTTTTTAATGATGCCACAGAAATTTGCTTTTTTGGTTGGGAATGGATAATTTCAAAAATTAAATGGAAAATCGATGGCCAAAGTGCGAAACCACGTAGCTCCGTCTGCGACTTTGCAGATTTCCTATTATACTTAATTTTTTTTTTTTGGAAAACATGTCAACGTATTTTCTTAAAAACTTATTAGATTTTGCGTTTTTTTTAGCCAAATATTCTGTTTAAATTCAAGCTATAACATTGGTTTGTTTTTCTTCGAAATAATAAAATAGGGGTGTAAATTCTGAAACACCGCAACGGAGATACGTGGTTCCGCACTTTGGCCATCGATATTTATTCGCGTTTTCATCCCAAAGCCAAGCATGGTTAAAACCAAAATAAATATTAAGTACCGTACATGGAAACAATCCGAAACATACCTAGAAATGAAGTTACCTCTTGGCGTCTTTGAAATTCTAAAAAATATTAGAATTAGGATAAGAATTGTAAATATAAAGCTCCTTCCTGTAGGCTAAAATTGTTTAAAGTCACTATCACAAAAAAATTCTCTAAAAAATTCGAAAAACGAAGGAAGAACGAAGTAATGACGTTATTTAGAATCGTACTTAACACAAAAACCAACACTCAAAATCCAGGAAAAACACGGCGGAAGGCAAGACGTGCAGTTTCGCGAGTCGGACGAAAATAAGGGTGCTTGATGAGTGGCTTGGAGGGGACGAACGAAGGCATGCGGCGAGGGCGATACAGCAAGGGGGTGTAAACGTCTTTTCGTCTTGAAAATACACCCCTAAAAATAAAGGGCTACCAACCACAGGCGCCTGAGACTAATAGCAAACTATACCAGATGGGATGAAGTCTGCTTCGAGTGGGTTACGGGATTCGGAGTCAGGGGTTCCTCTCGACGTGGGAAGGATTCAAGCATCGATCGGTCCAGTCCCATTTCTTGCTCGATGAGTATTCAAGGTCAGTGGCGCTTAATCAATGATGGTCGTCTGCCCCGCGGTCATGGGCAGAGATGCAAAATTTCGTGGAACTTGGTAAAATGAAATTTAATGGTGGAATTTCTTGAAATCTCGTGAAATTTTCAAATCTTCTGTGGTGGACTCAGTACCGACATAGGCGGATCCAGATACTTTGAACGAGGGGAGGCGGGGTAAAAGGGGGGGGGGTTCTAGGGGGCTTCCTCCAGAAAATTTTCAAAATTTAAAAGCACCTAATATGCAGATTGAGTCAATATCGTCTTGATTGATTACTAAATATGAGGAGCCTTCCTTCTTTTTGCCTCCGTTCCTCCCTTTTTTCTTTCTTCCCTCTACTTCCTTTCTGTTTTTTTTTTACGGGCGGACAGGGCGGGGGATGGGTGCGCTTTCTACGCCCCCTACCTTCACCCCCGACCTACGCCGCCTACCTACGACCTACGCCACATATCTACGCCCTCTCTCACATCCGCCTATGAGTAACTATGCCACGAAACGCATAGAAACAGTAAAATCTGAATTTGGAAACCAAAAAAAATATCATGAATCGAATTTAGGAGTTTCTTGTCGAATTCTCGAATAAATGTAGCGAGTTACATACGAAGCACCTGAAAAATCGCTGAAATTTCATGGAAAATAAAATTCAATTTTGTATCTGTGATCATGAAGCACCAAATCGGAGGAACCCTCTTTCCCACGCACGAGAGATTAGGTGCCAGACGCCTGCTTTTTTACACCCCCACGAATAGTACTAAGTACTTTTTCTCTCCCAAGTGCCCTAAAAGTAAGGGATCGTTCATAAAATACGTGCAACGCTGAAAATAAAACTTTTGACAGAGCAGCACTCCTGACTTCAAGCGCTTCGTGCCTCAGCCGTTAGGCTACGCGCCACTCTCATGATTTCATATTGAGATTTATTCCTTATTCCTCTTTCCTTTGAACACACAGACCGTAAAATGGTTTCAATAATTTGGCTAACCATTGAAGCTGTAAATTTCAAGCATTCAACCCATCCAAAACCGAAATTTTGAAAAAAATTTGAAAAAAAACTTGAAATTTTTCTGAGAGAACAACTGAGGGGCTCACAGGACAAGACGCATAGTGCAGTTTTGAAAAAAAAAATTGAGATATTAACAATTTCGACTAAAGCTAGTCTTAATGCATACTCTGTGAAAAATTTGCTCCCAAATTCTAATTTTTAAGCAAACTTTCTTTCCGCCATAAGGATCCGTGTAATTCCGAGACATCAAACACTTATTTCTCGAAATAACAGAAACTGCACTTATGTGCCTTTTCCTCTGAGCCCCTTAACTGTTCTGAAGGACTGTTTTTTTTATTTCAGAGTAACGATTTGTACCATTCCGCTTTGCGTATATCTACATCTGCGGCACCCGGGCACCTGGCTGTATGTCATTACACCTCGGGCCACCAATTTACCTCTCCGAGGCTCATAAAATTGCAAACGGCATATCAGCTAAAAAGAAAGGACTTCAATAAAATCCGACGATCTGCAACAAGGGAACATTTCGACGCCGAATAGTGTCATTGCCTCGGCGCGCGGCGCCTTCATTGAAAGCTCCAGAAACTATAACTACATCGGAGATCAAATTGCATACTCGATGAAATGAAGGAGCCGAGTAGATGCGGTGAGCAGAGACATTGAGAATCTTGGACCGATTAAGACGCTCCTTGAAACTTCCTTATGATTGCTTTAAGAATAGATTCCAATGAAATTACACGAAGGAGAAGAGCTTTGAGGGTGTTCATCAAAATAGCGGCCTCGGAAGCACTGCTTTGCACCATTGTTGAAAGTTCGCTTCGACCTCAGGCAATTATTCTAATTCCGCAGTGATCAAACTACATACCCTATAAATAAATTCCCTATACATTTCTAAAGGAGAGATGTCGTCAGAGGCCCCAGTCTGGATTTCTAAAACTTAAGCGTAAACGACTGTGCAACGTCCTGTACTTAACGACTTAACGAGAATTCTTTGATCAAGTGAGTTATCAAATCTCTTTAGTGAGATATACACATAAAAAGTAGGCTGCCAAAAATATGTCTAGCTGATCTCTAGATACTGCGCATTGATTCTTAAAATTGATGGAAAAAGCTATGGAGAAAGAAGACGAAGGAAGAATGGAGCAATCTGTTAGGTTGAAACGGGTAGCTGCTATAAACTATGGAGGAAATTGATGCACTAATTATAGGGTCTCTTGTGGGTTGCTGTTAGTTATTTTACTATCTACCACCTTTGTCCATTGCAACCACTCGCTTCCACCAATAGAATCGCTCCATTTTCCTTTTGTCTTTCTCGTCTATCGCTTTTTCTGCAATAATCAGCCCGAGGTCAACTTCACATCCTAAGAACGCAAACATATTTGCGAAGGCAGCGAGGAGTAAACCAGCATTCATACATAGATCTCCAAGACACACTTCTCATACCCTAAACTGCTATCGTAGTATTTTATTGTTTTTTTTAAAGAGCGTCATTAACATTGGTCAGAAAGCTGAAAAAGACCATTTTTTATGGGGTTTTCAAAAGTCAAAAGTTGTTTTTCGAACAGGGCGTACTGTTTAAAAAACTGATCACGGCGCTCTGTTCATTTGGAATCTTTGATCTAAAATATAAATGGTTTGTTTCGAGCAACACACCGAAATGCAGGGACAGTTTCCTTGCCCGAAAGTCACTGAATCAATAATTGAGTGGCAAATCATGAGTGCTCATTTATTAACGTCAAACCCGATCATAGGTGATCAAAGCTGAAATATTACATGACGGTAAACCAGATGATCTGCACTTAATAATTGTACTGGTAAGGGCGTGGCGCCGTTGTTGGGAGCACGAGCAACTATTCGAGCTTTCCGGAGATAAAATTGCATAATCAACGAAATGAAGGAACTTGGATTGAGCCCGATGATCCGCAACTTAGAGACCTTAAGGAACAGAAGACGTTAAGCCGTTTTTCGGTGGAAACTTTAGGTATCGAATCTTTAGACCGAGATAGGAGTATTGCGTTTTGTAACATGGTTTTTTTTGTGTGTGTGTGTCGTTTTGTTTTCTCGTAACAAAGTAGCCACAGTTACCTATCAATCAACAAAATCACATGAAATTTGAGACATTGAGGTATCTTCAGGCGCTGTTTCCGTTTCTGGTGATAGGAAAAATGAAAACCGTAAATACGGTGGTGTATGTCCTTCCCCCCTTTCCCCGAAAATATAGCTCTCCCTAAAATGGCTCGAACGAAAAAATTTCATAGAACAAAATTGTCTTAATTCGGTCTGACGAATCGATCCCTGAAGTTTCTGCTGTTTGATTAGGGTCCTCAACCTGAGGTACTAATATTTTAATCACTGAACCTTTTTTTCACGAAGGACTAAACCTCCCTTTTCGTCATGGGGTAAGAAAAGAGGGAGGAGGTTGTGGACAATTTTCCAGACGTTTTTTGCCGCACATTTTGCAATTCAGGTTTTCTGTTGAGCGATCCTATTGTGTCTCCTCACTCAAATCCCTTAAGAATCGTTGAATGGACCAGTAGACAAGGAACGAATTCAAGCATTCTCATGTATGTTTCTTGATCAAAATTTCATGGAAAACACGATCGTGCAACGAAAATTTCTACCTAATTACTTATCTAAGATTTTGCAGTTTACATTGATGATGGGAAATTTGAATTCCCCGCTCCCAAAAAAAGAAGAGCCTACTCGAATCAAATCGCGTACTGTAACTATTTTAGCAGGCTTCTTAATCAAGGAATGTTACCCTCCGGCTTTATTTTTTTCAAAGTGCTAACAACGTGGAACAGCCGAGCTGAAGCACCGAAATTGAGGTTGCTACGATAACATCAAGTCCGCGATTTGACTCGCGTAGACTTTTGCTTTTTTTAAAACGGGAGGTTTAAATTTACTCGTGAAGAAATATTGAATAATTTAGTTAGGAGCTAATCCCAGTTATTTCCATTTCGTAAATCGCGTTTTACATGAAATTTTGACTCGGAAACATGTATGAGAACGCTTAAATTCCTGGACCCTCGAAAATCATATTATCCCTCTATTTTAAAAACGAGAAAAGTAAGTACCTGTGATTGAGCGCATGCCCATTCAGTACGATTTAAAACAACACTAATTCGGGCCAGCATTTTGGAATCAGGCGAGAGACTTCACCGGATCGAAAAAGTAAAAACGGGAAAAGTAGATCCGAACTCGAAGAGCGCACAACGATCAGTGATGTCTGTCGACGCGAAGCGAAATTTGAACTAGACTGGCTAACGCTGCAGATATCGAGTACAGGTGGACAGCAAACATGAGGGCTCATATCACCCGGAGCAAATTGCCGAGAAATAACAGTTTTTTTACATAGTCGATTAATCGAATTTTTGGATTATCGGAATTTTAGTAATCAATTAATAATCGAATCGAATCAAAATTTATTTTTAATCAAGATTATGTCTAGAGCTTTGCCTACGCCTATGGCTAGGGCTGCGCCCATAGCTGTGTCCATAGATGCAAATTATGGCGATAGCTATGTCTATGGCATTTATCGATTAATATTTTTGATTCGGTTAGCTTTTTGTCGATTATCTGTTAATATGCGTGTTTTATTTCGTAAAATTCTAAAATAACAACTTCTATTTTGGGATGCCTCCCATTGTTTCCAAGTGTGAATCAGCATTTTTGCAGACGTTTAGAGTCAAGCATCATGCGTGATAATCATTTTAAGAAAAGTCGAAGTAATTGTTTCCATATTTTCTCCTGACATCCTCTGTTTCGTCTATAAAATATCAGCACTGATGGGGTATAAACTGAATTTTTCGAGGTTTTGCGCTGATTTTTTAGGAATTTGACTCGGGTTCTGATAAGTTTTTCATTTCCAGTGAATCGGTAGTAAATAATCGACTAACGTGTTCATCAAAAGTTCAACTCTCCCTAAATGAATCGAATTAGAATGAATTCGATTAATCGATTTCTGAATCGCTTTTAGAAAAACTCTACCGAGAAAATCCGAGAGCCAACGGAGAACTGAAAAGAAAATAACGCGAATTTGGAAGAATTCGGCAACACCACTTGATCATATCGAGTCGGCCGAACAGGCTGAAAAAATATGGAAAAGGGCTGAGTATACATTTATACGCTGCGACTACTGGACAAGGATCGAGCTGCGAAAGGTGACCGGAAATTGCCGGAGACGCAAAAAAACTAATGACCGGAAACGAACTCGATTATCAAAGATGTAGACAAGAACACTCTGGTCTTCGGCTCGTTGTAGGTGACTAGTATTCGTCGATGTTCCTTGTGCTTTACTGCCAGCGAACGTCCATGCGGGGACAATTTTTTCCTCCCCGAAATTTAGCGTTACGTATTTTGTCAATTCAAACGCCCCTCTCGATGAACTCGCTGTAAAAACCAAAATCCACTTACTTAGGTTAAATTGCAATTAAGATGACTGGTCGTCGTTAAAGTGAAAAATTTTGTTAATTCACCTACCTATCTTCGCTTTTTCAGAGGAATTTTTTTTTTTAAGATTTCGTGTAAAAAACGTCCGGTAAACTCCTCTAAAATATAAAGGAGGAACGTAAATTTTGGGACCTTCTGATAGTTTCCTGGACATTTTTTGCACGAACCTTTGAAAGAATTATCCTGAAAATGCAAAGGAAAATAAACAACATTTTTTACTTAAAGTCATCTCGTACATAGGTACACATAATTTATTTTTTGAAACGAGTTCAACGAGAGGGACGTTTGATTCGAGATAGGGGCCAATGAGGGTCATTCATAAAATAAGAAACTCGTATGACAGTAATATCAGTGTTAGCAAATACCATACCTTTAATCGTATTTACCAAAAATATATGGTAAATGCTACCAGATGCCTCTTTATCTATATCCTACAGTAGCACTGCTGTGTCATATGGTAAAAATTGGCAGTAGAATCTGTGTTCCAAAATACCATAGACGTACAGCCGGCTGTAAGATTTCCAATAGCTTCTATAGCCGGCTACACAATTTCTTATGACCTTTTATAGCCGATGGCGATCAAGCAAGTGTATGCTAAACGTTACTAATTACGGATGCTAGGACTTGGTGAGTTTTTGGACTACTGCTTTCTTTTTGGGCCGTAGTATCTTGATTTATTTTGCGAGGACAGCTCCGTACTTTTGATGGATGCCTACCATTCCTAATATATTGGAGCGCCTTCGGTTTCGTATGATACTGTGCAATACCTCTGGTGTGAAATAGTTGCTTCAAGCGCCCGCCGTGGCACGCTGCGGCACGGCAGGCGGGCAGCCAGCGCGAAACGCGCATTGGCGCCTACAAACCTAACTGGGATACTTCACGCGTTGCGCACTGCGTGAAGTATCCCTGGTAGGTTTGTAGGCGCCAGTGCGTCGCCGCTCCGCTTTGTGTTGAGCTCCAATATTTAATCTGGCGGAGTCAGCGTTATTCAACTCATGATTTTGAAATGTTTGCATATCCTGTATGGATTATTCTCATTTTAATTGACGAAAAAAAAATTGTATTAAAGGAAAATATAATGTGTGTTTTGTAAATATTACGGTGGTTCCGTATCACACTTAATGATTTCCAAAGCACACGAATTTCTACGTCATTTCTTATAGCCTTTAATAACCGATGGCGAAAAAGCAACAGCCCGGCGATAGGAACTATGGCCCGGCTGTATAATTTTTTATCGCTTCGTATACCCCGGCCGTATGATTTTCTCCGCATTCTACAGCCAGCTATATGATTTTCTGTAGCCGTCTTTAGCCGGCGATAAGAATTCCTACGGTATTTTGAAACGCAGCTCTTACCGCCAACTTTCACCAGGGCAAAAATCCAGTGGACTCCTGATAGACTTTACTATACTTCTGGTAAAATTTGCAATACTTTTTTCCAGTAGAGGTTTATTTATTTTATTTTTTTCCACTTCTGTACGATATTTTCAAATTTTAGGTAGGTATACGTCTTGCGGTGCAAGGGCTTTTCAATCGATATCCCTGCGTGTTTTTGTGAAGTTTCAACATCGAGTTTAATTTTCGCTGAATGCAATGCTGCACTGCTGGCTGGCAACAAAACGACGGCGAAACTGCAGTTATGCATTTCTCGGTTTGCGGTGTTGCAGATTTTCTTTCATACTTTAATTTCTACGTGGAAAACTACCCAATACCTGAAAACTTTGGTGATTTTTATTCCCTGCATGATGAAGATTTTTTTAAAATTTCAAGCCATAATGTTGGTTGGGTCTCCTTTTAAAAAAGAAAGTAGGAGCAGAGATTTTGGAACACTGCAACCGAGATACGCATTATTGCAGTTCTCGCCGTTGAAATAGTGCAAGCATGCAGATTACGGAAGCCTGCATGAATGATTCGACCTCCTTGTCTGCATGACAGAATGCCCGCATGACAAACAGCAAGCGAGATGTGATCCATTTAATTTAGCAGAGGCAATCAGAGCTTACACAGTTTGATGTTATGAATTATTCACCTCTAATGTTTAAAAATTGGGACCAAACAGCGCCATGATTATTAAAATTGATAGACAAAGCGATAGACAAAGAGGATAGAGGGAGAATGAAGTGATCAGTGGAAGCGAGTGGTTGCAATGGAATGGACAAAGGATAGGTGAGAGTAATAGACTACCTAACGGCAACCCACGAGAGACCCTACATCGCCCTACAGCTATAGTCCATTATTTCCCCCCTTAGTCCATTACAACCACCCGTTTCAACCAATAGGATCGCTTCATTTTTCCTTTTGATCATCGCTTTTTCCATCGATTTCAATAATCAGCCCGTGGGATTGTCTTTCAGAATATCATGATGTATGGTTTATGAAAATCTTTGAATTCTCGACTTACATTTTTCTGACGCACATATTTTCTAAATTCCAAGCAGATTAATGTTTTAAGAAAATTTATTTTCCTCAACGGTAGCATTTTGAACCGTCAAGACCCTGAGGGAAGATCTCTCTGGGGCAAAAAGAGCGAAAATGTTTTTTTAAAAAAAGAGAAAGAAAAAAAATGAACAAATGAAAAATAAAAACAGCGAAGCATGTAAGGAGAGAAACTAGGACTGCTTGAAATCACAGGGCTTCGAACTTTTATCATCACTATAAAACGCAAATACGAGGATTCATTTCATGCGAGAGTAGTTTTTCGCTGAAACTGCGCCTAAGACGCGCACTTTTCCTTCTTGACACTAGGTTGTCGGCTCTGTAACAAAAGTTAATGATTTCCAGCTATTTTTTCCACTGACTCTAAGTTAGAAATCGCAAAAATTGGAAAATGGGGGGGGGGTATACTCAAGAAAAATTTTCTAAGAAAATTGAGTGCAGTATATTCTCAGTACCTACTGTAATTTTGTCCACAGCTTCAGATACATACCTATTAGAGTAGTTTAAAAATTGACACAAAAATACATACTGACTATGTTTCCGAATAATTTTGATACAAAGACGGTGAAACTAAAATTAAATAAAACATGTATCTCGGTTTGGGTCTCACGAAATGATCGCTCTTACTCTATTTTTTTTCAGAATATTAGTATAAGTAATTGAATATTTTCTTACGAAGTTTTCGAAGAATATTCATGACGTTAAGGAATGAGAAATCACAGAGCAGGGTGGTATGCGATAAGGGTAATCTGTCTTCCCTCGAGAAAATAACTTGAGACAAAAAATCTGCGACGTCGTAGACCGAAATACATGGTCTCATAACATCACCCCAGATGCGCACTAAATAAAATATTTCGAAAAAATTTTTCATGGAATTGAATTTTCAGATACACCAGTATGATATGAAAGAAAATTCAAATTATTCTGATCGGAAGAAAAGAAGAAATAAACATTTTTTGGTGGAGATCGACTTTTTCCCTTTAAATTGGTTGAAAATCGCGGTACCCACGTTTAGTACTAAATATTTTCCACATAAAAAGGAAAACTACATTTTTTTTCACTTTGTGGATTTTCCTCCCCTGAATTGTGGCTGTTCAGAAGTCCTGAGTCTGCACAAACTCAAAATTGAGGTATTAATACTTATCGTCTTTGCAAGTTCGTAGAATATTCCCCTATGCCCTTGTATTATTAATACAAGTGCATAGGGGAATATTCTACGAACTTGCAAAAACGTTAAACGCCCAAAAATGTCATACCGAACCGGAGACATGACGATGAGAGGTTGGCGGCTCAAAAACCGTAATTATTTCGAGGAAAAGCGACTTAAAATTCTGATTAGTCATGTTTAGATTACAAAATTGTCGGATTATAAAGAAAATTTACGCACGTTTCTCGCACAAAAATATGTACTAAACCGCTCACAACTTATTGTGTGAAACACTGTAGAGACGTGTGTGTGGAAACCCCCCTCCCCCCTCCAAAAAATCCTATTTTTCGACCAAGCTCGCCGAAAAACCCTCAGCCGAAAAGTTTCCCTCAATAGGCAAAAGCCCATTTTCCCGACGGACGGTCACAATAAAAAATTCATATTGTCGTCCCTCTGACGTAGGGGCATGTTTCGATTGCAGAATGAGCCCTAGAAAGCCATACTCGTAAGTAAAACTGGGTTCACGTGAAAATCGAGATACGTCCTTACGTCAAAGTCGTGACGATATGTCGACGGCCATAAGTTGAAAAATGCGTTCCTCTGATTGGGAATCTCCGACCGGGTTTCTTCCATTTTTTTTTTCTTCTTTTTAAGACGAACCACCCGACGGGTTTTCCTGTTTACGATCGATTTTCTCCTCTCGTTTAAGGATATTCACAGGAAATTTCAAGGTGATAATGTGCTTGATTTTCTTTTAAAAACACAAGCCACAACTATCGCAGATTTCTACATAAACGTTACGATTGAGGTGCGCATTTTTCAATTTTAGCCGTCGTCGATGGGTATAAGAAAATTTACGGGGGTATTGTTCGCTTTTTCTTAATGAGATTTCTCCGGGAGCTTTGTCTAACTGCTCAATCGAGCAACAATGTGTGTCTGTTCTACAGACGCGTAATATTGCGCTTCGACACCAAGGCACATACACCTGCTTGTCGCGGTTGCCGTATTGCTGTAAGAATTGTTTTTTTACTGTCGAGGAAGATGTAAGGATTTGTGTGGCAACCCTGCAATCGGTCAAAAAATCCACGACTCACTTTCAACGTCGTACAGTGGATCGAGTCAATCAGAGAGGTCAGACATGAAATGTTTCACTAAAACTGCAAAATTTAATGTTTAATTTGTCACATTTTAAGGGGTGTCACTGTGAGAAAGTTTCACGAGGAAACCACTTTTATAATATCTCAAAGGTTTGTATAAATGGAGTTATAAGCTTTTAAAGTTTCCAAATTTTGTCCGACCCCTCCCATTGACTCAATTCACTGTGCGTCGGGCTTGAGCAGGGACTTGAAATGTATCGACCCATTCAGGGTGGAACTAAAGCTTTTACGCGATGCATTCTGGGCACGATTGATGTGCTTCAAATTTTAACCATTTTGGTGGAATATGTTGGGAAAATAGAAATTTTAGTCTGTAGATTAAACATTAAGAAATGCTCGTGCCGAAAAGTATCCTCAAAAACCTTAAAATAAAATCAAAGATAGTTTCCAAAACAAAGAAAAGAAAAGAAAAAAAATTCGTGATCAAATTGAATATATCGATATTGATGGTCAATTGGAAGCAGTACTTTTGACTACGTTTTAAGTCTTTGGAAGGTAATTTTCGGCACGAACATTCTTCAGTGATTTATGTCCAGACTGAAATTTCGATTTTCCCAAAGTAATTCACCTTTGAAGAGTAAAATTTGAAAATATCTATCGTATCATGCTTAGATGCCTGATTTGTTTGCGATTTCTACGACCGCAGCAACGTTGAAGTGCATTTAAATAATGAATTTCTCGGGAAGTTGAGAGCGTCGCGATTTAAATCAGGGATGATTGGCTTCATCGGCACAATAGACAACGCTGAAATTAAGTTAAAGTCTACTATGAGAGAAACAATTAAAACTTCAGTTAATGTCGCACGTGACAGATAGGTACTAAACTAATTTCTTTATAACGCCTGGATGCAACTATTCGGGCTCCATGGATATCCATGTTGCATACGCACGAAAGTGAAGGCGTTTTGACTTCAGACACTAACCACCGCACCAGCAGCGCTCAATAAAGCGAGTAAATTAGAGGAGTCGAACAGAATATGGAAGCGTTAAAAGCTCATATCGATATTAGCATGTAATAAACCTAGAGGTTTTAGTAGTGGTTCCATTGATTTTCTCGTAAAATTTCCTTCAAGATGTACCCCATACTAACAATCAACAATGTGAAGAAATTAAAATGAAAATTGCAGTTATTTAGTTGAAAGTTTAATGACCCACCTTTCTAAAAGGCTCGTTTCAATGCAGGGCGAGCTTTAATAAAATAATCTAAAATGACAGATTGCCTTTCAATTCTTCATTTTATACTTCGAGCAGACCTCTTAGACATGAATAGTTACTATACAAATCATTCTCAGCATAACGCGATATCCAAAACGGAAGCAGAAAAGATACCTACTCATGTCCTACACCTGTGGCCTGTATGCAAATATTCGTGCCTAGGGGATATTTTTGCGGTATAAAGCGAATAATTGAAAGTGCTCGGCTAGTAAGTACAGGAGTTGACTAGCAGTAGTTTGGATTCTCTCAGTAAACCCCGCCGTTGCGTTGGTGCCGCGCGTGAGGTAGTAAGTGCCTGGACAGTCAGAACGCCTTCAAACATGCGCGTATGCAACACGGCCATCCGCAGGGCCGGATTTGTGTACTTGCCGCCCCCTTCTCATTCGTTTTGGAAATTCAATAAAAACCATCAAGAGAACGTGCCGGAAGGGGAGAGGTGCATGAGACGCGTTTACTCGTGCGCTGGATACATTTTTTGCAAAAGTCCTATCAATAACACTAGCAAAAGTTCACGGTACTTTGCGCGAAAGTTAGATTCCGTAAACTTATCTCTGTGTGGACAAGGCCTTCCATTTATAAGAAGTGAACGAAAAAATTATGAAAGAACAAACACAAATGCGGTTTGGTAATTTTAACTTCCGCCGCCGCGCCACACTAACAGCAACTGTGTTTGACGCAATGCGTGAAGTATTCATGCAGTCTTGTAGGCGCTATGCACTCACGTCGAACGCAGCTAGCCGCTCTAGGTTTGACGCAATGCGTGGAGTATTCATGCAGTCTTGTAGGCGCTAATATGTAAGTGTTTTGTGCCGACCGCCGCGCCAGGGGCTTCTCCTTTCATCTCAAATCCTTGTCATTCCTCTCTGCGCCGCGTCATTCCAGGCCGAATTCTGCGTTTGGTTTCTCTCTTAACTCGACTAACTGAAGGCGCTGTAGCTTGTATCACCGAAAGAAAACAAAATTAGAAACTACTATACTCTCAGGAAATGAGAGATTTTGTCGCCTTTTCTCATTTGTAATTTTTTGACTGAATCCGATTTTTTTTCATACCTACATTTTAAAAAATTGCAAAATTTGCCGCCGTGGGCCGCGGCCCATGTGGCCTCCCCTAAATCCGGCCCTGGTCATCCGTGGAGGCCGAATAGTTACATCCAGGACAGTGTTCGAAACTCACCTTTGAGTTATAGGAGCCATGTGGCGCATCAAGCCCGATTTTTAGGCGCCATTGAAGATTTTTTAGGGGCCAAATTGACTTTTTGCCTATATATTACGGCGCATTTAGTGAAAAGTTAGACGCAAGATGTTTTCGTAACTGAACTAGTAAGTACTTAGCTGTAACTTGGGGAAGACAAAAGCACAAATGATGAAATCGTGAAGAATAGAAAAAGCTCTCACTTGCGGTGCTGAAAATTTCGAATAATCACCTAATATGAAAATTCAGATTTCTAGGGGAGGCGCATTTGGCGCCTGTGAGTTTCAAATACTGATTCGGGAGTTAAAATGAACTTCGTGTAGTGTTCGTCACATTTGAAAGTAACTATGCGCACATTGCTTGTTCCTCTTGAGCCATAACGTACTTTCAGCGCTGCCTGTTGTGCCGACGAAGTAAACAATTACTAATTTTTATCGCAACATTGCCTATTTTCTGAATTATGCTTTGATTTAATAAATGCATATAACAACGTTCCTGCCCTAAAATGTGGGCTACGACTCCAATCCTCTCTGATATAAGAACGACAAATGCGGCAAAGTCGTTTTGTTGTCATTTCAGGAAAAATTTGAGCGTACCTACATCTTAAAATATATTTTTTTTTTTTTTTTTGCTGAGGAGTTAAGAAAAAGTTCATTCAGAAATTTAAATCAACCTGCGGTTGATTCAAAGTCCGGCGGTGGGACCCGGAGCCCGTAAAAAACATACCCAGGAGCGAAAATAGTTATCTATGCAAAATAGACACATTCATCCTTGAGCTTTGAATGCTTTAATTTAACAAGGATGTAAGCTTTTCGTTTACTTTACAACTTCTTAAAAAATTGCAGTTGGATGAATTTTGTTGTAATTTGGGACTATATCGCAAGCTACCAAACTACAATTTGTAAAATATCAGCACTTAATCTGCAAACTTAGAAAAATTATGAATCATTCCCAAATTTCCTATTTTCTTCCAGATAAATCTTCAGTTTAAACCTCATGTTTGACGAGAAGCTGTGTTTTTAATCAGCAACTATTTATGCTACAAGTCTAATTGCCTTCTTTATGTTACGCTTAATGAGCATACTTACATCATTAAAGTGCTTTAAGTCGCCTTACTAACAATGAGCTGTCCTCTAGCATCATGTGACATTTTTGAAGTGGGTACCAATTTAAAAATCTCTTATTACTCAAACGAACGAAATCGTAATTTGGGATGTAGGTACCTTCTTTTGTTAATACAAATTTTTAAATATATGAATGGTACACTGCCTTTTTTTTTTTTGTCTATTTTGATCTATTTATTTGGATGATTTATTACTTGAAGAAAATATAATGAATACTGTTTCAGAACCATTGAAGTGATGATTATTTGAATGTTGAACAATGCTGGCCGCATTGTACCAATCTGGTCATTACATAATGTAAAAATGTAGGAGGCATTAATGTAGGTACGCGTATTAAAAAAAAAAAATGACCAATTAAAGTAACAACCATTTATATAATTTTCTCCAATTTTTTTTTATATCTTATTACTAAATAGTGTAGGGATTGTTTCCTTTCAATTCTTGAATTATTTATCAATTATTAGTGGATACTGATGAAAAAGAACTTTTAAATAAAATGAGGGACAAGATAATTATAAGTCTATAAGCTCGGATTGTCACATCTTGCCAATCAATGAGGAAAGAAGAAGTGGATAAAGAAACAGGTTATAATAGAGGGCTCATTGAGGGGGAGATTCCCGGGGTAAAGGCGCCGTGGGGTTGAGAGGGACTGCGGCATAAGATTTCCTCAAGGAAAGGAGTAGGATAGGAAGGATAGGACCGAAATATTTTTATTTCTGCGACTGATTTGCTGAGATTCTCCGGGGCATTACGCCCTGGGGTCTGCCATGAGCGGCAGGGGCTTCCGCCTGGACCCCCTGGGTTTATTGGGCACTCTTGCCCCCCAAATCTTCGCAAGCGGAACCATTATGTCCCCCTCGTGGATGATGAAGGGTTGGGGACGTCCAGGGACCCTTATGGGGTTCTGCACCTCTGGTGGCTACGGGGCGTTAGGCACAGGAAGATATCAGCAAGCCATGAACAATCCAAAAAAAAAAAGAGTAGGGAAGAGAGGATGCCAAGGTTGCTGCTACTGGATCATCGGACGCGGCTGCTTGTAGGTCATTAGACGCTGCCCTTGCATTTTTTGTTGACTTTCATCTTTGCTTTTCTGTTTTGCTTCTTTGCTGCAGGTGCTGCTGCTGATGAGTTACCTGACGCTTATTCCTGCAACCGAAGGTACGTGAGGTGTTATGAAATACATCATTTTATTTTTCCTCGCTCCCAAACAAAGGCTGCACTCATCAGGATGTCTACAGAAACTGAATGGCAAAAAAATTCAGATCTTTCCAGATTTTTGGAAATCTTTCAGAGACCTTCATCATCACAATTTGGAAAACGCTATTCGTCCAATAATAACCTGCATTCCAGCATTTCATGAACCTTTGAAATAAATAAGAAAAAAATCGAGAAATACGTACCAGAAATAAGACCTGGAAATTGTGACAGTATGTTCAGCTAGGACTTGCCATCTCTGGAATCATCCTTCCTAATTGATATTATTGCATAACATCGAGGAGACTTTACAGGGTCAAAAATTTGAGCAATGAATGAGTCTTCTACACCCTAGAAGAAAAAAAGGAAGAAAAAATTAGGGAAACAAAATTTAACAGCAAAAAATTATTAAATAATATTTTAATTTATTTTACCCAAATTAGTGCTTGGAAGCTGTTTGGCTTGGAAATTATTGTTATTTACGGATGATCTCTGTGCTTGGTGGATTCTGAGGGAGCAAGTAGGCATAAATAAACTAAAGTTCATCAAATCTGGTTGGAGGATTTTAGCCAAATTCTCAACCCAGGGCTGCGTTTTTATTAGACTAGATTTTGCAATTCAGGACTACAATTTCTATAAGTATATGAATTCATCCATAAAAACACATGTGCACATAGGGAAACTAACGGTATATATATACATTGTTTCTGAACTGAGCCAGAAATTGTAGTTCCAAATTACAAACTGTAGTGAAATTATTGAATGATTTGATTGCTGAAAGGAAGTACCTGTTCATGAAGATAAAGCAAACGATCAAGAAGAATAAGAGACTCTAACACTGGAGATAATCCAACTCGTATCAAAAAAAACATCTGAATTCGGTCAAAGTGATGATAATGAGATCTGTAAAGTTCATCTAATTCGTCTTCCGTAACCTGCAACAATTAATCATTAACAATCAACTATCAAGGAAGACAGAGAGAGAGAATTCAGATTGTTAAGGAGCACTTAAATCGCAGCAGAGGGTTTTTAAAATTTTTAGGAAGAAAAAAAAATAAACAAGGCTTGCTTCAATACACTTATTATGAATAAATGATGAGTTAGATGCTGCATTGAATCCTGAACCATATTTTGATAGTGATCTGATGGCAAAAGATGGTAAGATGCATCCAAACCCTCATTTTTACATCTTGATTACCGCTTTGCTTTTCATTACTTGTGCGCTTGAAGCAGATGCAATTCCTCCTGATATTTCAGATCAGGGGGCCAATAGAGATCAGGCAGCATTTTATGTCATTTACTGCCATATCTAAGATATTTTCATTCATACTGGGCAAAGAAAGTCAGCATTTAAATGGATCTAATTTTTGGACACTCACATTTTTGCAATCTAAACGTGGATGTTTCTTTTGAGTGGAGGTAGGAACACATTCCTTCTAAAAGGTTAAATGACACACTTGTTAGACTATCACAACATAATAAGGCTTGGTACCTACTGGCACAAAAATTAAATTAATCGAAATGTAAGTTGTGTCTTGAATAATCATTAACAATTAAAACTGGATAAACGTATATAAAACAAGATTAAATACTCACAGTGGCTTTGAGCCCTATTTTTTTCACAGCTTTTAATGCATACTCTGTAAAATTTGTGCACTTGAGTGCTAGTCTGCCAACAACGCAATAAGGGAAATCATCACCGTTAGATTTCTTTGTCAATAATACTTGTAACAGCGATCGATAAAATAATGGTACTGTGACTAGCTGTGAACAGAACAAAATCACTACAGGTGAAGACACAGGCCATTATAAAACTGAAAACCAATGTAAATTTACCTGTTAAAGGTAAAAACAATGTGCAAATACATAATAATCTGATGTACTTATAATTCTGAAAAAAAGAACAGGCACTAAGGAAAAATGAGTAAGCAAGGGTAGAAGACACAAGAAAATGCCTGGGTGGGAAATGCCTGTAGGTACTTACAAAACAAGATTCATGTTTTGATTTTTAGTCAATTTCATTTCATCATTTCTCGTTTCCTGCTACAAAGGGGTGGGACCAACCACTCAAAAGTGTCCCAGGAATATTTTATCATAATAATATACTTTCATTATCTTTTTTGTAGAAGGAAAACTAATCTGTCATGATACAGGATTTTGAGATTCTTTTTTTCCTGAATAAGTATTTCCTTGGAATTGATAAAATATAACAATAAAACAATTTTGATAGCGATCAAACCAAAAACTCAAGTGCTCCTGGTTCTATCATAAAACTGTGCAATAAATGTATAAAAGAGGTTGAGATATTTCTAAATATTTCAAGAGGAATAGGCAAGGTAAACTCCATTGTATTTCTCACCTATATAAGAAAAAACTGTGACAGTAAAAGGAAAAAACAAAAACACAATTTCTTCATTTTTAATGTGATGGTTGAAACATCCTGCCTTCATAGTGTTTTCAAATTTTCGGCTTTGTTTTGTCCATTTTCTGTATTTGTACTCCTTTGCATTTTTTATTATCTATCAAGGCAATATCAAGATAACAAGTTAAGAGGCCTAGCAAAATTCTGCGTTAACACTTTAGAAAGCATTCAAAGTAGAAAGTTACCTTACGTTCGTGAAGGACCCTTTCCGGGCTCTGCGTGGCTAGCATTCTCGGATTCCGACTCAAAAAGAACTCTCGCTCTCGGAGAAAGGAGCTCATGGGAAAACCTGGCTCTGACTGATCTTCCGTGCAGGCTTTGATCTCATTCCAAAACTTGTCTTCGCTGAATTCTTCTTGTATTAGATGATAGCAGCAACCAATATTGAGTAGGAATTTGAAAACGTTTAAATTTTGGACAAAAATTCTTAAATGAGCAGATGCTAAATTACCACAGGTGTGAAGACCCACTAGACCGGCACCGGAGATGCTGTCCCCAGGAAACGAGTCCCTGAGAATATGCCGGATATCGGTAGTCGATGTAATAAACTCGGTCCTTTGTTTGAAAAGAGGATTACCTGCTGCCTCGGAGTTTAGAAAGTTTAAAGTGGATTCAGCTGCAGGAATTTTCTTCTTTGACTTCCAATTTTTTCCTTTTTTCCCCTCATATGGATTCTCTGCGTTGTATTTCATACGGTTCCACACTTTCTGAAAAGAAAAAGAACCATGAGAAAATTTCAATTAAAAACAGAGAGAGGCATAGTGAATATGACTGGGTCTCGAGTACTCTGCTTTTAGTGAATTTATAAGTAAATTTCAGACCCTAAAAAATGAAGGGTTCCCCATTTACCTTTCCTCCATTGCTCATGGATTTCTATGCTGCATTTAGAACCTTAGTGATACTGATACGTATCATAGTATTTTGGAGGCTACCATAGTCGATCTGAAAAATTTTGAAAATTCCTTAGTCCAGGAAAAGACTCATAAAATGATTTTCTTTATAAACTTCTCAGTACCTACAAGTAATAAATAAGTAGTCAAGGGTTCGGATCCATCCTGAGAATGAAAATGTTTTCACTTGAGCAATAGCTAATGGGAAAAGATAAAATAATTTGAGAATAAGTTCTGCAGAAAATATATTTCTGCTTCGATAGTGCTCAGAGAATTCCTCAAAACTGAATTTTGCCGATCATGACACAGTGCAAAGTTTAAAGGTGCAATTGGCATTCTAAGTGGATTGGTGACTCCCAATTTTTTAAGTTTATTTTCATACGGTGAAGAGCGAATTAAATTTCTGGAAATTTCTCTGTTTTGCCAACCCTTAAGGACAAAGAAACTCCTACTTGAAAATGCCAAATATGAACACTTGAAGCACGTTTGAAATGATATTTTTGGCCAGCTTTGATGACTTAATCAGGCGGGGGAAACAACGCTTGCTGATTGGCTGAACTCAGTTTCAGGCATCGCTCTGTTACATTATCTATTGGTTGGTCGGAATTTGATTTACTTTTTCTCCTCTTAGAATTAATATTTTGAGCTTTCTTATGAACTATTAGGTTTTATCATGAATTTTACGTCAAAAAAACTATACTGCAACCCTGCAAAAATTCCTTACCACTGTCCAACTATATTCATAAGTACCTAAACCAAGAATGAATTCTTTTAATCATAATACTTACTTTTAATCTTTCCAATCTCTCTGCAGCTCCGTGAGTGTTACCTCTACACTGATCAATACTTAAAACTTTCAGATTGTGCTGCAAAGATAAATTAGAACTAAGGTAAGCTTTTCCACCTCCAATATCCACAATATGAGAGCAATCTGTGGCAGAGACCATACTTAATACTACTTGACTCATAACATCTACTTCATAAGATTTTTTTTCCGACATCAGGCGAGAAATTTTTAGGTTTGTATGCTCCTTGCAGTGTAAAGAGGCTAATTTTGTCTGCAAGTCATTCAGAGACAGGCATAAGTTTGGTTGAGAAGTCAAGGACATTTTTTGAGCTTCTATGAAATGTTGAACTAATGGAGAATTTGAAACATCATCAGATAAACATGTTGGGTCATCGTGATACCGCCAGAGTAGGTTCGTAATATTTTCGAATCCTTTGGTGGAAAACTCAGCTCTTAGGTTTTCAGGCACAGTGTTATCCCATTGATTGTCAGTGATGAAGTTCACAACATGACTGTTCACTAAAGGTAAAAATGGTGTGAGGTAGTGAATCATATCCTCCAACTTTTTGCGTAAAACCTCCTTTGTTGCCATGATAGTGATGGTCTAGTTAAAATGAAAAATCTGCAGAGCAATTGACGTCAAATTTTAATAAAGAGCAAGCTTTCTTGTAAGATGCTGAGATGTTGTTTTTCAGTTCTACAATGTCTATGTTATCATCAATCTTCATGGGAAACTCATCTATCAATGATTTCACTTTCGATAACGCCAGTAGTATTTTATCCGAGAGAGTGCAAATTTTTTGGTCATGTAATGTCAGCCAAGTGTTTACAACGCCTTTGTAATATCCAATCTCCGTGCCACACTCTTTTCCTCGATGATATCCGAGGTGAAAGCCACTCAATTCTCCGTCATTCGTGCCTTTCCGATAGCCTTCTGAGTAGCCTTGCTTGACTAGTTTACTTTCACTGAGAGCAATGGAATCAAACACGTCATTTATGTCGACAGTTTCTGACGTTTCTAATCCTGCTGCCATTGTGTAGCATTGATAACTGACTGACACAGATTAGTGTATGGAGCAAAGCGCAACATCGAGTCATTCAGCCAAAACTAAGATATCCTTCGTTGAAACTTCAGCAGAAATATTTCTATCGAGTCAACTATTTTTCCAAACACAGAGAATCTTACTACAGGAACTTGGAATAGATTTTAATGAGGATTTTTTTAGGATTACAACATTAATTACTGAAAAAATTATGCAATAATTTGAAAACACACGTAAACAGTCACCACAACCACATTTTATTTTGAAGGTTAGAAAAAACGTTGCGATCCTCCGAAAATCAGCGATCATCAGCCAAAAACGCGCGAAGCGTGGCGTAGTGAAAAAAAAGTAAACAAAGTATCATCGTAAGTGCTTTTCATGAATTTTCTTGATTTTATTTAGCCTTTCCTTAGTTCTCTTGATAATTGAGTTATTTTGCAATTAATTACATAATGGATGGAGTAGGAGCACCCGAAATAATCATGAGAAATAGAGTCAATGGAACGTTTCTCAGTCAAAATGTTGGCAAGCCGATCTCGATCATCGGAAGCATATTGAAGGTAATTTTTTTTTCACTATCGATTAATCACTAGGATTCACCATGAACACTTCTTACGTTGTTCCGATGTGGAGCAGGAATTTTGAAGGACCTCCAATTCTACCATTAGTGCCTGAACTGGTAAGGTTAGGAAGTCCGTCAGCGGTACATGCCATTTTTGATGAAGTAATCCGGTATCGACACCACCACCACCAAATTTCAAGTGGTAAATATGCGTAAGGAGGAAATGCTCCTACAGATATTACTGATTAGCCGTACGCTAATTTAAAACCCAACACTTCTGCAAGTGTAGGGGCCATTTCAAATTGTTGCAGCGTTTGTTATGTAATATGAATTTATACTGAAAAGAGTTAACTACGTATTCAATCGTGGTCACAGTACAGAAATCGTCAAGGAAGGTGCTACCTGTGGGCAGTAAGGCAGTGGACAAACTCTGCTTCAGCGTCCATCACTTAATGCAATATTTTTCAGTTGTGGCAAGCATATCAGAGCTCTTATCTTGTTTTGGTTAAAACTGCCAACAAAATCTTGTAGGGTGTCAAAATTATTGTGACATTTTCGTATCTCATCTCAAATATCCATCAACTTCCCAGTTTCTCCTAATTTTTCACCAAGAAAAAAAGTTTTTATCATAAAATTTCCTTACGCACTTCAGGATTCCCTCCTTAAGCAAGCTAGGATTTGTGCACTGAAGTATTTTCTCAACCGTTAAGGATAAGCGTGCTTATTTGAAAATGCGTCCCTAGTAAGTTCAATGTTTCCACAAAAAACGGATAAACTCACCAGAAATTAAGGGAGGATAGAATGTCTACAGAGGTGAAAAAGGGAATAAGTACATCCCAGGGGCGAAAAAATTTTAACAAAAAGTGTCACTGAAAAATAAAATTGTATCTACCGTGTCTGTGCTTTTCATTACAGATGAATCCCAGCAACAATGGCTTTGACATTCAAACAACTGACAATCATGTTGTTTCTGTAAGTTGTAAAGAAATGATCTCCGAGTGCCTGGATGGTCTAGTTGAAGTTAGAGGCATCGCTGAAGGGAAGAATTCTGTTACCTGTGATTATTACATCCTATTTCCTCGTGAATTGGCCAGCACGTTTGGTGAGACTAAAAATGCTCCTTGTTTGTACCTTTATACGAAAGGCAGGGGAAAGGGAGAGCTTTTTATATAATACTTCAGAAAAAGATAATTAGGCTTCACTTAGCATCTCCCAACAGTTTTTTAGCGATCCACCAGTATTTGAGTGATCAAAATTTATGATGAAACAGCTTATGGACATCACTTTGTAGCTATGCCTTTTGCATCTTGATTTGTGATGAAGTCTGGCAAAATTGCCTCAAAACAGAGGCTTCACCATAGCTTCGAGGGGTCAGTTCCACATAATTTTTTACAAAAAATTACCCATTTGTCGACAAAAAAAATAAGAAATTAAAAAAAAATTGCTAGTAACGTTTGTTGGTGCAGTAAAAATTCCCTTTCTGCCCCCTAAACAGGAAAAAAGAAATGGAATGAATTCTCTGTATTCAGCAACTTAAGCAGAGATGTTTCCTCTTTTCATGCACAATATACCGAGTGTTTGACTCCTTCCTTTTCCCCTTTATTTCCATCATGCCAAATTGAGTTTGTCCAGAGCACTGGTTAAAATGTTTCAATTTTTAGGAGGCTTAAGTGAAGTCCTTTTTTTAAGATGTAGAAATTTTAAGAGGTATGAACAGCAGAAACTAGTAAAAAAAAAAAAAAATTAAATCCGTCTGCACACTACAGCAAACTCTCTCCATCAGATATGTATGTTGTTCTCACACGGCTAAAATAGATAAGAAAATTAGTGAGAACGGAGACGTACCATGTAAGAGGTATTCAGACTGAGATAGGACTCTTTTGCCATCATGTTTGTAATTCAGGAGAAACATAACTGTCACATGTTAAAAGATTCAATAAGGAGAGAAGATACAAAGGTACAATACTTTCTGAGGGAGATGTATTGTTTTGTGGGTATCTGATATGGGTAGACTATAAAATACTTTTCTGAATCTTTTTCCTCGCAAGAAATCTTACAAGTAGAGAACCTAAAATTTTTGACAACACATCAACATTTAAGTAACATTTTTGTACCTTCCAGCAAACTTTAAAGTCCCAAACATGTTGTATTTTAAATTTTGTCGTTAATGTCTCTTTTTAGTTTCATTTCTTTTGTTGGTTTTGCTTTTTCAGACACAGAGAAAGACAATGAAGCTGTGATGATCGTTAACTCCATTCCAAATGCATTTAAAGCTTAGGGATTGCTGCCTTTGGTCCTGGAAGGTAAGAAAATCGTTTAAGTTTTAATTCTATACGACTCCTTGGATCAATATTTCGCAGTTGACTCTGGCAAGCTGAAAACCAATAAGTTGACGAGATTGTTTCCCTCTCAATATTGCATTGAAACATTATTATCGAAATAAATATAAACAAGGACATCATTTATTCTTTGGAAGGCATTGTTTCTGAAAAGCACTCTCCAATGTGTCCTGGACTGGGTATTCAAATGAATGTATTGGGCCCCCATGTACCAAGGAAAATGTTAGATTGATCAAAACTTGTTGAGGGGAAAGAATTGATTAAGACATTTTGTAGAGAATTCCAGGTAACTTGCAAATCAACAGTAAAACTGCAGGAACACTCATCTCGGTTTGCAACGTTGCAGACTTTTTGTCATACTTTATTTTTTAAGTGGTAAAAAAGTCAACGTTGTTACCTGCAAACTTCTCAGACATTTTTCTCTCTGTGAAGAATAATCTATGAAATTTTCAAGCCTCAGAGTTTTTTTGTTCTCCTTCGGTAAAATCAAATGAGTTTAAGTTTTTTGAAACACCATGAACGGGGTATACAGTTCTGCATTTTCACTGTTTAAATTCAAACCTTCCACTATAAATTATTCTCTTGGTATTAGGTGATAGTTGCCTCATAATACTTGGACTGTACTCAAAAACCAGCCTGGGAATGTTCCACTAAGTTTATTATATCGGTACCAAGTTTTGTAAAAATTGAACTGAGAAAGAAATTAAAGTTTTACTCTTCCATAAGACTCTACGTCTAAGGTAAAGTTCAATACCTATTTTCCCATTCAAAATATTTATTCTCTACTTCAAACTTACAGCAGGAGAAAAAGTGTGGCTAGTTAAACGCAAAAGTACTCCCACACCATTACCCCGCTTCATTTTCGTTCCTTTCTGTGAGGTAAATTGATTCAAATTGGGAAGCACTTCATAAATAAATACCCACTTCAGATGTAAACATATTTATAAGAAACAGATAAAAAAAAAAATACAAATGCACACTCGACAATGGAGGAAAATGAAATCAAACACTAGGAAATGTTCTCCTTCTCCAAAAATACAATGTTTGTTTTTACAACTACTTGTAATCGCTCAATCAACCAATTTAATATTCTATTAAGATCAGCATTATTCTGTTTAATTGTAGTTGCAAAATTGAGACCCAGCAAAAGGCTATTGGTCCACACCAGTCAATTTGTACTCTAACGCCAACCAAATAATTGGCTCAGAAAACCTTTTCAAAATAACACTCTTTTGTAATGGACTTTTAAATAGTTGGAAGATAAGATCTCAAGTTCCTCCCACTATTTTTTGTACCTAGCTTTTTCCTTCCTTCATACGTAAGCAGTGTGGAGGTAAAAGAAAGTAAATACCTGTTTTTTCATGCAAATTGCAAAATTAAACTAATACAAAAATGTACACATTTCCATCTGGAGAATGTGATTGTCTTAAAGAGAGGCAGGAGGAATTCTTTTGTCGATCACCATACTGTATAACAGGTGTGAAGACTTGATTGACGATTTTTCATTTGAGCCATAAACATGATAATACAGTGCTGCAAATTTTTAACTTGCTTAAAGAAAATGGCTTAACTGCCACAACTACCTGTCGGACCCTTTTCAGTCAATTTTAATTACAGTTTTACAGGGTTGTCTGATGTAAATATTGGAATGTCTATTGTAAAGTTGAAGCTTCAAAGCATAGTTTAAAGAAATTTTACGGCTTGTCCGTTAGCATTCATGTTAAGTTGGAGAGAACACACATTCTCATGGTCAGAGGCATAATCACACTTTGGTGCTGAAAACAATGTTGAGAAACTGGTCATAATGAATTGTTATCGTTCCATCTTGATCCGTGTCAAGTTGTCTGAAGGCATTTGTTAGGTTCTGTAACATAAGAAAAGATCATGATTTAGCTTGCAAGTTTTTTTTTTTCTTCGTTGAACTTTTTCCTATCTGTCGTGGTTGATAAAGTAAATTTGTTGACATTTGCATTTTGTCCAAGTGAGCAGGCTATAGGATTTCTCAGGAGAAATAAAGGCAGTGATGAATGCAATTCTCATTGGATTATTATATCCAGGAAAATCCTCTGAATAAGTCAATCCCAGCTACATCAGGAGATAATAATGGTTTTTGGCTCAATGACTAGCATAAGTTTCAGAAACCAGGTTGACCATCAGTCATTTTGGGGAGGCCTACACAAAATAGAAACAAATGCTGAATTTTTTTATTTTAATTTTTTTAAGACCGAAACTTACCAGCAGCATTACACAAGCTTGAATGAAGTCATCGAATAAAATTGTGCCTTTCCCATAATGATCAAATTTTTTCATCAAAATATCAATAGTGCCCTCTGATAGCCTGTAACCAAAAGTTGTGAGGGCTGTGGTGAATTCATTCTTGTCAATATTGCCGCTTTGATCTCTGTCAAATGATCGAAAACAGTTTTGCCAGTCTGTGACGTACTTCCACAAATGCCCGAAATCCTCAAAGTTTATTTTCCCTGTGTTTTGCTTGTCAAACATAGCTGGAAAAAAAGTATAAAATAATAAATTAGACAGTGAGCAGAAAAACGAAATACTTAAAAGGACTAGACTCTTAAAAAGGACATTCTATCATTTTCTTAAAAATACACCCTCAAAAAGGAACTTGAACTTCCCTTTCATACATTTCTCAAAATAAATACAGCAAGCAAAATGCAGTGTGACTGCTTTTAATCACCGCTATGTTACTCGAGAATTACTGATTTAGGTAGAACGCGAAAATGACACAATGACCTCATTTTATTATCGTAAACTCACACTAATATTTGGACTCATACCTGAATTTGACATAAAATCACAGTATTATGATAAACCCATAAACTTGTAACCGAGAAACAAGGATGAATCATTTCAAATCTCATTATTCCATATCATTCCCCTCTTTTTTTTTAAATGACAGACAATTTTGATGATGCAGTCATAACTTACCTATCATTAGTCTAATTGTTTCCGGATTAAATGGTTTCCAGGTTCCATTGGACAGTGCCACCTGCAGTTCATTTGCGGTTATTGTCCCACTTCTGTCCTTGTCAACCCTAGAATTCAGAAATCAGTCTCATTAATCGAGCAGTTTTTGTGGGATTAGTTAAATAAATTCCTTTCGTACTGATTAGAATTGTCGACAAGCATGGGAATGACAAAATAAGGAAAATGATTATTTTTAATTGTAGTAAACTGGCATCAATTGGTGAACACTCAGTTATTCCTGTTAATGCCAAGTCCATTATTCATACGGCCCTCCAGACTGAAAATGGTGAAATTGACATGAACAGCATGTTATGAACATTGAATGCCTAGAATTAATGTAGTGAACGAGCTGGAGTAATATTGCGACTAATGAACTCCCACTCTTAAATGTGCAGGCCTGCTGAGTATGGATTTGCGTATATTTCCAATAGGAAACAGCTATTTAAACCGCAAGCAAATGTGACTTAGATGATGAGTAGTACGTAGAAAATTGATGATGAATGTTACCCTGAACAGAAAGACAAAATAAACAACATTTCATATGTGATCCATAAATTAAAAGTTTTATACAACACTAGGTGCTTGAGTATCTAAAGTGTACCAGTGTTCCTAGCAGACAGAAGTCCCTGAATTCAAAGATTATTAACCATTCAGTAACCCTATGCTACACTCATTGTCACTGGACAATTGCAGAAAGTCCTGTATTTTTTAAAATTCAGTGAACACCCAAAGAGTGTTTTTCTGATCAGTTAAATTTTTTTAGTGTAAAACGGAATAAGGTGAGGTTGGGTAACTGGGCGGTGGGGTAACTGGGCAGTACCCTCTGTATTTCTACCATATTAGTGCAAAAATTGTTTTCACTGTTGGCATACCTTCATTATGACGTAAACCATCTAAAACATGTAAACATAACTTTAAAAAAAAATTTTATGGTGAATGGTGAAGTGCCGAAAATTGGACAGCTTTTTTTTCAAAACAACGCCGGAGGTGGTCCCGAAAAGAGCCTCATATCTCACTCCCAGCAAGTATTTTATTCAACTTGACAATTCTTCTTCATGTATGATGTATTTGTGTAATGCGTGAGTAATTACAACGAAATTGGATGAAAATACTGGCTGCAAAGGGTTGATGCCCAGTTACCTTGAAAATTTTCCCTTTGTGGGGTAACTGGGCACCCACCCCAAGGTAACTGGGCAGGTGGCAGTGGTGGCACCTGCCCAGTTACCCATTGCAAGGTTGCTGTGCTTCGGTGTTTGTTTACTTCTGAAAATGTCAAAACTAATTGACTATTGTGGACTTTTAAGTGCCAAAGACCAATAATCAGGGTTCCCAGCACACTAAACTTCTAACTTAAGTCAATTATAGCATAACTTAAGCATTACTTAATTACATTTTTGCCGCTAACTGTTATGACCTCACTTTTAACGACTTAAACATGGTTATATAAATTCAAATGAAATTCTCTGAAACCCTCATGAGAAGGACATTCTTTTCTGGCCAATGAGAATTACAAATAATGCCCCCCTTAAAAATTAAGGGAACTTTTTGGCGCCTGACTCTATCCCAGATCAGCCTTGCGGCTTAATTTTTTTTCATTTTTTAAAAATGTATCATGCTTAATCTCACTAAAAGTGGCCAAACAGTGTCCTGGTATACAATACTACTTTATAAGTAGTAATACAGAAAGTTCTAAGCATTTATCTACAAGGAAACAATTTTTTTTTACCGTTATTCAATTCTCAGATTTGAGGGTTTTTTTGCCGCTAACTGTTACGACATCATTCTTAACCACTTAAACATGTTTATATACATTCAAATGACATTTTCTTAAACCTTCATGAGCAGGACATCACTTTCTGGCCAATGAGGATTAAAAATAATGCCCCCCTCAAAAATTAAGGGGGGGTAGTCCAGTTACCCCACGACGTTGGGTAACTGGGTGAAAAAAACGGGAAATTTTTGAAACTTTGTGGGAAAAAATTGAAAGATGAAATTCGACTTTTGACTCTTCCTACATTTAGACAAGGTGTTGTACTTACTAAAAAAAATTTAAAAGTAGCCTCCACTGTCAATATAATGATGGGAAAAAAATCATGAAGTTGAAATTTTGACATTTTTCTCCGAACTCCTGCCCAGTTACCCAACCTCACCTTATTAAGAAAGTGATAGGAAAATTACCGCTGAAATATATCCATAAGAAACTCTCGAGAAGGTAGCCCTGCCGGTGGTGCTGCCATTGTCTTTTTCTTTGCGAGTCGACCAGAGTTTTAATGTTTTATCGGTTACTGCAATGTTTTCCTTTTAAATTTGATTCAACACAAAAAATCTTCACCGAAATAAATTAATATGACTAAATCTTGTGCAAGGGGTGATTCACTTCAAATATTTTGATTCATCAATTAACCTCACTTTTAGTGTAAACATGGTCAGGTCCCGAACTTCATCATTCAACATCACCATTCAGCATTGTTTTCGTTGTACCAGCATTTCTCACTTGCTCTCGTCTTTAAAGAATTCGAAAAGTCTCCGAAAGAGTATTTCTTATTCTGAATATAAGTAATCGTCTCTTGAAGTATAGCTAATTATATCTTACAGTAACACATTCTAGCTCTGAATCTAACCGCAGATCCTTAACAGGTATGTCGTGTTTTTCAGTTCTTTGTCTCGCAAACACATGGCTAATACCTGGAGCCAAAACAAGTACTTCCCATCTATTTTTGAGAGCGCTTATCATTACTGTGCATATTTAATAGGGTGCTCATTCAAAGAAAAAAAAGAAAAGAATTCCTGATAAACGCTTTTCAGTGCTTAACAAATCTTCCAAATCAGTTGTTATGACAAACGAGACGACCTAATGGTTCGAACAATGTTCCTAAAGCCAATTATATAACTTTCTTTGGGTACAAGTGAACATTGAGTCAAAAAACCGTATCATATACGAGTCTTCCGACAGCATGATTACTTGAATTGGGATGTGCAAAAACCGCTAATGTCTATTTTTCGAGTCGTAAGTTTTTTTGAGTTCATAGTAAGAACTTTCGATACATAGATGATATGACTTGTCTTGGGATTAAGGAAACTCAAAGATGAGTTTTAAAGCCACTTTCGTGGTTGGAACCAACTCCCCAAAGTATCATGGACACAAAAAAACTTAAGACTAAAAAAATGTATATTAGCGGTTTTCGCACGTCCTGATTCAATGGAGTGGCAACTGTAATTGAAATACTTTAAGTTTTTTCAATGTTTGATCCCCCATATCTTTAATTCAAGCATGTTGTGACAGAAATTTCCTGTCTGTGTTGTGGAGACAGAAGGTGCACAGTTTGTAAGACTGTGTGCATAGTTACGAAACTTACCAGCAGCAACACCGTTGCATGACCATTTATTAACCTCATTGTCACTTGAAATTGTGCGGCTGACATAACGTTGTGAAGTTTTGACACACGCAATAGATTTTGGAATATCTTTTAAAGAAGTATGCTATGGATACTAAAAAATTTAGTGCCAACTAAATTTTGATATTATCTGATATGATGTTCCTTACGGACTCCTGAGCTAAATGAGCTTTTAAAATCAATTATTCCATGTGTCAGTCTAGAGGGAAGCAGGGCTGAAAAGTGAATTTGTCAGTATTTCAACACAAAAACCTCCAGTAGAAATATTACAATACCTTTACCTTCATTGAAGGAATCTTTCGTTTCTTTGCAAGCAGGGAAGATAAAGCAGATGAAAAGAAAAAAATTCCTCCAAATGATGACAGCTTTTGGTACAGTGTCCTCACACACATTGTGACAGTCCTATATTTTGACTAGACTTCATGTGAGAGAAGGCCAAAAAATCCCCTTTCCAGCTTCGCTTTTCTCGAGATTAGCACATAAATAGCCTGATTATGAATTTTCATTGTACCCAGGAGGTCATAGGAACACCACTTGGAATTATGTTGGATTTCAGCCGGCATCAAATTTTTTTGGTGTTGCATGCCAAGTCCTTTTGATAAGCCCAGTTGCACACATTCATACTCAATGGACGCTATTAGTGCAACGTCACAGAAAAGCGATATTTATCGATTTTTTCGCATTGGTAGCATTGAAAGAGGTTATGCCAATGTTATTGTTTGGATCCAATTCGATATAATGGAGAATCCCTATGATGACGTCGCCACTAATAGCGTCTATACTTACCCACAATTTCAGGAGCTACTGGAAATGTTCCGAGGGATTTTTATGGGAATATTTCCCGTCTTCATTCTGGGCATTTGACTCGCCCAAAAAAGTTTAATCCCTCCTCATTGAGAATATTTTTCATTTTTTTACAGATTCAAACATGATCCTCCGAAACCTCACCAGTATCGAATTCAAGGTAGAGGACCTATCAGAATACAATGCCATTCGCAAGTCAACAGAGGCTCTGAAAGATCAGAAAGGAAGACCTACAGGCTCTGTTCAGAAACCGAAACAACAGGAAGTACAAGTCAGAATCGGCTACAACCCTCATCACCGTAAAATGATGTGATTTGTCTTCGACTCAACACTCAAAAGTTCCTTCCTCATTTTTATCCGTGATTTCATCGAGACTTTCCAGAAATTTTCCTCCCCCCTAGAGAAACTCATTTCAATGGCGCCTCGCAGTGTTTTTCTACTTTATAATGGAGTTGTTTCTACATCTCTTTGTCTTTTAATCCTCAAACAGAACCTCAACTTTACCCACTGATAATTCAAAAATTGAATCATAATTAGCACTTCAATGTTCCTGTACCATCTTACTATTTAGTTGATCATGCTTCCTCTGTCAAGGAACATGAAACCAAGCATTCATCTTGCTAAAAATATTGTGGAATTTTTATTTCATTCTTACTTTTAAAATTCCTGATTAGCAATGTATTACTTTCTTTGTATCAAACAGCGTCCAAAATATTTCATACTGAATTTAATAAAACCTACTTTATTTTGTTAAAGTTCAGGTATTTCATTTATTTTTGCTTTGAGCTTTCAACTCTTAGCCCCCTCACCAAACTTTGAAAATGCAAAAAAACATAAAGAAAGGTAAAGGATAAACTGTTGCGAACGACTGCAAGTTGAACTAAGATCAACAGAAATAAATGGGGACAATAAAAAACCTCAATTTCCAGGAGGTTTTTAACAGTCTTTTTTTAAATTTCTTCTAGCCTTCAAAATTCTCCTGGAAAAAGTTTTATGCGTACCAGTGATTGAATCAGCAATGAACCTAAATTACAAAGAAATAGAGGACGAAAAGAGGTATTGATTCTTATTCATCTCTCATTTGCAAATTTACTTTACTCATTTTTCTGATGATTCCACTTTAATGTTACTTATACTACTTTTAACAAAGCCGTTTGACTGGTGGCCACAATTTTGGTTCTTGACAATAAGAGTTCTAAGTCTAGGGATGGTGTTAGATACCAGGAGATATCATGAAAAGGGTAGCTTCTAATCTTGCTATAATTTAGTGAAACATTGTTCGTGATTGTCATAATGACTTAAGCAATATTGCTAAGGCATATCAAGCGCTTTTCTTCCACATTTTCTTGCTCCACCATATCATCATTATTATCATCATTATTATCATCAACTCACAAGTGAACAAGAAAAGAACACTGAAAATGTGGCCCTAACTGTGAGTAACAAGGTGGTAAAATAGCGCTGGGTCCACACTATTTTGCGGGGAAAACAAAGGCGTTTTGATGCTGTCTTGGATTTTGTGGAATGCCAAATATGGCTCACTAACTTGCCTGATCTACTGATGAGGTCTAAAAAGACCTATAAAGCTATGGATCTCTTGGCCGGACCTCAACTTAGTAAGATGCAGCTACCTGAGCTGAACACTCTCCCAACTCAGTCTTGCACTGATACTCATTAGAGCTTAAAATTTTGACTCCAATCGAAATTGTTATAGTTTTTGGCCTTGCTTCCCCTGCAAAATAGTGTGGACCCAGCGTTACTTTACGGCCTTGCTCCTAGGTATATAAACAACGATACTCACAGAGTTAAAATTCACCTCCGTGTGTAAAAAGTGAGCTGACATTGTTTCTGAAGTATTTTTCCGAAATAAACCCTATTTTGCGCAGTAGTAGTAATATTGTAACAGTGCTAAGCATGCTGCTGTTTCAGCAATGTTGCTTTGCTCAGCAGGAGGCTCCACAGAGTTCACGCCTCCCATTCAAATTCTGAGCTGAAGTGTACATAGATTTCTTTTGATCTGTCAAACCATAAATATCTTTTTTTACTGGTCACAAAGGACAACTTTTATTTTCATCATAGTTGGAGTACTGGCATACTCTGAAATTATGTAAGGTAATGGACGATTGCTCAATATTCCTCTCTGATCCCGTCTTCCTTATCTGATGACCAAAACACACTGGAGCTAGAGATGAGGTACCCTTTCTGCTCATACCTTGGGACAATGCTTGAAAAATAAGTACCCTGAAAATGTAGCCCTGGTCTCAACACTGCTCAGCCGTTTTCATGGTATGACAGTACTTCCATCTGAATGTTCATTATTTTGAAGCAAAATACTTTCTTTATCAATGTCTGTCCGATGAAAATAAAAAGAAAGAGTTTATTGAATGGTCAACTTTAACTGAAAAACGTTCTTTTTAATAAATAAATAAAAAATTAGATTTATGAATACAAGTAACAGTTCTGAAACACAATTATTATCGATGCCGTCGGTTGTGGCACACTTGCCAACCATCTGCATCCACACTGGAGCCTCCCCCATTTCCTGAAGAGTGACTATTGTTTCCTTGATAAAGAGTACGACTATTTCCGGCCCCTTTGCTGCTGCTATCACCTCCTCCATCATCATCGTCATCATCACTATCATCATCATTATTGTAATTTGGCTGAGCCTGAAATAATCAAATCGAGTTCGTTAGTTTCTTTTAAAAATTGTTAAACTAAAGATTACATTGCTAAATGAAAATATCTATTTTAGGATCATAGGGACAAGGTTTTTTTGAGATCACAAATTTCTATTCTGAAAAAAGAAAGTTCATCTTCACTGAGGAACAAACATTTGTCAAGTTCATAGAACAGCATAAGCTTCAGGCCAATGAGAAATGTTCTTTTTAGTAAAACATCAAGCTATTTAAAGTCTCCTAAAGTCAGTAATAGTTTTCTCATTAAATTTCAACCTGGATTGATAATATTTGTGTGATATTTTTCATTCGCCACATACGGTTTTGTCCTGTAAGATTGATCTGCACAGCAGTTAAAAAGTAGCAAAATAAAACTCCTGCAAGTACCTACATCTGTGCTGAAAAACTTGCAATGAAGTAACAATTTTCCTTTCGTTTTTCCTCTCTCTTTAAAGGAAAGGCACCGGAGGATATTCTTTCAAATATGAAGACATCTTTCAGCTCCTCTGCATTATGCTTAATACACAATTCTCAAAGAGAGCTGCTGTAGAGATGAAAATGTGAGGAATTGTTAGAACGAACAAGGCGGGCAACAATGCAGGCTAGGTGCACTCCTAATACCAACATGCCAGAGCAGGCTCCTTCCTTCAAGCTTGAACCTTTATTCACTATGCTATGCCTATCTTGCCAACTTATTCCTTTCCTTGCATTTGGCTTTAACCAACCTTCGTTTGGAGGTTACGAAATAAAATTCCATACACCCTGTCCACCATCAATGAGGCGAGGTTCATTTGTACCTGAGGAATGAAGACTCGCAGATAGCTTTTGTCACATGTAAAGCGAACACTGGAGTCAAGTCATGAAGAGCGGACAGAAAGCGCTCAGGGTGAATTATTCAATTTGGATACTCACATTGATCTGAGGTGGAGCTCTTTCAATTGATTCTTGAATCGGTAATGAGGATAAATAATCAAGTAAATCATTATGTTTTGCGTTTGACCACTGGTAATACAACTCTTGAAGCTTCGTTCCCAATTCTTCATCTGAATTATCTTCAATAAGAGTATGGAAGACTTGGTCCATATAATCGCTCAAGAGGTCACACAAGTCACCCCAGTCTTCAAAACCTGTGAAAAACAACAATGAAGAGCACTATCACTACTCACTATCTCTTTAATCATAACTCTGAATAGATAAGAACTTCAAATAGAAGTGCAATGAACAGGAGAGGTTGCAGGGGATAACTATAATTGCAAAAGGGTTAATATTGTGAGGATATCCTGAGTGTTCTACTGTTTGCTACTTGTGTTAACAAGACTGATATTATACTTTATCAATCGGAAATAATTTTTATCTTTCCCTTTTCATGCTTCAAAAGGATGATCAGAATCTTGCGGATCTTTTGAAAGTGACTGATATTTATGCTGCAAAAAACTTCAAGGTGATTTTTCCTTTCGTAGAGCCTGCCAAAAAAAAGGCACTTTTTGCCTCTTTGTGAGGGAGCTCAAACATTTTATTCCGATATGGCCTGAATGGAATGTAACCTCCTCACCAGTGAAGGATTCACCCTCCTGCCCTTGGCCTTCACTGATAGCGTGTTTCAGCAAATAAATAAGGTTATAGGGTTTCGTTAAGGCCACATTTGAAATCCCTGAGTTCCCTCAAAAAGGCTCTATTTTAACAGGCTGTTCAGTTTCACTGCGATCAAAAATGGTCAGACTTACGGTAGAAGTGTGAAATTTTGCATTTCATCAACTTAAGAAAATTGGTAGGAAAAAGAGGAATTTTATATTAGAAGTTATATTCTGTATCAATGGTAAATGTCCGAAAACATGTACCTTGTTCTGCAATATTGTAAATCCCTTTTGGCACTTTCTTTTTTCTAGAAAGAACCAATGAATGTTATTCCTTGGAATTTTTGATGGTTTATCTTCCTCCTGTAAGCAATATTCTGGGGAAATTTTTTTATTGATTTTTCTGTCATAAAAATAAAAACAACCGCAGAGATTTAGAAACATGACAGATCAAAATATGTTTTTACAACTGACACCATTCATATGGCTGGACAGATAAAGAGATTATCGAAGGAACACTTACCAAAAGTTCCAATGATCTGATACGAGTCTCAAAACAACTGCAGGCTGATCATTGAAAGTATGTCTTCATCTAATGGACAAAATTAGAAAAATGGAATAGAGCTACATGATCGGACGGCTATGCCAATGAAACGACTAGGACCAGGACAGTGAGTTCTTTGACAGAGCAAATAATCGACTGGTTGTTGACCAGAAAGAAGGGGCCTTTAGCAAGTTATCATTCAAACTGATGAAGGGCCCAACATCCTGGTCCCCGTTGTCTTACTGACACAGCCATACAATCTCATAGCTTCATCCCATTTTGGTCTAGTCTTGTCCTTCAGACATACACATTATTCACCAATCTGCCTGTCTAAATAAAAAACATACTTACTGTTTGTGGCAAATCCTTCATCAATCATGTTTATTAAATCCTGAACTTTGGCGTTTGTTTCCATAGGAGTGCCACCATACCCATGTGATATTGACAGCTGAAACAATGAAATAAAATAAGGTGAAAGTTGTTGACATTCCATCTTTTGCAGGTGAGAATACTCAATGATTATAAATCTGTATACCATTCTGTCTCATTCAATTTTTGAGAAGGAGGTACTTACAATGGAAAGATTTCTCACATGAATTTGCGAATCAACTCTAGTATTTAACAATGAAAACACATTCAAATACAAAAAACAAACAGGTATACAAGGCTAAGGAGACATAAAACAAACCAGGACGTTTCGGGCTAATTACATGCCCATTCTCAACTGCAACAGAGGCTAAAAAAATGTAAAAATTAAAACGAGAAAATGAGCATGCAACTGACGGAGGTTGGAATCAGTGAAAACTCATTCCCTCTGAGTTTGCACTGATGTCTCCTTAGCCTTGTACACCCATTTGTTTATTGTATTTTAAAGTGTTTTTATTGTTGTCTGCTTTTGGGCTATTGCGTCTCATCTCTCTCTTGTCACTCTAGTAATTATAGACCGAATACTATTCTCATTTAAGTATTTCCTAATGGGTCATGTTTAGGTCTTGGGTGAATATGTATGGGAAAATACATCAGCAATTTTGAAGAATCTCCAGCATTCATTGGGTGAAGTCATATTCCTGAATTCTACTCTCAGAGGTGATACTAGATATTTGACTGAAAAGATTTCGTAAGAGGAAGAGGCATGACTTTCAACCACACTAGATCCCGTTTCAGATTACTTTTCCTCTTTCGCTGCATTCGCAGGATAGGGAACACAGCAAAATAGGAAAAGTAATCTAAAACAGGGTCTAGTGTTATTGAATAATTTCCTCTTTGGAGCAAACATCTTCAGGGCTTGTTGCCACTAAGTGTTTGCAAAATTAATGGCCTCTACAAGTTGCTCAAACTAACTTAATTCAGACATCTAATGAATGGGCAAAACGAAATGGATCAACTAGAAAAATAAACGATTCTGAAGACTTTCTGTTGAAGGATGTGTCATTGAGCTATGGCAACTGGTTTGAAAGAAGGCAAGTTTGTTGCCGATTCATTACCCAACAACTTAAGTGGAGGCGAGCCTTTTCAGTTGACTGTGCAGTTTTGTAGAAGAGAAGCTTCCTATAGCAACGAGATATGGAATTTTTTGCGGTCTGGCTTGTAAAAGTAAATAGTTTAAACCAACCTTTAATGCAGTCCAGTTGTTGAGAACTATGCCCACGACTGAGCGAAAATTTTCAGGTAAGCTCATCTCAGCAATGAATTTCAATGAACTAAAATGTAAACATCTGTTTTTAGAAAATAAATTTAAAAGATTTCGAACTACAAAACAAGATCAGGAATAGTTCCTATTTAAATATGGTATGGAAAGCATGCTTACATGTATAACCTCACTTTTGGAAGGAAATAGTAAACAAAACAAAGTCGAAGGAGGGGAAAGGGAAAGAGGCCAATCAGATTCAAGATCAAGATTATTGGTTGTTTGGTCAGTGCTGCTCTCTGAGCGGCAAACTTAAAATTTGACCGATTTTCCTCTTCAGGTATCAAAATAGGTATAAAAATAATAATTCTCCCATAAGTACATACATTCAGTTTTCTTCATCTACATCCGTCGCTTCCCTGCCTCTAAACCCACCCCCACGTGGTCCATTCATGACAATTTGTGTCATGTATGGTCGAACTTTTTCTCATTTTAAATATAGTACGTCTTGCGGGCTGCAAAACTTTGTGACAACTAGGTATTTATTACCTCCGGCAGTTTTAACAAGATCTTGTGATTTTTTAATATCTTTAAGTGTTGTAAATTTTCTTATGGGACTTTGGGAGCCGAGAAATTTTGAGGACGACGACAACTCCATTTTGATGTTGACCCCTCCTGCCCTCTACCTACACCTCAAGCCGATTAATTTTTGAAATTTGCCAATCGGGGATAGGATCTGCACCGTAAGTCTGTAACAGATGTCCTTAATAGATGATAGAAAACCATACCTTCAGACTCATACGTAGGTTTCGGTTATTAGGTACACGATCAATCTATTCGTCGACATTTCAAGGTAACGCGGCTTCTTCATTTACTTTTGTCCTGAAAAAGCTGCGTGCCTTTGATATATTGACGAGTAGAATAATGATCTCGTAATCTTAGTTTTTTTTATGGTAGGTATGATTATTTGGTTTCTTCCAAATTACCATCATCACCTAGGCGATGGAATGTACGCGATAATTGTGGCAGGAAACGCATTTCTCAGATGCAACTATTCGGGCTCTACGATTACGGTGTTGCATGCACATAAAATGAAGGCGCTTTTACTCTAACTTTCACGCTCAGCGCTACCTAGAGCGCTGTAAGCCGCAGTCCAGACCTCATGAGACAGACCATTCAAGCATTACGATGGAAACTCAAGGTAAGTCAAGGTGAATCATCCTGTAGGATTCTCCTTTAATTTTAGGTCACTCTTTCAGTTTTAGGGTCGCCTCAAGACACCTTTCCCCCTTCCTCCACAGAGCGTATGGATCAATGTCGCACCAATTAAACAATTTCTTTAAATTTCACCGAGAACGCCGTATGCGTCTTTCCTTCGAAATTTGCTTCTACAGGAGTCTTCAGGTAATCTTGTGAATATCTGTATTCCAATTTTTTCCAATAATTCCATTCGAAATGTAAAACAAATATCTGAAAAATCTGACCGAAAATACTCAGGTATCTTCAAGTAAAAATATTTTTTGAGAGGGGAATGCGGCAATGTCTGAATGTTCAAAGTGTTATTACAGGGGTACCGAAAGTTTTTTGCCTTCATATTATTTTTTCAAGGTGCCCTTGGCCTTCACATTGCTGTCCACATGTTAGCAAAAGAACACACAGTCTTCACATTTTTTGAGACAGCCTTCACATTGCTGTCCACATTTCACTTATCGTCGCTCCCTGTCGCGAGGGCACTATCTTTATATCCACATGAGCCTCGGAAAGCATGGATTTATACGGAGATCAGGGCTCATGTCGAAATCGAGATACGCCATTTCGTCAGAGGAGCGACGTTTTGTCATCATATAAGAGTGCGTTACACAGTTTTCTTCGAGCTCAGGAGTTTTCTTCCGGAAAAAAATGCGAGATTATTGGTATTCTTTACTAAAAGAGGTGCATTCTTATGAATTACGAAGAAAAAATACAAAAAGTTAAGAAATTATAATTCAGGAGCCTTCAACCCTCGCACACCCCCTCATTCCCCCTCCCCCATTCTCAGGTATGCCTTCACACCCTTCCGGAGTTCGGCGATCGAGCACTTTCCGCACCCCGGAGCTTTTATCCCCTTTGATGGTAGTGTAAGGCGAGTGCTTTTTTTTTTCTGAAACAAGCTGTAAAAGAAAAATCGGTAACGTCAAACTATTTAAAATTTCTGCTGTCTGCAAATTGGAGCCGGTAGGCGAGAAGGACAGCGTTTCCGCTGTTGACCGTGGTTATCCAGCCCCTACCCCCCTCCTCCTCGACGCATGTAATAGTTACACTAATGAACAAGATTAGCATTCTGGAATCTGCAGCAAGAACTGCATGTTTGGATAGAGTGAGGAAAGTGCATGTTGCATGTCGCCGAGACGCCGCACTATGGTNAAATAGGGTGGAAAAAATCTTCAGTCTTAAAAGCGCCAGAAATCACATTTGAAGTTAAGTTTCTCGGTCAGGATGTTACTATTTTGTTAAACTAAGATGTAAAATGAAATCAGCGACCCAAAAAACATAAGATCCAACACCTTTTATAGCGGTGCAGTGCATTTTCGAGTAAAGTTCCGTTAAATCCAGTCTGTGGACCATAGTGCGCCGCCGCGCCGGTGGGTATGCATCCCGGCCCACTCCTCCCTCCACACCCCTCTCGAGCCCCCTCCCTCGTTTTCCCTGGCTCCGGCTCGCTCCCCTCCATTCTCTCTCAGTCTGAGACGGAACGCGTTGCGAGAAGTCACGTCGCTTCCTTTTTGGTGTTTGTCAACATCAGCTGTAAATACCAATCCGAATCGTTTCTCCGCTGATCGTCGCGGTAAATCATCGATCGCTGGTCCTAGTTTTATTTCCAATCAGTGCGCTGGTTATTCAGGATGAGAAGCTGTTAACTTCGGAGTTCTGAAAATAGTTGCTGGTGAGATAACCTCGAAATTTTTCTCCGACGGAGATCACGCGAACTTGTTTTCCAAGATTCCGGAAGTTTCGCATCTGGATGGCTCTTGGTTCCTTTACCTCGATGATGTGTTTTTAATGTTCTTTATCCTTCCAAAATACTAGTTATCAACGTGTATTTTCGAGACTTCGTCTGTCACTTCCGCACTATGGAGCAATGGTGAGTCAACATAACCTACCTAAATAGTTCTCTCTTGGGGCTGCTACCTGTTACTTCATTTTGACTGAAAAACACCTGTATAGGCACCTATCTATTTGCTCTGACTATTCGTTCTTCTCCGCCCGTTTTTCTCTCTGTTCATGGAGTCTTCTGATCCTAATACCAGTAACAGATTTGCAGGTCAGAAACATCTTGCAGTAGCTCAAGGTGACAGATTTACGCAGCTTCCTAAGATCACCTGTTGAATGATGCGCCTGTGCGACCATTCAGTCAGGTTACTGTAGGTTTGAATGCATTAGTATCAGAAGTATTTATTCTTGCGTTAAGGCTGGGAGTAGAGCATTATCATCTCAGAGATGTAAATCAAACCTTATGTCTGGCCTTTCTCTGAATAATGCGCTGAAGCGTAGCTGTTGTATCTTGTATAAGTGGACAATATTGGATCTCACTGGAGAAATGATTCTTCTCCTGAGCTGCAGGGGCATTTTTGTATGTGAATTATCATGGTCAAGGTTCTGACTTCTTCATTTTCTTAATGTTAGCCATTTATTTATTCGCAGATCTGGAGTATTTCTCTATGATTTCTGTTGTTGAAGGTTTTGTCCTGTTTTAGCTCTTGAAGCCTTGTCTTGTTTAATCCCAAGTTATTTCCAGGGTGCTTAAGGCTATTCTATTGTGTAACTGCATTACTTTTTGCCTGAAATGTAATATCTGATCTACCTTTACCTGTAATGGTTTATTTGGTATTCGTTTCTTTCACCTGCTATATACCAAGTATACCTCTAAACCATAGCTACAAACTGTTAGTGCTCATCAGATCTCTTAGCTTAGGTGGTCAAATTTTGGCTTGACTCGCGTGAAGTTAAGTGCCTTAAATTTATAGATAGATTTAGAGGCTGTCTATAATGAGGTGTAGTTAAGAGCCTTAGTGGTGAATTCAGTCCTGTTTATGACTCGTCTGCCTGTATTTAACAATTTGTCCCCTCCTTGAGTAAGGAATTGTCAAGCAGCCTTTAGATGCTATTAAGTATAGTAATCCTCTTGACTCAATGTTGAGCCTGATAAGCCTTTATTGAGCAACTTTTTACATGGAAAGTGATGTGTGCAATGCATGAAAAAACTTCACTTTTTATCTCGATTAAAGTTTGATGAAATTTAGATGATCATTTCAGCGCTACTGTTAATCATCAGCATTTGCGGTAATATTTGTCATAAGTTAAATGAATAGGGGTACGTAGGTAATGTTCGCAAACAAGTTGATACTAGACTAAAGCCTGAGTCCGCACTCAGGTGGATTATTTATTCAGATAAAGGGATCTATTACGAGAGAATATTTGCATTGAGGCAGTCATGTAAAGTAGAAACTCTTGCGCATTTATCGGTCAGCAATACATCAGTAGGAAGAACTGGAACTTCAACTTAATGCTTGAAAATCACTAAGTAGGCAATAGGTATCCTCTGATTGAAAAGTCTGTTTTTTCCCATTTAAAATTGAGATCTCTATCACAAATTAAATGATAGCTCCTGTAATTTGACTCTGTTTATTTGTATTATTTTCTTGGTGTGAAATGTCTTCATTAAGTTAGAGTCTTGGATTCTTTATAAGGAGAAATATTTCTGTAAATTGAGTGGACTATTTAAAAAAAGGTTGACTAGCTTGTTGAGTCACTGAAAATAGGTGAATTTTGTCAATTTGTTAAAGCCTTAAAAACCGAATGAACTCTGAAAGTAAAGTCATTTTTAAACCTTACTTCTTTGAAAAGAAAATATTTAACTTAAGATTGTTGAACACTAGTTTGAAGGTAATGATTTAAAATTATTCCGATAATTCAGCCCATTCCATCAATAGACTTTAAAATAGAACAACAGATACAATTTGCAGTGAGGAACATGTTAGACCTGATGCATCAAGAAAATTGAAGATTATTTTTATTTCCCCTTTTTTAAGGACCGCAAAAGACATCCATCTCTCTCGAAGTTGTTTCATGATATCCACGAAAGGGAAGCGAATCTAGAATTCAAACCTGTGGTTTAGGTAATTTTTTCGGCTCTCGCGAACGAATCTCGATTCTATGATAGTAGGTAAAACTGGGGAAAGAAAAGAAGAGACAAATGTCACATCCAAAAATTGCACCATTCAACAGATATTTACATGCTAACCTATGGACCAACTTATGATTGATGCATCCAGACTGATGTGACTTTCGTCTCTTCTTTTCTTTCCCCAGTTCGAACATTGTGGAACAGGTGGACTCTCAGGGTTGGGTGGGATATCCCCTCCATTTTGGCCTCAACTTGAGAGCTTTTTTTGAGCTTGGGAGTTGATTTCAGAGAAAACCAATGGCACCATCGTGTTTCTCGCCAACTTTTACATAAGAATCAATGGTCAAATCGCAAATCCCTCACACATGCAACATCTCCATTATGCTCATAGAACCCTATGATAGTTTAAGATCTAATTTTCGCTGAAGTTGGTGACCTAGTGCATGAACAGCCTTGAGGGAGAAGCCAATTAGGAATCGATTAGGTGCGACTTAATTTCCACTTAGAGCGGGCCCCAACCAGTAATCTTCGAAGGGTTGTCAGTAAAGACATAACGGTAGTAATGAGGGATGCCGCCGCTTATCCCACCATAAGCTATCCAAGCGTGCCAAGGAAAAACGCCGTATAGAACATAAGAGTGTTGCCAAATTTACCCCAATATAATTTGAAAAATTCCCCTCATCTAATATCCAGGTGATTCGATGGACGCCATATTTTGTGTCAGAATGGCATGCGATATATTGCATCAATTGGTTCCATTTTTTCAGCTACACGTCATTTTTCTCCAATTTTGAGATCGCAATTCTGTTGTCAGGAGACTAAAGCGCTCACTTACCAATTTTAACAAAGAAATTCAATGTAATAAAGGTGTGGTTTTTTTTTTTTCAGAGAGAGAACATCGCATTCGATACTGATACCTAGTGAAACTGCACTCGAATGCTATATTTTCTCTCTAAAAAAACCACGCCTTTATTACGTTGAATTTCTTTGTTTAAATTGGTAAGTGAGTGCTTTAGTCTCCTGACAACAGAATTGCGATCACAAAATTGGAGAAAAATGGCGAGTAGCTGAAAAAATGGAACCAATTGATGTGATATATCGCATGCCGTTCTGACACAAAATATGGCGTCCATCGAATCACCTTACAGGTAACGGTCCTAGGTAACATCCTAGATGTCAGAACGCTCTCTCAACTCGAAACAACGCGAGGACCAATGAAGAATGTACGAAGTTGGGTTTGAACCCAACATGCAACTATTTCAACTCTGCGATGGGCCGGATTGCATACGCTATATTTTGCGGGGCGAATTATGAGATCTGTCAACGGCCCACCTACGCATGCGGCTCTCGCGATAGGGCTACGTTAGGGTGCATGTAAGATCACAGGAGCCAACGCGCCAAATGCGCCTCAAAAATCGGCCATGGTACCTAAAAAATGAAGGCTCTGCGCCAACGTAGCCCCTAAAAATCTGGATTTGCACAAGAAGGCACATAAAGAATGAAATACAAATCTACTTGAATTGAAAAAACTCAGAATTTTCAGCACTGTAAGTGAAAGCTTGCTTTTTCTATTCTTCATTATTTCATTCGTAGTGCTTTTGTCTTCCCCAAGTTACAGCTACTTACTAGTTCTGCTACGAAAACATTTGAGTCTATCTTTTCAGTAAATGCGCCGTAATATTTAGGCAAAAAGTCAATTTGGCCCCTAAAAAATCTTCAATGGCGCCTAAAAATCTGGCTGATGCGCCACATGGCTTCTAAAACTCCAAGGTGAGTTTTGCACACTGCCAAGGGGATGACCCCCTATAACTTTCAGTATAAACATATCGACGGTGAAACTACCAAACCACGTATCTCGTTTGCGGTGTTTAAAAATCTACGCTCGCATTTTATTTTTTTGAAGTAGACCAAATCAATATCATTCCTTGAAATTTTCACAGAATTTTCTCCGCACGAAGAGGAAAAATCACAGAAATTTTCAAGACTGGACGTTGAGTAGTTTTTCATGTAAAAAATAAAGTATGACAGGAAGTCTGCGACGTCGCAAACCGAGATACGTGGTTTGTTAGTTTCACCGTCGATATGTGATATACTATTTTCTCCATAGAGATGCGCGTTTCAGAAGGCGAGCCAGCAACAGTAGTTCCTATTTCCAAAATTTTGTTCACTTGTACGTCCGAAAGCCTCGCAGAAGCTCGAGTCGCGTGAGGACCTAAGGCTGTTGCCCGCGAATGACGTCATCTTTCCCGACCAGCCTGTTGCTTCCCGAGGGAGGAGACCAGACGTCCGGGGCGAACGGGGAACGAAGGAACGGGAGGATAATCCCTCGCAACAGCCTTTTTCTCGGGGGCGAATTTACGATCGACCGACAACGGCGACGGACCGTCGCTCCTCTGACGTATCAGAATTTCCTCGTGAGCTCTGTTCTCCGTATAACCCTATGCTTTCCCGGGCTCTTGTAGAATTAGAGGTACGCCCCTACACCAGAAGAGCAATGCAACGTGCGGAAAAGACAAGTACTACTCTCAACAAAGAACCTAATAAGAATGTTGTTAGGCTAATAGACACTTGAGGAAGGAAAAGCGAAAAGAGCGCGGAAAGAATAACAAAACGAGAGAAGATGGAGACGATGCAGAGACGAGAACTAAGCTTACGCCGACGACTTTCTTTCATATCGTAATGAGTTTGCCACGTTTGTTGAGGGGGTAGTGTGCGAATTTTTCTGCCGTGATAGCGAGGAGAGCCGCCCTTAACTCTCAAATTTTCGAAAGCAGTTGAAAGAGCAAAATTCGTCTCCTTTGTTTAAAAACGAGACAAATGAGAAAGTTGTAAATGCACAGAAATTGACGTTGTTTCAGACTAACATTCCGGAGCATTATTCCGACAGAGAGTCAAGAAGAGTTGGACTGCATTTTGTGATTTGGAACTATAAGTTCTGGCTCTTCTGGAAAAACACTTATGTGCATAGGGAAACTAATGACACTTACGTTGTTTTTAAACCGAGTCAGTTTTTATAGTTCCAAATTGCAAAATGTAGTCCAGTTGTACCTAAACATAGAATGGCGCCTTCCTCTGCCAGTTTCCGCGAAATTTACGAGTTTTTATTAATTTCGCTATTATCTTTAGTATTTTGGGTAAGCGCGTTGCGTATTCAAACATGTGAGTCGTTTCCCCTCCACACAGACCAAGCTGGGTTGACCTTAGCGCCTTAATGCAACTATTCGTGTTCCACGGATGTGCGTGTTGCATATTCAATAATTGAAGGCATTTTCGCTTCCCTTACCTCTTCAGAATCGGAGATGCACGGGACTCGTTACCTCGTCAGTTGTACTACTCTTATAACAGAGTACCTATACATATAAGGAGAGTTTTACTAGTTAGTGACATGAGGCCAGAGTATCTAACGCCCATAATTGAATCGACGGTGAGTTGGAAATGTAACCTAAGTGCGTTACATTTCAGAAAACTGAAAATCCCAATACAGAGGGAAAAAGCTCATCCAAGAACAATTTTCCTAAAGTTTTTCCTCTTTAGATGAGCTTTTTCCTTCTGTATGTATCGAGTTTTTCTCTTTTCTGAAATGTAACGCACGTTTCTACGTAACTAAATTTCCAACTTACTGTCACTTCACAACTTACTTCACAGCGCTGAAAACGTAAAATGTCAGAAAATTTACCCAACAGTTTCCTCTTTAAAATAAAAATTAGGTTTGGAGATTCTGAAACATCGCAACTACGAAATGCCCTTTTCACACCCAAACGTCTCAGCTAAGGTGTTCCTGATTGATGTTTTCCAATCTGAAATCACCGCTGTACGAATTTATTTAGTCGGCAATCTCTAAATATTTCAGCGCTAATGTCGGTAGTGTTTTTTTTCTCAACAAAGATATCAAAGATGCGATGAAAGGATATTTTGAAACGTGAGAGTCAAGGCGTAATTTTGCCGACCGACAGAGGTGTTCAACGCGGCATTGGCGCCTGACCCTGGCACCCACGCATGAAGAGTCCACGCACCACCTCCCCCCCAATCTCGTCGACTCGTCTTTTCACCAAAATCAACGCATTAAGCCGCCTCTGAAATTTACAGTCGATACGGTTTAACGAGATTCTAACGGACGTTTTCAGTTAAACATTTCTACTCTGAGGGCTCATTTTACAGGGTGTCTACAAGTTTGGAAAGTCCGGAAATAGTACTGATTTTTTAAGGGCGATCCGGAAGTACTGGATAAGTGCGGAAATCCCGCTAGTAAACCCGGATTTTTTTCATTTTTTTTGTAAATTTTGTCGTAATTTGAGCGGGAAATTAAAATTTTTGAAATTTTTCGAATTCCCTCAATTGGAGGTACCGATATTGTACTGAATTTTTCTGTTGAGGAGGTACTGAATTTCTTGGGAATGTCCTGAAAAAGTACCGGAAAAGTATATAGATTTTTGGCCAGCCTGTTTAAGCAGACACCCTGAACTGGAAAATCGGGGAAAATAAGGGAATTTGATTACTGATTGAAAAACCGGAATAAGTCAAGGGATTCGATCGAAATCTGTGAAAAGTCGAGGAATTTTCGCGATTCGAACATTTCTCGGCTGTTTTCGCTCGTCCCCGCCGAAACTGCCGACTATGCGCTCGCATGGCTGATAATTAATTAAAATTGTCTTTCAAAAGTCTCGCTCTCTCAACTCCTTCATGCCGTGATTGCCGTACCTTCTAACATCATGGTAATTGAAAATATGACTGTACGAGGACTGCCTCTCACTCTTAGGGACAGTTTTTTTTTTTTCCTATCGCGCTCGCGTGGCTTATAATTGAAACTGCTTTTTTCCAAATCTCGCTCACTCAACTCCTTCATGCCGCACCCTCTAATGCCATGATAATTGAGAATATGGCTTTACGGAGACTATTTCTCACTCCTAATGGCAGTTTTTTTTAACCTTTTTTAATTCCCTCATCTGCTGGCTAAAACCCAAGAATTAAGAGAAGCTTGTCATTTTTTTGTCGGAGTAACCCTGGAAAAGTCGGGGAATTTCATTTTAAAAATCATGTAAGCACCCTGTTATAAAAACTGATAGACTAAGACGACGAACGAGATTTAGAATGCTCGTTTTATTTTTTGAAAATGCGACTGTACTTTTCGTACACTGAAAAAAAGTTACGGACTATCTAGACATACCGCCTGCCGCGAGCTCAGTGTCCGAAAGTTCCGGGCGTAGTCCCCGGAGCAGTCGAAGCTACGGCTCCAGCCACCCGGAACTTTCGGCCCCTGAGCCCGGAACGCGGACGGTATGTCTAAATTGCCCGTGAGTATGGCTGTCAGGGCCGGAGTTTTTTTTCGGTATATGTTTTTTAGGCCTTAAAATTCCGTTTTCTGCTCGTCGCTTCGCATCAAGATGCCTATATGCCTAAGCAGTGCCGAACTACCAAAAACTCAATTTTCGATTTTTTTGGCACTTGAGTCGTCTTGAGAATGACCGATTCATTTCCATCCGAGCCCCCAAAGAAAAGATATACCAATCTCTTTCCATTCGAACACCGCGTATCCGCCACAGGTGCGAGTCGACGATACTCGATCGGAGCTTCCCTCGAAATGATCGATCCATCGCTTTTCGATACATCGACGATGCGGGGCAAGGTAAGGAAGGCAAAGCGCTTTGCCGTCAGCTTCGAGGGATTATTTGTCAAGCGTCGACCGGAGATCGCCTTTTAATTGTTCCCTCTCGCCCAGGACCCTCTCGCATCTAATTTGAATTATTTAATACTAATCCGAAACTATATCAATGTGATTTATGCCCTCCCCCCGCCCCCCCTCCCCCTGTCGTCGGAGTGGCGAAAGTGATTATCAATCAACAGCATTGCCAGGTTGTCTGAATGGAGGTGTTATTTTCAACGGCCCAGAGAACTTTTAGGGTGAGCATTGCCGTCTCGAATTTTCCTTATACACGAAAGGGTGGGTGCCGCTCTCTGATTGGTCACTGAGTTTTAGGTTTTAGTGCTGGGTGATTAGGTTTCGAAAAGTCTGGGAATTTCACTGTGGAATCTTTAAATTTTCTCCTGCATTCAAAATATTGCTTTTTTTAGGCTTTAAGAAACTTTGTGCCTAAAATTGCCTAGAAATCAAGCTGAGAAAGCATACCATAAAAGAAAAGTAAAAAAGAGAGAGAATAAAAGTCATCGAGGCGTATGTTCAAAACCCCGGAAAAGGCAGGACATTTTGAAATTGAAGGAAGACTGTTACCTCGCTATGGTAGTCCAGCGTTGCAAAATTTCATCGGCCTTCATATAATAAAACTTTTTCAATGAAACTTTTTCCTCTTATGGCCTGAAAAGCTGAAACGGTAAAATCTTCATTCTGAAATTTTGAAGGAAAGGAAAGTAGCACAAGTCTAATTTAGAAGTGTCATTACGAATCATCAGATAATCCTTCCGGGTTGCATACGCAGCCCCTGATAAAGTCGTTGAAACTTCACTTTTCAGCAGTTTAATTTTGCATCTCTGTGGTAGCCCCTCCACTCCAAGTTTGTCCTAGTTACAGTAGGTACACTTACGCAGGTGCGAGAATCCTAATTTCATTTAATTAGTTAAAACTAAATAAGTAGTAGCATTTACTACTTCAACCTTTTAAACATATTCCCTTGCGACTTTGCTCTCTTTTCTTCTTCTTTCTTTCCTCATAAATCCTTTCGAGAAAGGTCGGGCACTATCATCTCTTCTACCTTAGTGATGATTTTACCGCGCTTCTTTCCGATGCGATGATTAAGTATCTTTTGTTGATTGTTGACAAGGTTTATCGACACCGGTCAGTCGTAGTACACTTTGTGTTGACCGCGAAGTTATGTCATGAAATTCTGATCGGGACCTTTACCTCTCTTGGTTTCGAACTATGCTGATCTCTTTTATCAAGGCCTGCGGAAATGCATTTATTATTGTATGTCACGTATTGAGTAATTCTATCAATACGGCTCGGAAATTTTCCTTGATGCTCATTAATAAAAACATGTGTGAGTAAAAGTTGAGTGTCAGCGATGACTTTGGTGGGAAAGTAATTAACTTTTCTGCACCGAAAAAAACCATGAAGTCAAAAACGCACTTTGAAGCTTTGGCTCGATGACAATTTGACATATTTGCGATTACATTGAGTTAAGAAAGCGAAACTGAGTGACGTGTGAGAGAAAGTTCACCATAAAAATGTTTTCCTGTTTTGAAGATTATTCGAAGTGATTCTATTTTATCTAGCAAATACATTAAATAATATGAAGCAGTGCGGAACTATCTTCACTTACATATGCATTATTATTTTTTCCCTCGTGTCTGGGTTGAACAGGAAAACTAACCTGTACGATATAACAATCGATTCAGACCGTTTGTAAGAACGTGGAATTTTAAGTGAATGTTATTTTATGGTTCAATAAACTTACAAGGGATATTACGCACCAGCTCAACAGGTTCCCCAAGAGAGTGAAGCACCAAAAGCAATTTTGAAATGTTCCATGTTGTTGTGAACGGATCAAAACTGCCCAATTGGAGAGTGAGAGAGATAGAAGGCCGTTTTCGAGTTTTAACAGTTCATTTTTACTTTTTTTTAATATATACCTTAGTCTTATTTTAAAATTATGTTTTTAATTAATCATTTTAAATTGCACTCCTAGTTTGTATATACTGAAAACACGGAACCATCCCTAATGGGTTAGCAGCAAAATGTTCATTCTTAGTTTCCCTTTTGCGGAATACCAACCGTCATTTTTCGTTATAATCCAACTCCGAAAAAAAATTGCGGAATCGAAGGTTACGGTGAACAGTGGAACGAGTCTGTGGTAGAAATGAGACACAAAATTTGTGCCTACCATTTCAAATTTAATGTTTATTCCATCACATCGTAAATCTAAGGGTGTTTTTCTTGAAAAAAAATTCACGAGAAAATAAATGGAACCTCTCCTAAATCTCCATGTTCTGTATTAAAAATGAAAACAAGCCTTTGGCACGTCTAACTCCACAAAGTATATGTGTCGTTTTACCGGTGGACTGTAACGTTGCCGTCTTAGTGTAAAACGTCGTATGAGCATTCGAATGTTGCAGATAATCATCCCACGATAACAAATTCATTTTGAAGAAAACTAATGAATGCGGTAACCTGTTGAGGAAGAGCAAAGTGTAACTGAAGAGGAAGCTTTCGTTAGAGAAAATAGACCTTAACCCTACCTCGATTTCATGGCATCTGATAGACCTGTCTCGTGTTCATCCTCGTTTTCACACGTAAATTTCTCAATTTTTGTCCTAATTTTGGTATGATATTTGACGGCCAAAGATCAAAACCACGTATTCGTGACGTTGCAGACTTCCTCTCAGACATTTAGAAATTTCTTGAAAGCTGCTTTGATTTTCATTCTCTGTCAGCACACTGGAAAAAAAAACACATTGGATCTAGAGTCCAGACTCTTTGAAACATCAACAAGAAAAAGTACTCTTGAATCAATCAGAATCTAGCTTAAATCAAGAATCAAGCCTCTTGATTGAAGCGGATTTCGTTTTGATTCAAGCAAAAATCCGATTGAATCGAAATTATTTTTTCTTGTCATTTTTTTTAAGAGTCTGGACTCTAGATTCAATGTGTTTTTTTTCCAGTGCAGAATATTTTGTATAAATTTCAAGCGATAAAATTGGCTTGTTTCTCCGCAGGAAAATAAAACTGGAGCGGAAATTTTGAAACAAAACAATGGAGGTATGTGGTTTCGCACTTCGGCCATCGTGTTGCTCTCAAAACCCTTAGAGTTTGAATTATGAATAAAACGACTTACACGGCCGGCAAAAGCCTATTTACCCCCTTTATACTGTACTGTTTCCTGGCCGGTCATTATTTCGACCTCAAAAGGCCTGATACAGCGCTGCAAATTTCAAAGGCAAGCGTTCTCGAGTTTCGCATGAAATCGACTCTGAGCAGCGAAAAATCCGGCAACGTCGAGATGTTTTTACGGCTTTTTTCCTTCACACGGCAGAACGCTTCCTTGAAACTGCGAACCGCGGCGGAACGTTCTGCGGAAACGGCGCTCCTGTCATGTCCCTCTCTTCGCCAGAAAGCTCCAAGCTGCGATAAGAAGGGTGTCAAAATTTTCAAAGAACAGCGAATCCGGAGTCGCGAAACGCCTGACGGGTTATCAGCCGACGAGCCGTTTTCCCAGAAACCGCGCCCCCCCTCCCCCCCCCCCCGCCCCCCGCCGGCCGCCGTCTTATCGAACGAAATCTGGTAATCTAATGATTAATTTTTCGCGTAAATGTTTGTACCTCCGCGGGTTCCGAGAAGGCCCGGCCTTTTGGGCCTCGTATTTTTAATTTTAATTACCGCGAACCGATGCGTTGCCCCCGCCCGCCCGAGTTGATAGCCCGCTCCGCGCGTCCGTCGACGGACGTTCGATGCAGATCTTAATTTTCTGGGGATCGACGCACCCAGAGGTCCTCGGATTAGCGGAAAATATTCAAATGAGCGACTTATGCTGAAAAAAATATCAAGGAAAAATATTGTGTTTTGATACGCTGATATATTCGGTGCTTCATGTTTCTGGTTACCGTGGGCGGCGTGTGTGTACGAGGCTGAAAAGGCTTCAGCTCTTTCATTTGTTATTTATGTGTCAATTTTTTTCTTTCGGAATAATTGGTTGAGAAGGGCAATTCTGACACGTTTTTAGACCCAGCTTTCTCAATTTTGGACGCAAAAGTTATGGATTTTTCTTTTAACATTTCGCCGAGAAATCGCCCTCCCAATTTTGCCGTGCAAAGGAAAAATGCCGTTTATATGTCTTCGGACTTTGCCAAATTTTCTTGATAAAAATACTAATTTTCTGGAAAACTTTTAAATATTTTTCTTCAAGTTTTTCAGAGAATTTGTTTCGCAATTTAATCTGGTTTAGGTGTATGGAAATTTTGTTAAAGAAATATTCAGTTAACTTTCCTGAAGATTTTATCTGTTTTATCAGAGAAAATTTGGCAACATTTGGATGTTCATACAACGCCTTCTCTTTGCACGGTAGAATACATATGTCGCACAGAGTGACAAGTTCTTGGAAAAGCCGGGAAATTTTGCTGCAGAAGCTTGGAATTTTTTTATCTGACTGAAAAATTTCAATATTTTCTACCGCTTTTACACGCTCTGTCGACGAAAATTAGAAGTTCAACCTTCAATTACCTTAATTTTAGATTTTTTCAGTCCCAGGATTTGCGATAAAACAGTTTTTGTGAGAAGCATTTTTATGAGAAATTATGTCAGAGAGGAAAAAAGATCGAAAAGTCAGGGCATTTCGAAATCAACCAAAACTTGCTATTTACCTTGGTAGGTACGGTCAGAGATGCAAAATTGTATGCATCTCTATAAAACAGAATTTTGATTTCATTAAGTTTCTAAAATTTCTGCAACTGACTCAGTGTGCAATGAAATGAAGAGAAACCGTGAAATTTTAATTTTGTAACTAATAATTCGCGAAATGTCGACGTTTCTTAAACAAATCGCGGATAAGTGTTGAGGGTTGTATACGTAGCCCCTAAAAAACCGTTGAAATGTCATGATAAATGGATTTTCGCTTATCTTATCAGCAAAATGAAATTTCATTTTGCACCTCTGTCTACGGTGGTGTTGGGTTTTTATTTGACAGCCAAGATAAGCACGAGGGAACGTCGCAGTAAAAACAGACCTTTCAATATCGAAAAAAAGTATTCGTTAGCCGCCTTTCGCCGTTTAATTAGAATAATAGATAAATAGAGGCATGCAGGAGGATGCTCGTATCTATTATCTACGGCCGCGCTCGTGCGACTCCTAATGAGGAGAATCGTTAAACAGACCCTAAATTTTCCCTCCTAACGTTTGATTATCGCTCGAACTTGCGCGATAACCTCGGACGTCTCGAACTTAAAGTTTGTCATAAATCCGAATTAATCGTGACTTCGTAGACAAAACTGGAGCGGGATTTCTCGGAATTTGGTTTTGTAACGAACGCCAGGAACCGCTGCTGAGCTCTCTAAACGCCGTATGTATACCTTGACGCTGCCGAATTTCTAATCGGAGAATGCGAATTCTCCCCGGTGAATTTCGGGAGGATTTTGTACTCAACGGAATGTAGTCCGCGGCGTGCCTATATGAATTACTTAGGGATGTAATAGTAAGTAGGAATATTCTCTGGAATTCCCGGCAAAACTTTGTTTTCTCGGAAAACTTTGGCAGGGAAACGCACGGACGTAGATTTAAAGGGGAATCATCAAAATTTCAGACAGCCAGTAGGGAACTCTCCCGGGAATTCCCACTCCCTGATTTGAAATAGTGGCCGCATGGGAAAACTTTTGGCAGTGTGACATTCCAAAACGCTCTGTTTTTTTTTTTTTTTTTTTACACACAATTTTTTAAAAAAGTTTTTGAACCTGCCTAAATTATTTTACTTTCACTTTTAAGGAACGATTTAAATTTCCGCTTTTCAAAAACAATGGCGTTCTCTCTTGATGTTCTCTTAAAGTTTATATTTTTCAAATTTTTCGTCCTTACATTTTTTATTTTAAGTTCTAAAAAATAATTTCTCTTTTTTTAAAATCTAAACCCTGTTTTCCCCATCTTCGTACATGATTTTTTTTTTTTTGTCGTGATTTCATTTTTGGACTCAGTAATTTGTGCACCTTCGTATTTGGAGATCACCAAAAAAAAAATATCTATAATATTTATAGAAGGAAATGCGGCAACACTCCAGTGCTGATATGGTGTTCTTCATCAGCTTGGCAGTAATGAGCAGATACCAGATAGTCGCCCTTATATTATGACAGTATAGCAGGGTGTGCACGTGTGTGTGTGTTTCACTTAGGTTTATCTCCTCTGCCTTAACAGATAACCTTTTGCGCAATTCTGTATGGTAGGCGATCTGTTACGTTCTTCTGTCAATAATTACAGCGGAGAAGTTAAGTTAACTCGTTCGTGAACGAGTTCCATTCATCGCTCCGTCCTATGAAATGCCACCATTGTTCGCGAGTATTTTGAGTTGAGGCTGGATCTCAGAACTGTTACGGCGACGTTTCCGGGAAACGGAACGAGTTTGGCTCATTTTCTTGATTTTTTTAAAGTCACCGGTGACGTCGTTTTTCCAACGTTTCTCCAAGGGTGGAACTTAAGGACTTAGGACTTAGGATGGGAGGGGGTTGTTGCCAAACATCCCCTCGCCCGTGGTCCCTATCTAGAGGGTTGACACAATCAACTGCTATCACCTGGTGCACATGCTGCCAACATAGGGTGTCCCAAAGTTAAACGCGAACATGTCCAACATTTGGATCTAATCAAGACTCTTTTGTTCCTTATATACGTTTTTCGACAAAATTCCCCCCTAAATGTTTGCCCGAGAAGTCGTTTTTCTTGATCGTGACGACAGTTGTCAATGAAAATGCATGGAGATTGGTACCATAATGTTCTTCTGCCCACGCTACACATACTAAACACGTTTCTGACCTCAAGAAAACTGAAATTGTATTTAAGGGGAGGGAGGTAGGAGGGGGAGGGACTGTAACTCTAAAATGTGTGAATTTTAGGGAATGAAAAATACTGAGTCTTATTTTAATATACTAAATCATATATTAAATCGATTCTGAAAAATTTCGCGTTCTACTTTTTGACACCCTATACAGGGTGTCCCAAAAGTCCCTTCCACCCCCTCTAAAATTTTACCTAATTAATATTTTGAAACGAAACTTTGGGGATGTTCATCGATCGATGTAAGCTACTTTTGGGGCCCCCCAAAATTTTCGGGGCCCCCCGTGGGGAGGGGCTGCGGACCCCAACTTTTTTTTTTCAAATGGCAACCCCTATCTTGTGATACCTCATTCGAAAGAGCATAAAAAACTAAGAATTTTGGCGCAAACCGCAGATCAATATCTTAATTTTTGACCGAGTTATGATAGGTCAAAGGTCAAATTTGACCTATTTTCAAAAAATCATAACTCCGGTTCAAATTATCGTAATGAAAAAAATAAAACGGGAAAATTTACCACATTGTAAGCACTTTTAAGGAAAAATCACAGAAATTACTTCAAACTAATTTTAAGGGGGGTTTCGGACCCCCAAATACGCCAATTCAAGGGTCATTCAATTTTCCCGCGAAATAAGCCAATTTCCCCCAGATTTGCCTCCACATTAGTTCAGTAAGGTCAAAATCAGTTCAACATTACGTTGGCAAGTCCCCAAATTTCGGGAAAAGTTAAAAAAAAAATTTAAACGGTCAAATTTAATCACCTTTAATTTCGTTTTTTTTAACTTTTCCCAAAATTTGGGGACTTGCCAACGTAATGTTGAACTGATTTTGACCTTACTGAACTAATGTGGAGGCAAATCTGGGGGAAATTGGCTTATTTCGCGGGAAAATTGAATGACCCTTGAATTGGCGTATTTGGGGGTCCGAAACCCCCCTTAAAATTAGTTTGAAGTAATTTCTGTGATTTTTCCTTAAAAGTGCTTACAATGTGGTAAATTTTCCCGTTTTATTTTTTTCATTACGATAATTTGAACCGGAGTTATGATTTTTTGAAAATAGGTCAAATTTGACCTTTGACCTATCATAACTCGGTCAAAAATTAAGATATTGATCTGCGGTTTGCGCCAAAATTCTTAGTTTTTTATGCTCTTTCGAATGAGGTATCACAAGATAGGGGTTGCCATTTGAAAAAAAAAAGTTGGGGTCCGCAGCCCCTCCCCACGGGGGGCCCCGAAAATTTTGGGGGGCCCCAAAAGTAGCTTACATCGATCGATGAACATCCCCAAAGTTTCGTTTCAAAATATTAATTAGGTAAAATTTTAGAGGGGGTGGAAGGGACTTTTGGGACACCCTGTATATACAGCTCGACGTTGTAAAATTTTTTCGGAATGTCACGCACGAAATTACGATACCCTGTTTACAACTCTACTTCGAATGATTTTTTTCGAAATTTCATACGCAAAATCAGTTTCAACACCCAGTCAATGCGCTTTAGTACGTAGTTCGAGCGAAATTCGCAGTAAAGAACCACTAGACAGGGTATGGCTCCCGGCGCACTCAGTTTGTGACATCAAAAAATCGTGACGTTTCTTTTTATGGCATACGGCTGTGCAATCTACGACATTTTATCCCCTCACAGGCACCCTGTACAACGGTAGCGTGGCGTACTTGGCGACATATCGATTGATCTGTCACTTGAACCTGTGGAAAAGGATCGATGAACAGGGTGTTCGCAACGAACACATTAAGATTCGATTCTTTAGCATAGCTTCAAATGGAGAAATATCGATAATCGATCATTCACGCCTCGCCACTGCTGTACAGCGTGAAAGTTCAGCGTAAGTTGATTAATGATGACTCGTTGCTTTCCACAGGAAAAATTAGCTTTTGGAGGCGCTTTTCTAGAAACTCATGAAATCCAGCCGAAATGAATCTTCTCGATCACGCAACTCTTTTCAGTGAATTAGCGTAGCACTGGCGCCCCCAAGTATTGGCTTTTATGCATGAGCAGCAGCTTTGCATTTCTGATTTTTTTCCTCCATTTTTTTTGCTTTCCTCATTTTGTGTGTGGGACGCCAACTGTGAAGATACCCTCGTCGATTGTGACAGTAAGGAGGAAACACTGAAAAATCGGCCTAGACGGGGCTTTTTTTCTAAAAGTCAATTGAACTTAAATGTTTTTTGTTGAAGTCAGGAGGCCGTGAAATGGGAAACTTTAAATTTAACCATTTGAAGCCTTGTTGCTAGGTTATGTTCCTTTTTCCGGGAAACGATTGATTTTGTGTCTGCCCCTTTGCATATCTACTCCCTCTCCCCTCACCTAACTCTCTCCTCAACATTTTAACCACTTACCTACCACAATGTGTCTATAGATGGCTGTGGGCTCCACACCGGAGCATGAAGCCAATAAAGCATCAAAGAAGAAGAAGAAGAAGATTTTGTGTCTGTACGTCATTTTTGTCGCAATTCGAGCGAGATTTTCAAATTTCCGAAATTTTTCGAATTTCGATTAATGGAGGCTCTGAAGGAGCACTGAATTTTTCTGTTGAAGAGGTACAGCATTTCTTGGGAATTTTACTGAAAAAGCGCTATAAAAAAACCTGATTTTTTGGCAGCCTGTTTTAGTAAGACACCATTAAATTTTAAAGTTTGAACCGATTTTTTTAAATAAAATTAATAGTAAATAAATGAAGAAATTTAACTTCGCATTTGTGGATGTGGATTTGTACTTTCACGGCGAATAATCGCAAAGAAACCGGTGACTTGAGGTCCCTGCGATCTAGATTTCGTCGGTTGTCTCACGAATCGTCGCTCCTCTGACGTAAGATCGTATCCCAATTTCCATTTGAGCCCTGCGCTCCGCACAACCCCATTCTTCCTGGGGCTCATGCGGAATTAGAGATACGCCTCTACGTCAAAGGAGCGACGAAGTGTCGAGCACAGAAGCCCGTGAATCGCGGAAAGTTCAGACGTCCTGAAAAAGTACGTTGGGGCAGACACTGAAATTCATTTTGTTGTGACATTAAATATCAAACGGAAGGAAAATGCTGCCGACTGCTGAGAGTCCCTCCGTTCTTTCCTCTCGCTGTGCACTGAAGCTTGCCTAACGCTCCGCCTAAATAAAGGTCTTTACTGACGTCACTGAACCACCACCGCCGAGAAACAATTCCCTCGGCTTTCCGCCGTGGACCCGATGATCAGTGCGTTGCCACGACCAAATGAATATTTTGGATTGGACCACTTACGCAAGGTACGAATTTGAGAACTCTGATACTTGTCTTTTCATAAAAATTTTAGGCAAAACGCGATTTGTTCAACTAAATTTCCTGAGAGTAACTCCTAACCAAGATACACTGCTAAAATTCTTGGTGTGAAATTCTGTGCCGGAGTTTATGTAGCGCCCAAAAGCCCCGCGTTATGAACGCGTAGCGGAATCCATGCACCTTACGGAGTGACTTACACTATTACGGAGCGGAACCCAAACTCCTCACGAAGTGACTTACACTATTACGGAGCGGAACCAAAATTCCTCACGGAGTGACTTAAACTATTACGGAGCGGAACCCGAACTCCCCACGGAGTGACTTACACTTTCACGGAGCGGAATCTCTTCTTTTTGCGGAGTTTCCTACGCTTTTATAGTGTTTATATTCCACTTAGCATTCATACCACTGAGGGTGTTAGGACGCTATATAGACTCCGTCGCCGAATTTCACTCCTCGATTTTTAACAGTGTATAATGCTGGTTTTTGGTGCATTATTATCTTGACTTGGAGTCAAAATCAGTTATTTTTGTTGCGCTTTTCGTGTTCTACATGAAATTTTGAAGATTGTAGATGTATCAGAATGTTTAAATTTGGACCTGGTTTAGTGGTCCATTGCGGAAGGGTTTTTGGCAGTCTACGCTGGCTGTATTTACTGCGGTACCATGGTATTATTAGAGACGGTCACGGCGCGCCTATGAAGAGAATTCTCGTGGCTTACTCCATTGTATGCCTGTTGGAGTGTTGGTGACGGATCTTTACTACCTGCTCGCTTTCTCTTCGTGCTCTATCCTTTCAGCCATCCGTTTTTCCTTTTTCATCGCGTTTTCATTTCATCCTCCCCAAATGTGCCTTTCTTACGCTTTCTCCCTCTACTCTGAGACTGCCTTTTTCTAACCTAATTGTTTACCCCATGGGCTCCAGAGTTGCAAGATTTAGTCGAGAATTCGAGAAACAGTCAATTTTTGAAACTGAACTCTCAACAGCTCTTTTTCATGAAATTTTCCATCTCCACAAGTGGCCGTTCATGAATGCGTAACGCTAAATTTTAGATTTTTTGACCTTTAACGCGAACGCTTGTGCGATGTAGGCCCTCGCTCTTTAACGCGCAAAAACAAAATGGTGTAATGCTCTTCTTAACGTCACTCCTAGCGATATGTATATTCTGAACGGCCCCTATATTGGAAGGGGTGAACTTCGTTTTCTTAGGAATCAAATCCTCACGAGAGGGACCGGGAAGAATACGCAAAATTCCATAGAAATTGACCAAAATTACCCTAACAAAAAAAGACAAGACAAAGAGTTTGACATTACGCCATAGAGCGAGATGGGCACATCACGGGCTCGCAAAAAAGGGACGAGTTCTCAAGTCTTTTGATGTTCGCGAGTATTCCTACAAGTTAGCTCTCTCTCTTATTATATTTATTAACCCCCTCCCCTTGTTTCAGGTGGGTTTCCCTTTAGAAAATTTGGCATCCCGGATCCCGGAGTGAGTCGCTTTTATATCGAGTTTGAAGTCAGAGACACACGAACACTGCCGTTCTAGGGAAGAACGCCGTATGAACATTCGAGAGTTGCCAAATTTCCTTCGATAAAGTGCTTACGTTTAAGGAAAGTCATGAATATTTGTCTTTTAACACTGACAAAAAAATCTCGGTGTATTTACTAATAAAAGGGTAAAATTACCAAGAATTCAGGGTTCTTTTTGATCCCAGTTTTTTCTTGGTTAAATTACCATTTATGGAATTGGTAATTTTACCGATAAATCTCGGTAAAATTATTGAACTTTCTCGGTAATTTTACTGGACCTTGGTAAAAACGCCAATATTTTTTATCGACTGTGGTAGAATTACCGAGATAAAATGGCAAAGTTACCGGTAATTGATTACCAATAAAAGTGGTATTATTCCCTGAAAAAAAAACAGTAAAAATACCGGTTTTTAGGTAAGCTTACTAGTTTGTCTTGGTAAAATTACCAATAATTGGTAAAAAAAGTGAGATGGTAAAGGTACCAACGGACCTTGGTAAAAACGCCGAGAATTTTTTTTCAGTGAAATATTCAGGAGCTTCAGGTGAAATGGCGAACAAAATAATCCGAAAAATTGGGAGAAAAATATTTTTAAGTTTACCAAGAAATTCGAGTTTTATCAAAGGAAATTTGGCAACGCCTGAGGGTTTATACGGTGTTTTTCCTCAGCACGGGAGAACAGAGGAGATTATTGCCATATCCTGCCCTTTCTCTGCTCCTCTGGTTCGCTCTCGCGCTCGGCTGCGTCGCGCTGTCCTTTCGCGTCTTTTTATTGCAGCCTCCGGGGCTTTTATTCTAAATTTCTCTAATCGTCTCGTATTGCCTTTATTTCGAGTCCCTCAGAAGTTTAATTAATGGACCCGCCCTTTGAGTCGAGCCCCGATCCTTTATCTGCGACCGAGGTTGTTTTCCGTTTGTTTTTTTCTTCTTCTTCTTTCTCCCCCTCGCGTGGGAGTGGCCAACCCTTCCGCGGCCGCGGGACAACGGAATTGGCCCTATTTTGTCGGGTATCGTCGGCCGGTTTAATTCGACCCCCCGCTCCCCGCGCCACGCGTTTTTCGTACCCTCGCCGGATCAAATCGCGGGGTCTCACATTTCGGCCGTTCTCGGCGGATCCAGTTTGCCTTGGGTTTCAGCCCGCTTTAAATTGGGTTGAGGATTCGCGAACTGACTTCACCTTCTCCTCCTCCGCCTTGGCCCGGACTCTAACCCTTACGCGATTGGCCTTTGTTCGAAAAGCTCCACGAATCCTTTTGTGATTATGATAGCGTTAATATCGTGTCTACAGGTCTGGAAAAGAGAGGATGGAGAAAATGGTCATTGGCACCCATTTATCTCAAATTCATGTCCTGAAAGTGAACTGAGATTTTAAGAATTTCCTCCGGTTTTTTTAACCCCAATTTAAAAAAAAGAAGAAGAAAAAAAAGCGTCTCCGAAAAGTAAAAATGGGGCCCGTTTGAAATGATAATTTTGGCGGGGTCTGATGACGTAGCAAGGCGGGAGAAACTGCGTTACTGCCGTGCTAAGGAAAAAAACCGTATGAAAATCTTGATGCTGCCCAATTCCTCCCATCAAACATAAATTTTGGAGAGAATTCGTGAATATTTATCCTTGAAATTACCATGTGTTGTATGTTTTGTGGATTTGGAGAAGGCATTCGACCGCGTACGGAGAACAGATGTCTTGAGGATACTTAACGAGCGGAATGTTCCCAGGTGTCTCATCGAGATAGTTGCCGACTTGAACTCGAACACCAAGACACGGATAGTCACCAGGGAGGGAACCTCTGATGTAGTCATTGTAAACAGAGGAGTAAGACAAGGGGACTCCCTCAGCTCTTTTCTATTCAATTTGTTAATGAATAAGCTAATCGATGCAGTTAGATTTAAGAGAGGCTATCGGCTAGGCAATTCGAATATTAATATAATCTGTTATGCAGACGATGCTGTTTTAGTAGCAAGCTCCGAGGATGATCTGCAAAGAATGCTCCATTCCTTCAACCTGGCTGCAGAGGTATTCAACATGAAAGTGTCGGCTAAAAAAACAAAAAGTATGGTCATCAGCAAAAATCCAATACGATGTAAGCTAGTCGTGGACGGTACCGTAGTTGAACAAGTAATGCAGTTTAAGTACTTGGGCGCTTTAATAACGAGTGTGAAGGATTTAGGGACCGAGGTGCGGAGTCAGACAATCAAGGCAACTAGAGTAGCCGGATGCCTAAATGAAATGGTTTGGAGGAATAAGTACATGGCTAAAGAGAGCAAAGTTCGAGTTTATAAAACGGTTGTAAGACCTGTGCTGACTTACGCTGCGGAGACCCGAGCGGACACGAAGCGCACTAAACAACAGTTGCGGACCGTAGAAATGAAAGTCCTGAGGAAAATAGCAGGCTTTACGCTCCGAGATAGGCAGACCAACGAGTCAATTCGCGAAGAGTGCCAAATTCAAGATATTGCCAAATGGACCAAGATGCGCCGGAAAATGTGGTCGGAACATGTTGAGAGGATGGAGGGGGAAAGGCTTGCCAAGATTTGTATGGTAGGACGACCTCATAGCCAAAGGCAACCCGGACGACCGCCCAAGAGATGGGCACAGAGCTGCCTTTCATCCCCGGAGAATTAAGTGATCTCTCTCATCGGCATCATATTACTGTTTTAGAGGCTAGACAAACAGGGTCACGGCCCTAGTCAGAAGGCAGAAGAAGAAGAAGAAGAAGAAATTACCAGACAGGGTGTGCACCGTCGGTAAAAATCGGAAAATATCAGGAAATTCGATGTTATGAGGAAAAATCAGGAGAATCTGTCATTGATCAGGAAATTCTGAGTACGTCAAGCGTTTTTCAACCACATGCTGTTTAGCACATGCACAAGTGAAACATTTGATTCAATCGATCAAATATGTTGGACGTTGGTTTATAAAATCAGACGAATGTCACTGTATTAGTACAATAAAAACCCGGGAAATTTCATTTAAGCATCAGCAAATGTCAGGAAAATCCACAATGAGAGTTTAGTAGACACCCTGCTATAGATTAAATTGTGAATGAAATTCTTTAAAAAATCGGGAGGAAAGATATGCACAAGCATCTCTGAAAATTCGCCTGTATCAAAGGAACTTTGGCAACGGCTGAAAGTTCATACGGCGTTTTTCCTTAGCGCGGAAGAATAGGGCAATGGGTCAAAATCTGAATTCGACACTGGGGCGAAGCTCGGCTCGCACAATGCGCGAGTATAAGCGATCGGGGGTGAGCGCTGCCGTGATAGCGAAGACAGCAGTATGTGCATGGAGGGATGAACCTCGAGACGCATAAAAGCACGTGCCAACCACGGCTCATACAGAAATGCACTTACTGCCCTCTTCGCCATCGCGGCGGAGCGTTTTCGCGAATCGCGGGATCCGAGGCGCGAGCTTTGAACGAATGAAGCGCTCTTTTTCGCAGAGCCTCGAGGGCTCCACTTACCGCTCATGATTATTCAGCTCCAGCTCGGCACCGGAGCTGTTTATTTTGACCCGCTCTCGAGAGCGTTCTTCGCCTCAAAAGCTCTGCAGCTCGAGTGTTGACACAACTTCCCATTAGTCGATGCCTCGTTTTAAGTTTTGTCGGCACGCCGCCGCCGCCGCAATAGCGTCCTTTCGTGCGCAAATACCATAGAGTATACAATGCGCAGGAAGACAGCAGTATGTGCCAAAAATAGGCATTAAAGTTCTGCGAGGGGTGGAAATCTCATGCTCTCCGAGTGGACTCTTTTTGGTGGTTTGCTGGGTTTTTAGCAGCAAGCGGGCTGATTGTTGAAATTGATACACAAAGTAGACATAGGTGCTCGAATACCATAAAGTGCACAATGCGCAGGAAGACAGAAGCATGTGCCAAAAACAGGCTGAAACTAATGCTCTCCGAGTGGACTCTTTTTGGTGGATTCCTGGGTTTCTGGCGGCCAGCGGGCTGATTGTGGAAATCGGTAGATAAAGCAATAGAGAAAGAAGACATAAGTGCTCGAATACCATAGAGTATACAATGCACAGGAAGACAGCAGTATGTGCCAAAGACAAGCATTAAAATTTCGCGAGGGAAACGTGGGAATCTCATGCTCTCCGAGTGGACTCGCTTTGGTGGATTGCTGGGTTTCTGGCGGCCAGCGGACTGATCTTTGAAATTGGTAGACAAAGCAATAGACATAGAGAGTATGGAGCGATCCTATTGGTTGAAATGAGTGGTTGTTACAGATCAAGGGAAAAAATGGTAGACTAACTAAAGGGTCTCTCGTGGGTTGCCGTTAGTTAGTCTGTTACCTACCTCCCGGGGAAAAGGGTGAAAACTTTGGTTACTTTTCAAAGAATCGGCTCCCAAAAATTAGGGGGAATCAGGTGAAAATCAGGGAATGGGCATAGTATAGAACTTTAGAAACCATGTTTTTATGATTTTACGGTACGAGTCCCTGTAAAAGTCTAAACCTTCCTTAACTGCATCGTTAAACACATGGGGCCTTTGACGAGAAGAGCTTTTTAAGGAAAGACCGAAGGGGTGTGCCCCTGAATGTATCAAATTAATTGCCAACGTGTAAGTTAGAATCTATTACCAAAAGAGTTATTTCAAATAACAGGGGAATCGCATCTCTTGATTCCTTATTCCTTCCATCTCCGCTCTTCTCAATATGATCCATCAAAGCCAATGAACCTATGTATACTCTTTTAGTTTGCTGTCTTCACGATTAATAGGATCTTCATCTTTGATCTTTATAAGTATAAAAAGGAAAAAAGTCATGTCATGAAAAACTGACGCGGAAGCTTATCTCTCAGTTTTCGCTATAAGCCCCCTTTCTTCCCCCTTCGATGCAATAACGTAATCAAAAGACGTAGAATAGACTGGAAAAGGATGTCTACTCGCCAATTTTTGCTTTTTTTCTGCGGCTCCAATCGATGCGATGGTTCATGCTGTGCACCTTTGTAGTGTCTCTGTTAGAGTCAATCTCGTGCTGTGAACTTTCGACGCACAGTTGGGGAGAAATTTTTTCGGGGATGTACATGCTTTTAGTAGTGACGTCACTTTAGGGAATATCCATTATATCGAATTTGATGCAAACAATGAGAATGATATTACCTCTGTCAATGCTAACAATGAAAATAAATCGATATTCATCGCTTTTCCCTGGCAAAATACTAGTAGCGTCTATAGGAAAGGAAGATGGATATCGATGCCAAGAAATGAAAAATTCCTGTCAAAATCATTCAATTTTGGAATTCCCTTTGCGGCGGAAGGGGGCTGAAAATTCTCAGACCACCTTCATGAAAATCAAGGTCATTGATTAATGATGTAAAATTTTTTCAATACCTATGCCTGGGACGAGTTGCAGTTTTCTCGTTCCTGGCTACCGTCATTGTTCGTTATTATTTGGATAGAGCTAAAGGCAAGCAAATTGAACTGATGTACATCAATATACTTTTGTGAAATGACAGATTTTGTCCAAAAAAGCCCAATGTAAACACGTCCATTTATTCCTTTCTGCCGTGCAAAATAAAATCGCCGCATGAACATTCTTAGGTTTGCAAACTTCTAGGTACCTCAAAAAAAGTTATTTTAGAGAAAAATTACCGTTTTCCTCCTTTAAAATTTTTGGACCCAGTTAAATGAATTTAGAATGACGTTTTGTGAAAAAATTGGAGGGAAGCACAATTAAAGTCTCGTTTAATTTCAAATTTTATTCGCGAAACTCTGGCGACGTCTGATTGTCGATGAGACGTTTCTCCGTACCACGGAAGGTATGGTAACCGCGCGTGGTTGAAGATCGTGTTCCGCAGACGGTCTTCGTGTAAACTGTGTGCCGTATAAATATCGGAACTATATTTAAAACCAACGAGAGTCTTTCCAATTTTACTCGTCAATTTTCCCTCCTCATTTCGCGCCAAATAGCCCTCTTCTTCTTTCCTCCGCGTTCCATAAATAATATCTCTCTCCCCGGTCGATCATCGGATGTTTATCGAATGACTTCAAGCAATATATCCCTATCTTAGCAATGCTATATATCGATCTATCGATTCTCAGGAGTCTAAGCGCAGCTGGAGTGTCAGCACGGATATCACTCTCGACTTTTTAAAACTGGATTATTTTTGCTCTGTCTCTCCAGGTTCCATTTTTTCTCCGCTTGCCCATTCTTAACCGTGCTGCACAATGCGTGGTTAAATTGCTGCTATTTATATTTCGTTCGTTATCACTTCCAGATGTGTCAACTACTTCCGTCCGATCGATATTTTCAGTTTCTTAGTGCACGAAGCGTTTTCCTACCGTTACAAGCTATGTCTCGAGGTTTGAAAATTGAAAAAATCAATAACAGGTCGACAGTCGTACGAAAAGGAGACAGTCTCCCAAGATTTTAGTTTGTCGAATTCGCTCTAGGAACGTGTTTTTTCACATCATATGCCAAAAACCCTGAAAGCTGTAGGACTCAGCACCAAATTTCTCCCAAAAAATACGAAAAAGTCGTAAGTTTTTCCTAAAATCTTCTGAATTTTTGTCGTTCGAGAATTTTCAGAGAATATCATGCTAAATCTTTTAATTTTGAAATTGTCAAGGCAAAATTTGATGGACTTTCTCGAAACTTACGTTTTATCCGAGGATATTTAGCAAAATTCAAATGCACATGCGACGTTCTTATGTATAGCTTGGTAGAGATATGGACGCGTAAATATTTACGAGTGATTATTCGCTTAATTGCTGTCTCCGACGAGAGCAAAGTGTCGTCTGCCAGCGAGACATTGACGATGCCACGGCGTCAATGTTGCCAGGTAGTTCAATTAAATGTGAATATTTTACATGGGTTCAAATGAGGGAAAGGGCTGATATTTTCGCACTAATTGGCAATATCGAACGGCGCGGCGCACCATGGACCGAGCTATCATGAGCGATCAAACATGAGATGTTTGACAAAAAATTTAAATTTTAATAATTTCTTCGTCAAACTATAAATATGTATGTGCGGTACTGCAGGAGATTTTACGGAAAACCCGACGGAACCGTTTTCAAATCTAATATGTTTCGTATCAACGAAGATTTTTAAGTTTCTACATCATGTTTCATCTCTCTCATTGACCCGCTTCCCTTGTGCGGCGACGACGTTCTTTATCTTGTCTTGTTTGAAAATAAACAAGCCTAATAATTCCGTGCTGAGGACCAGACTCGAAAACCGGAAACTATGAATGCTTATCAAGTGCATCGCAAGTATCCGTGTTTGAACTCGTATCTTTGTTAGCACAGGTCTTCGCGAACTTTCCGTTCGGATTTGCACACACCAGGGCAGGGCCCAAATGTTGTTGGTTTACGGTCGACCGCAAGTAGAGAAACCTAACCCTTAATTCAACTTTGAGTCGGAAAAATTCTATTCTTAACTTAAACTGTAAACGCAAGTTGAGCTTTTTTTACGGCACACTCGAGCTATCCGTAATTCTTCATCCGTGCAAACCATTGATCAGCGATCGAATAACAAAGCGACATTCTTGCCACCACTTATAGCAGTCCGCAAACTAGCTAGTAAGATTCTGGCCCAGGTGCAACCTTTTTTTTTGGAACAATGGTTCTGCTCGTGAGCTGTGTGGTAAAATTTGCCCCTAAAGCCATTTTAACGTCTTAAGTTTTTGCATCTTCCTGTGAATTAAATGACTCTCTTCAATGGCAATTCGAAGGAAGCAAAGGGACACTTGAATTAAAATTTGACTAATATTCCAATCGATCAAAAGTAACCATTTCGCGATCAGAACAATGCAGGGTGTCTATAGGTCATGTTATTTTTAAATCATTCAACATTTTTCACGGGAAAAAAAGTTTCAGGGGTTATTCCCTAAAATTGTGGTGCTGCCCCAATTTGTTGGATGATATAGACATTTCTAATTAATTGTATTAGTACCGCGACTCAAGGTAGGGTAGTACCGCAACATTTGGGTTAGTTACCTAATTTATTGGGGTACTACCAAAATTAATTGGAAATGTCAATGTCATCCAACAACCTCGTGCTTTTTTCCGTGTTATATAGATTACCGTGTTTTGATTTCGATCTTATAATTATATTATGAGAATCATATAAAATGTATTTATTTTTTTATTCATTACCCGATGTTTGGGTTAGAATTTGGGTTAGACAGCCAACTTATGCGAAATTGCAAGTCTCTGGATGTTGAAGCCTCTGCATTTTACTACGGTCATAATATTTTGTGCAATAATAAAGTTGAATAAAAGTGCCTTTTTTTTTGTTTTTGGATGTTTGAAGACACCCTGTACATTGAACAAATAATGTTTTTTTACAGAATTTAATTTTCTTCATACAAAGCAATTAAGAACACATAAAAATCCTTTGGTTTGTTAAGTCAAAGCTCAGGGTAGCTAAGTCTGCTCTGAGATGAATGTCAAAATCTGCGGATCACTTCTAATGATTAGGGTAGACCTTTTCTCTGTGATAAAAGATTTTCCTTTCTCTCGACGTTGCTTCAATGAAGTTCTGTCCCTCACAGCTTCATTATCTTTTACAATACAATCTGTTCCGTTTGCTCGTAGTATTAATGAGTGCTGTTATTTTAATGTCGCAGTTGTTTTATGCTTGTTATTCTGCCGCGCTAACGAAGAACGCCATAACCAAATGTTGCCAAATTTCCTCCAATTATATACTTATTTTTGTGAAAACTTAGCAGTATTTCTCCTCAACACTTTTGGAGACTCTTGATGAAACTGTGCACAAAATTTCCTGAATATCCAAAAGGACCGTTTCTCAAAGTTTTTAAGAAAATTCGTATTTTATTCGAAGAAATTTGGCAATGCCCGAATCTTCGCACAGAGAACTTACGCCATTGACATTTGAATCTGTAATGGTTACGTGGCATCATGGTCTCTTGTTTCGCAACAAATTTAGTATTATTGCACCGATCAGTGTCTTTCGCTGTTTTATTTTCCTTTCCTCGGATTTTTTTTTCTAATTTGGTGGGCCAGGAACTAGGAGCATAAAAGCTCTGGATCGGAATGGACTATCGATTAAGTTGCCCGTCGTTGCCAGATTAAAACGGCGCGAGGCCGGTCGTGCATCCTCGTGCTTCGTGCGTCCGGAAAGCTGGCAACTGCGCGCGGGATCGCGCGTGGAAAAGACAGGTCGATCAACGAAATGGCCGTCATTAAATGCGGATTTTATGACACTCTCGTGCGACCATCCACCGTTGTCTAATTCTCGTTATAAATCATTTCTCTAGCGCGTTCGGCTTGGAGTTCTCCTAGACGTCATGACGCCAGCGAAGGGGGTGAATAGGGACGGTTGGTATGCACCAAACTAACAGTGACGTAGATAGGAAGTTTCCCCACACTTACTTATTCTTCATGGGGAAGGGCCGAAAATTGTGAATGTCCTGAAAATTGTGGAAAATGCATTGCTTTTGGAGAAAATTATCAGCTAATCGGTGGGAAGGAGGGGAAAAGGTTTTTCCAAGAGGAAGGAGCCATAAAAACGACGGTGACTTTGGATGGGAAAGGGTTATTACGAACTTATTCTTGCTGCTTTTATTGCCTTGCCGTAATAGAAGCCCACGGTGGTTTTCCATTTTTTCCAATAATGCGCAAAATGGTTTTAAACTTAGTGAGAACGTCTAAGAATTTTTTATGCATAAAGATAACCAATATCAAAATCGGTTAAAAGAATTATAAAAAAATTTTCAGTCATCTGCCTGATACGTCCGCCGTATTTTTGAGTCCCCGGCAGCAGTGTCAGGTCAATTTACGTACCTTTACCTTTTGCGATACATCTGCGTCAAGAAAATACGCCATTTGATCTTTTGATTGCAGCCAAATTTCCTCCGAATTTTTTTTCTCTCATGACAGGTGAAGAATTTGTTTCTTTAAAATTTTCGAACGCATCTAATTGGATTATGCTTAGAATTTTGTGAAAACATCCAATAAAAACGCTTTTTTCGAGAAAACGCGGTTTTCACAAGTTGAAAGAAGGCAACGCCAGGTTACTCACGGTCTCATACGGCGCTTTCCCGTAGCGTGGAAGAGACACAGTGGGAGAGTCTCTTGGGCGATGCGGCATTTGCAACGGCCGTCACTCCGTGATTGGATCGTACTTTCCGATCGCCGTCCCGTCCGGTCGCTGCACTCCGAAGTACTTTGCATGCGTGGGTCGCGTTTCGATACATCGACTTTCGATATATAACCAGAGGTTGACGCAAGGTCAGTCGGAGTTCATCGCGTTTCGATACCTCATCATTCGATACAAGCGAAGGGAGATGGACGGCCGTTGCGATCGCGCTTCGATACATCGTCATGCGATATGTTACGGTAGATAGACGGGCGGCTAGTCGATATATCGCGATTGCCGGTGAGGCGAGGGACCGAGGGTGCTCAAAAGTTCATTAGTCCGAGTCCGAGGGCCGTAAAACTGGTCCGAGAACGGCCGAGGTCAACGCAGGCTCCGTCGTCGCCAAACCCGGCTTTCCGTCCTGGAGGACTAGTGTTGTGAGCGCATGAGAGTGGAGTCCCTTTGTAGGGAGAGTCAACACAAGTCGTCACCTTCCGGCTGAATTATCTCAAGCGCCATGCGACGTTTAAAAATTTCCGGCGCTATTTTATTTTTTTGCAGAGAAATTTTTCAACGTAACTGTCCGAAAATTGCACTGAATTTTCTTTGTGCTGCCGATAAAATTTTGCGAAATTTTTAAACAGATTCAACTAACAATTTCTCTGAAAAAATGAAATGGCAGAAATTTTTAAATTTCGCATGACGCTTGTGATACTTTGAACGGGTGATACAGAACACCATGTTCTTTTTCACTTTGTGGTTATGAAATTTTGTCTTCCTAGAACGCCCCATCCAACTTCTCTACTCTGCGTTAAAGTCTCTATTTTAGTCGAAAAAAGTTCACGTTCTCCTTAATCTCGTGGATATACAATTTTACCTACTTGGAAGTCGAATTAGTCGTATCACGCGTTTGGCCTCCATTCAAGTTTTCTACCCTAGTATTGCTCTCGACTCGCGAATCGCACTAAGTTCTGAGATGCGCGTACGCAACTTCAGAAGGTGTGCGCGAAAACGAAGCTAATTTTAATCGGAACATAATAAATTGTCATCCATTATTCAAGGTGGCAGCCTACGTAGTTCGCGAACGACCGATAGTTCGTCGATTTGTGAACATTTTGCGCCCTTGGTCAATTCTGATTTACAATTCTGATCTTTGCCACCGGCGAATCGGTGGTCTTTTTTCTTACGATTTGCGGCACTGTGGAGGCCTTAAACATAGGAGCCAATCAGATATGGTTTCCTAAGGTCTCAACTCTCAGTATCAAAGGGACTCTAGATCATCGGAGGATCCATCTCCGATTCGCTGTGCCTTGCGGACACAGACAGTCTTCTTTTTTCTTCTTTTTTTCTCTTTTTTCTTCTTTTCTTCTCTATTTTCTTCTCTTTTTTTCTTCTTTTCTTCTCTTTTTTATCTTTTTTTCTTTTTTTTTAACTTTTTGCCAAGAAGACGGTTTTGCTGTATTAGCAGTATCATTCAGTTCACTCTAACTGGATTAGTCGAATTTCGGAGAAAGCTCGATTTGGTCGTTATTGTTCTTACCGTTATAACGCGGCAGAATATCGAGTAATAATTTTAGCAAGGTTAAACGCAATATTGAGCACTATCTCAGCTCGGAAGAAGCCGAGTCGACTAATTTACCAGTGGCGTGGCGTAAATTGCGATCTATCGATTGTTATGCTGTTTAAACCCATGGAAAAGGATCGATAAACAGGGTGTTCTCAGCGAACACCTTAATAATCGATTATTTACCGTAGGTTTAAATGGCATAACAATCGATAAATCGCAATTCACGCCACGCTACTGTAATTCACATAACGCCTAGTTTTGAGGTAGCACAAATGCAATTTGCGAGCGCCTATCTGTTGATCGCAACGCGGCAAAAACAAAGTCACTTCGAAATTTCTAATAAAAAGCTGGAATGGTCGAAAGACCTTGAGGAAAATGCGTAGTTGCGTGGAAAACAGGACGCGGACTGAAAAAAATAAAGTATGGTAAAGTTTACTATTAGTCTACTTGATTTTTTACACATTGATACTATGTAGTGCAGTAACCCGAACTATAGTAGTATTCACCAGAACTCTGATTTTACTTACCATAATATGGTAGACGCTACTATAGAGTCTGGTGTTCATTACCATAGTCGGATCACTATGTCAGGGTACGGAAAAATCTGCCATATATTTTTTCAGTGTAATTACATTCCAGCGTTGCATAATTCTCACTCGCGAAGTTAAATATGTCCACAATAAAACTGTTGGGAGTTTTTGACCGGCAAATTCAATGATTTTCCCTCTGATTTCAAGCAAAAATGAGCAAAGCTCGGGGGGAAAATAGCTTGTCATATCCTCGTGAACAATTGAATCGTTCGGTTGCATCGTATACAAAAATAAAATGTGTGAAAATAACTTCATCTTTATCATCCCTAATATCATCTAATGTTGTTCATCATTTTTGTTTCAGGTATGTAACGATTCCTAAGTAGCCGTTTTTCGAAAATCTAGGCCTGTAAGTTGATTTTATTCTTATTATTATGGGTCCACATCTCAGGAAAGGCTTGCGAATCCGTCGAACAACCATTGATTTGGACTGCAGCTTCTTTATCTTTTTTCTAAGTAATTATGCTCTGTACGGTTCATCTCGTAAGATCATCGCAAGCGCGATGACGAGAGAGAAAAAAATGAAGTAAAGTAAATCCTCTCCATCCGAGAGCGGTATTTCTTTTGATTCGTCCGTTTCCGGTCGCGATAAAGTCAGTGAACTATTAACTTAACCTTTGGCACTTGGGTCACTTCCTTTCGGTGTATTCCTACGAGATTAACGACCTGCTCTTGAATTATTTTGATTATTTACAGTACACACGGATAAATGCGGACCAATTCGAGTGTGTAGCTATTTTTCCTCACCATTCTAGGAACACTGGGGGGCTAAACCCCCCCCCCACCCCCGACCGCTTTGCGCCTATGGCGTTACTCGTTGCTCTTATGATGTTATGACACAGAGATAATGATTTTATGATTTTCATATCGACCTTTTACAGAGCAGTCGTTGGTCGAATCTGTTTGAAAATTTCACTGAATTTAGTCGGCAGGACAAAGAAAATTCAGTGAAATTTTCGGACAGCTTCGTTGAACAATTTCTCTGTAAAGAAATTAAAATGGCGTCGAAAATTTTTAAACGTCCCATGGCGCTTGTGATACTTTCGCTGGAAGGTGGCGATATGCTTTACAGAACGCATCACTCAGTTGCATTTCCCGATCCTCGCAAATAAGACCCTTATATTTTCCATCAGCTAATACGAAGAGAAAAACTAGGCCAGCGCTGTTTGTCGCACTAGACTGAGCGGAGAGCATCTTTGCCAGATAGTGCTGAAAATCAGCAGTTTCCCCCATTTTAAACCCGTGTAAAATATCCTCGTTTTATCACATTATGTGACAACCTTGGCGTAGTGGATCCAGACTCTGCAGTGACTGGTGCGAAGCGTCCCTGATAGGATTTCCAGCCAAAGGCTCTGGTTCTTTTTTTTTTGGTCGACACCGTCACGCATGGTGTTGCATTAGTGCAGCTCGTCCAACATGTGGTCCTTTTGTCGCACTCGGATTATTGGTTCTTTCGACTTCGCCCAATGTTGCCGCTGGAGTAGTAACCCTGTTAAACCAATAATATTTCAAAAGGAGTTTCATCCAATTTAATAACAGTTTGGAAAAATTGTAAGATCGCTGTTACAATATTCCAAAAATAGTTATTACTTTTTTAAAAATACAAATACAAAATACGTCAATGAATGTTTTTGTAGAACAGCGTAAAATCGTGACCGTGGCAACTCCATTTTCAAATATTTTCTGGATGGGGGGGGGGGCGAGTAAAAAGACATCAACTTTCGGATTTCTAAGTTGTATGGAAAAGTTGCGCCTTGGTATGTGTGCCGAAGCATTCTTCGAAAAATGAAACTTTTCGGGTGCCCCTTTTAGAGAATAGTCAAGTTACAATAGTAAGGTCGAAATCACTATCTCTATAATATTTTTAGGGATTTTAACCCATTTTTATTAGTTATTTAACAATCGTGCAAAAATCAGGGCTACCCATTTTCACGGACTTACTTTATTAAATTATTTTACCGGACAATTTTTATGTGCCTCCGAAGAGTCTCCACCAATTGGATTACATTTTGCAAAAAGGAATCACCATCCCTGGCGCTTCCATAAAAATAACTTCCTGCATAGGGAAACCAATAACTCATATGTCGTTTCTACAATGAGCCAGAAATAGTGGTTCCTGATTGAAAAATGTGGTCCAATTAGGAAAAACGTGTTTTTTTATCGTATTTGATCCAAAACACCTTTCTACGTATGGGAACCAATAGCATGTATGTTGTTTTTACAATGAGCCAGAAATAGTGATTCCTTATTGCAAAGTGTGTTTCTTCATCGAATTTTATCGAATTTTCGCAAATGGTTTCGAGCGACTTGGCAATCCCGCGTTAAATTTTCAGAGACCCTTTTCACAGCGTATCAAGATGGTGTAAATTTCTTTCGGCCGGAGATGGTCAGATCGGTCAACGGCAACATCGCAATGCACTTGGTTCCCTCGCGATGACCCGCTGTCCTTTTGTCTGGACGACGCTGACCAGGCGAGCGTGCGGTGGTGGTTGCACGCCCCGATTAGCCGAAAAAGGCAACAAAACCCTCGAAACAATGCATGCGTCTGCGCACTGACAATCGCTCATTCGGGCCGGCCATTGTCCGCCGCCACCTCGGGGTCCTTCGGGGCGAGGGGTGGTGTTATTAATTGAGCCTCCCGCATTCCGATTCGCGCAAATGCCAAACCGCGGATCCCAAGGTCACCGCCGCCGACCAACAACCGCGTAAACGTCGACGGGAATCCTATGTATATACGCGTTTTTTCACCCAGCGCGGGAGCGCGACATCGTCGCGTCTCTGTCTCCGTTTATGCCGGGTTGCTTGGAAATATGCAGTTTTTCCTGCTTAACTTGGTGTTTCATCTCACGGATCAGTGCCAAGGCGTGAACGTTGATTATCGATATGTCTTCATTTAGAGCAATGGTAATGTATCGATTATTAACGTGTTCGCTGCGAACACCCAATTATCGATCTTTTTCCACAGGTTTAAATGGCAGATCAATCGATACATCGGAAAGCACGCCACGCTACTGCCACAGACATTATATTTTGGAGATTACCTCCTCAATTTGAGTTGGTAACTGCTAGAAGTGGCGATAGTTTAAAAAAGGTAGCGTTTATACAGGTTGTCCACCGTCAGGAAAAACCGGAAAATTTTAGGAAATTTGATGTCGTCAGGAAAAATAAGAACATCAGTCAAATCGAATATGGATCAAGAAATTTCGATTGTTCCAAGTATTTTTTAAAAATTTGATTCATCTCATTAAATTGGTTGAATTTATGTGTGTGAAAGTTGTGTGAAGTGTCAATTTATTCGCTCAAAAAGTCAGGATTTTTTTTTTTAAATTGCATGGAAAATCAGGAAAATTTAAAATTATATTTTAGTAGACACCCTGTTAATTTTTCATTGCTCAGATTTGCCTGAATATGATTCATGACCAAACAGTTGAAACATTGATCCAAAAATCCTAACCCAATTAGAAGGAACTCGCCTAGCAAAGTGCTCTTTCCGACATTCATCAATCGTCATTTGGAAGTATTCTTGCCAAACAAAACTATGTGCATTTAGACATGAGCCCTGAGACCCATAAGAATATGTGCCTAACAGAGCTCACGTCATAATGTACACAGTTCCGTTCAGCAGAAATACGTCCATTTGGTGAAGCTTTACAGGTTGCTCATCAATCATCAGCAGGCAAAAAGTAGCGTTGACCTCCGAATGGAACTTTCGCGTCACCCAATTACATCGCTTTGATTGTTATTGTGAGGTCTCTAAAATATTAATCCGTTTATTTTATTGGTGGATCAGACAACATTGGCTTCCACGCCGGACAGTGGATAGGGACGCTTGCGGAATATTTTTACAGCGGCAATGGTGTTTTAGTTAATCCAGTTTACGTGTACGGATTGTTTTGCTCCTCGATCTAGTAGGGAGTGTACCCCGGCTCGACCGTTGAGGATGTAGTTGTGATCCGGTTCGCGGGCGAAGGCGAAATAGAAAGCCCCCTACTGTCCGGAGTTTGGGGGGCTGTCGGGGGTTTTTCTCTTTTCGCCGGTTTAATGACTTGTATTCCGTCTGGAGCCAAAAACCAACCACCGTGTTCATTGTCCTCAGTATCTTACAGCACCGTAAAATCGAAAATATTAAAGTGCTGAACCACGCATCTCCTTTGCGAAGTTTCAAAAATTTCCGCTCCTATTTATTTTCTTTCGAAAGTATTCAAGCCAGCTTTACATCTTGAAATTTGTACAGAATATCCAGCGTACTGAAAAATCAGACATTTTCAAGAAATTTCACTGATTTTTCCAATGAAAAAACAAAGTATGATAGGTAGTCTGTGACGTCGCAAACGGAGCTACGTAGTTTTGCAATTTGGCCATCGATATGCTACTGTATCGGGTGTATCATCCATAATTCCAAAGATGTGTCTGGTGATCCATGGATGCTGACTTGACTATGCCTCCGCATCTAAGTTTCCATCTCCAAGATTCAAAATAAACAACGAGGGGCAGGCAATTCAGCATATAGGGATTGCACCGAATACCATCCAGCCATAACAGCTCATCGGTTTTTAGTCCTGTCCGTTTTTCCGAAAATGTATGGGATGGGAATGACGAAAGGAAAGTGTTTTTACCTCTAGGAAAAGAAATTTATACAGGGGATGAAATTTTTAAGCTGATCCCCAGGTATGATAGCCCGGATCAGGCAAACTTACGCGGTTAAATCACGTATTTAAATTCAGGGTGTCTAGCATCAGGAAAAACCGGACAATATCAGGAATTTTGGTCGATCAGGAAAATATCAGGAAAATTGGAAAAATTAGACGTTTTATCAGGAATTTTACTTACGCGAATCTCCTCAGCGGAAAACGTCTTACTGCTTTTTGCCTACCGTGCCAGGAGTCGAGAAAACTCAGGAAAATATTAGGCATTTTCGACATGAAAAAAATCAGGAATTTTTTATAAAATATCAGGAAAAATCAGTGAAACTTCAGGATTTTTCAAAAGTAAAAAATACTAGACACCCTGTTAATAGATAAACAAAATATTTAGCAGTGAAACTGCAACCCGCCGTACGTAAAGAGGGGTGAAGAGGCGCAATTTACCTCCGGAAGACGTACTACCACACTCTCACGCGTATTGAGACTTAGGCCGGGTATAGGAAGTTGGTATTGTCGCACTAGACACATTTTTGACATCCAGGATGCGTTAACCCTTTTGACCTAGTCATGGGCATGCAAGGTCGCCCGAAGGCCCCTCTGGCGCAGTGCGAGTTTGAGTAGGCACCTGGCACATGCTGCGACGATAGCTACTCCTCACCTCCGAGCGTAATAACCTTTTCATCTGGGTTGTCATCGATAATCGAAGAATGAGCTACCGGCGAAATAATCCGGATGCCAAACGCTTTGAGGAACAATGCAGGATTGCCGAATGGCCTCTTTGGGGCTTGTATCGTCATCAATGGCGTGGCGTGCTTTGCGATATATCGTTTGTTATGCCATTTAAACCTATGGAAAAGGATCGATAAACAGGGTGTTCGCAGCGAACACCTAAATAATCAATTCTTTACTATAGGTTTAAATAGCAAAACAATCGATTTATCGCAATTCACGCCACGCTACTGATCGTCGTAACTATGAGTTGTTGAATGCAAAATATGCTACTAGCCTGATGGGTCACTAAACCATGAACGCATTTTGACTTGGGAATATATTTGTTCATAGGTAAATGACGCGTTATACAAATGCGAAAAGGTAACTCAGAAACCGAGAAATTCGCAGTTCAAAAAACGTATCTTCTCCGCTTTAAAACGCTTCGATTTCGCGCCGAACTGAATGATGTCATCCGGTACCAATCAGAAGCTAGCACAGGTTTCCTGCGACTTCCGTATAATGTCATTCTACTCCTCGTATATGAGAACAAGAGGAAAATCGAAACTATATCTTCAGGACCGAAGAATCGAATTTCGTCCATGTTATCTGCAGGAAAAAAGAATAAATTCCACATTGTAATACGTCATAATTTAATAGACATGAGTAGAAAATGAGAAGAGATAACGATTTGACTGCCGTAGTAAATCATTCTCATCATTTTCCCGCCATTCCGGTGCATTTGAAATTCCTTCGAATCCTCGGACTTTTAAAGGTAGGCTTGATTAGGAATTTGGCTCCAAAAATAAGCAACAGATCACCAAGTGATCTACTCACCTGGTACTTTCAGAACATTAAGTAGAAAACACGAGGTTTATTGACCCATTCGGAGATCGTTTCAGAGAAAACCAGCGGCATCGTGTTCTTCGCGAAATCTTACGTGAACTACAGTACGTAAACTGCTGATTCCTTATGCATGCAAGAGCTCAATTTGGTCGTCGCGTGGCTGACTTGGCGTCGCACACTGCTCGTGAAACCGTGGCTTGATCGGACCCCGAGGGAGCCACTACCGTTGAGTCGCAGTTGCGATGACGATGACATGACGGATGGAAGAAGCATTGAGACAAGGCTGCCGGATTGTCTGATAAAATGTTGATATTTCTCAGGGGTTTATTAGAAAAAAATTGCTTGTTTTTCGGCACAATCTTACAACAATTCGATTGGGTGCTGATAAAATCGCTGACACACTATCGAGGTGATAGTGTAAGCGCAGGCTAGCGTCGGGTTAGCACTGCAATTCGACTTGCATCTGAGTAAAGTCATGCAACTCGAACGATCCATTTCCCAGTGATGCAATGATTCTCTGCATAAACGTCTCGGGCATGGCGATAAAACTGTTGCAAACTTTAGTCTGATCTAAAATGAGAGTTGTGACCCTTGGGGAACGGAAAACGGCTTAAAAATCACGATTGACGAAGTATGAATCATTTGCAATAGAAAAAGTGCAAAATTCGAATGAATAAATGCAAGATTTGGCAACGCATTCGGAACTGTAATCGATTCCCGCATCGATTGCTTTACTTTTTTTCGTTGCCCATTGTCCAATCCTGAGCTCATTTCTTCAAATTCTGTACCTCTTTCAATACGGATGTCCATGGCTTCATTGGGAGGCAAGGGTGTCTACCGTCAGTGAAAACTGAAAAATATCAGGAAATTCAATGTCATCAGGATAAAGTAGGAAAAAATCAGGAAAATCTGTATTGGGTCAGGAAATTCTAAAACTTCATGCAGCTCATGGCTGAAAAAATTAAAATTTGATTCAATTCGTTAATTGTGCTTGTTTGTAAAATCAAACTAAGTGGCTATTAAAAAATCAGCGTCGAAGAAAAAAGACTGCTGATTTAACATTCTTGATGTTGTAAAGTGTGCGACAACTCACAAAACGCTGAATTAACCGCTACAGCTGTTATTCTAGCCATGTCAAGATGTAAAACTAACTGCTGTGGCGGTTAATTCAACGTTTTGTGAGGTGTCGCACACTTTATTACACCCCGAATGTTAAATCAGCAGCCTTTTTTTGGTGAGGAAATTTCATTAAAAAGATCTGGAAAGTCCAGAACGGCTCTCTTGTCTCTCCCCCCCCCTCCTCATTCTTTTAATAAAAATGAAGATGAACAATTCTGAAGAACAGTTTAATCGAGCTGACTCGACCCCGTTAAATGTCATTCTACTGGTCGCCGTCTATGAATAGGACTCGCGTGTCAAGTGGGTGTAGCATCCCTTTATTTGAACAAGTCGTCAATCAATTTCCATCTACCTTCGATCTATGCGGCTCGCACCCCCCTTTACCCTCCCCCCCCGCCCCAACCCCGCTGCGGCTAGTGTCGCGGCGTGGGTAATTATACGCGGGCGTAATTAATTTATCGTCGGCCCACAGTGGATCGAGTCAATTAGAGAGGTCGGACATGAAATTGTTGACAAAAACTTCCAATTTTGATGTTTATCTAGTCAAATTTCTAAATTCTAGGGTGGCCCTAGTAAAAAATTTCACGAGAAAACCGCTGAAACCACGTTTAGAACCTGATAGTTTTGTATAAACGGAAATATAATCGTTTAAAGTTTCCAAATTTTGTCCAATCTTTGCTGTTGACTCGATCCACTGTGCAGCCCAAGGCCCGATACTGTCCGTTTAATCTCCACCCGGATTAGTTGAATTTCATCTGCTACCGGGATGTTTTATCCGTTCATTTTATCGTTTGATAGCCCCCGTCAATACCTTCAAAGAGAATGGCGTCGAAAGAAAGGACCTAGAAGGTGGGGAAAAAATGAAATATTATTAATGCTCGTTAATTAGCAATAATTCTTATTAACAGAGCTTCATTGACGCAGAATTTTTAAAGCGCCATTTCGACTTTGAGCGCCTTCAAATCCGGGTGATACTTTCCGCTTTGTCAAGAAGTTAGTATTAGTTGCTGAACCTAACGTAACCCAAGTAAGGTCACCGATGTCACTACATACCCTCGCGAGTGTGCTAGCTAGCTGATGCCTGTTGGTATCCGGCATGCACCGGAGAAGAAAACAAACTTTATTTCTTGTTCCTTTATTTTTGAATTTTAAAATTTTATTTTTATTCAAATTAAATATTGCATTCCCCGGCAATTGCCAATTGCCTGCGACTATTTTTCAAAATATTATTCTCCCCGATTGTAATTTTTTATCGAAGGTTTAGCAACCCTAACATTTTTTGCCAAAACTCGCCCAGGAATGCTCGTTCCGACATTCACCAGGCATCATTGGCGACTTTTATTCGATTTGTCGATCAACGAGGTGCTCATCAACTACCACTGGGCAAAAAATGTCGTTGACCCCCTAACTTTTTTTCTTCCTTCACTTGATTACATCGCTCAGGTCGAGGTCTCTAAAATATATTGTTTGTGTGGTGTGCATACCGGTCGACAGGCAATTTGCCGCGCCACTCCGCAAACAGTGTCCCTTAATTTGTCCGAAACAGCACCGGATGCACCAAGTTGCAAAACGCACCCAGTTGAAGCTCATGGTCCCGTCCCTTTATTTGGATTGAGTCCTCTCGACCGTCAGTCAATAAGTTATTTACGAGCTTCTCGGATGCTGGATGTGCATTAGCGTTGCTGCTGTATGTGCATTCGCGTGGTCACCAATGCGTTCGATTACGTTTGCGTTTGTTTGCACTGTGTCGTCGAACCAACCCCAGCAGTCTGTAAGCAGCCTTTTCATTAACATTACAGAGTGAGCCTTTTTTTGAAGGTCGATGGTTGAATAGTTATCGAATAATCTTGATCCATCAATACCTATCTGACATGAGCCCTGAAACCCATAAGAATATATGCATGACAGGGCTCACGTCATAATGCACACAGTTCCGTTTGGCAGAAATACGTCCATTTATAGATCGGAGTCATTGGATAAAAATCGACCAATCCAAGCGCAGAAGCAGAGTGATGCGAAACGGTGAATATCATTTTATAATTGGATCGCATTTCACAGAAGGGAACCAACTCGATTTCGCTGTTGTAAAATCGTACATTTACATTGTCTTCTTTATAATAATGCTTAAAATAGAACACATTTTTTCCCTTCCAAAAAATCTTTAATTTCAAAGGATAACGATCGTGTAAATTTTAATACTGCTCAAACAAACTTAGGTAAATTCAGTATGTTTTTGAAGGAATGAAGCAGTCGAACGATTTGGATAACACTTTAATCAAGTTGGCTCTCTTCTTCTGACAAATACTGGCTTGTGAATGCAGACCGATCGGACTGCATTGTGCAATTAGGAAATACAATTTCTGGCTCATTTTAGAAACAACTTACTTGCTATTAGTTTCTCCATGCAGATAGGTGTTTTTATGCATGATCCAGAAATTAGAGTTCCTTTTACAAAATGCAGTCCTCTTGGTTTTACTTGCATTAATCTATCAAGCTCATATCAATGTGATTATTTATCGGCTGCTGGCCCTTAGTCTCTAGATTAGGATTGTGCTTCAAACTCTTGAATTATGACCTTGATTTTTTTTTTTTTTTTTTTGCTGTGAAGCAACAAGTTAAGGGTGCGGAGCGCTTATTGTGGATTGGACCACTTAAACGGCCAGGGGACCCCTCGTTAATTAATCCTTCAAGTATTTAATTATCAGCAACTAAGCAATCAAATAATTAGGTAGTAACTCGAAGTAATCCGTTTGATCAGCATTTCCCTAATTATATTTCATTGTTTATTACTTTATTACAAAGTCTTTCGGCCGAATCGGAAAGCGGTAGTCCAGAAGCTGATCGAATCATAACACGCGCGTGCTTTTTGGGAAATAGCGTTTCATTCCTGGAAATGCTACTATATTTGTTTCATATCGTGAAGTGTTATCGTAACCAAGTTAAAAATCTGCGCAATAACGCCATTTTATATCGAGTATAATTTCTCTTCTCTAATTAGGCAGCTCGTTGTTTGTATCGGACAAACTGCTGGCTTTAACGTAATCTCGTCCTTGAACCTTGATTTTCGTGATTCGGTTGGAGATAAACCGACGAGAGTAGGCAATTGGACGTTTTGGCATCAGCCCGGAGATTCGTAAGAATGCATGCGTAACAGGGCTCTTGTTCTAATGGATATAGCATGCACTCTTTTTGATTTAAAGGCGTCTAATTATGGGATTGTTTATGAATCGAAAACTCTTTGTCGTCCGGAGCCAATTTAATTTTTTTTTCATTTCAATGATATGGATACAATTTTTCCCCTAAATTTTCTGGCAGTTTGCTGATCAAAATATTACGGTAAAAAGTAGAGCCTCATATAAAATTTGGGAACGTGGAATGCAGTTTACTGCAGTCAGCGGTCTGATCCTTGAAACTGATAGACAGAGCTATCGACAAAGAAGACACCGAGAAGATGAAGGATTCTTCCTATTGGTTAAAATGGGCGGTTGTCATACACTGAGGGAAAAAATGATGCACCAACCTCCTTTGTCCAAGGAAATCATACCCTTACACCAATAGGATCATTCCATATTCTCTCGGCGTGCTTATTCTATCAATTTTAATAATCAGCCCGCACGCTGATTCTGGTTAAATCAGGTCAATCGTTCGAGAGGCCACTGGCGGTGGAATCCAATTTTTGAAAGTCGCATAACCTATGCGTTCCTTCAACTCTGTTCGCGCGAAGTCTGAGCTGGACTCAAAACGCACATAAATTTACATGCATTTGAGATTGGTCCATCTTAAGGAGCAATCACGTTTGGTGGAACGTGCCCCGCCCCCCTCCCCCATCCTCCCATTACCTCCCTTTTTACCTTCCTCACTCCCATCTTGCACCTCACCTCCAAACCTCCTTCATTAGAAGTTTTAAGCCCCTGTAAAAGTGCGCTAGCTCGACGATGGAGTGCTTCCTTTCAGGAAAACTTTTAGGGCGTCGAGCCTTGTCATATCGTTATTGATAAAACCCCATCAAAGCCATGTTAGTTATCGATCAAGGTCGTTCGATAACGATTAACTATTCCACAAAAGCACCTATTTGCATAGGGAAACTTATTGTACGTCAATTGTTTCTGAATTGAGTCGAAAATTGTAGTTCCTACACTGGAAAAAAAAAACACGTTTGATCTAGAGTCCAGACTCTTAAAAAAACATCGACAAGAAAAAATACTCTTGATTCAATCGCTTCGCTTAAATCAAGAACCAAGCCTCTTAATTTGAGCGGATTTCCTTTTGATTTAAGCAAAAATCTGATTGAATCAAGAGTATTTTTCCTTGTCAATGTTTTCAAGAGTCTGGACTCGAGGTCCAATGTGTTTTTTCTCCAGTGTAATTGCAAAATGAAGTCCAAACGACACTCCACCATAGTAAGCATTTTGGTTCTAAACTGCGTGTCACAATAGAAATCTTCTATGAGTTCTTTCAACTCCTCCTGAGTAAGTTAAAGTCGACATTCGTATTGCGTATCGTCCAAAGAAAATTAAAATCCTCGCCATTTTGCTCTCCGTTTTTCTCGGATCGAACATTTGGAAAGGAAAGGAATCGAGAGGGGAGCAATGGAATACTTCATGACGATGATCGTATCGTTGCGATGCCATCAAAGGCTTTTCCGACATCCCGAAGAACTGGGTGAATTTTTCACGCGCCAAGCGAATTTTTTTTAGAAACACAGCTCGTGCACACCGCGCAGTGGTGCGGCACGGCGCGGCGCCGCGTATTTTGCATAGGCATGCAATAAAGCAAGCAAGAGGTGTCGTTTACTCGTCTGCCGGATCACCAGCGGTGCCAAACTTCCCTGTTAATTGCAACTTTTCACTTGCACTGTAATTCGTTTTCCGCGGTCACGGTCAGGGTCAGAGGGTCTTACTCCCGTCGTGGAGTCCCGGATTGAAGGTTGCCTCCCAGGGATCTGGGAGGGAGCTTTCCCGGGAAAATTAGACTGACAAATACTCACACATATGCTCGGTAATAACTCACACTTTGAAGAGCCATGGAGGACTTTCGGCGGAATCTTCCTGGGAAGTTTCATGGGATTTTCCGCACCCACACCCAGCATTTTTCTTTCCTGCGAAAATTTTTGCGTAATAAAAAAAAATTACTGATTTTTTCATTTTGAAAATTCCTGATATTTTCCTGATTTTTCTCGACTCCTGGCACGGTAGGCAAAAAGCAGTAAGACTTTCTCCGCTAAGGAAATTCGCGCAAGAAAAATGCCTGATAAAACGTCCGATTTTTCCGATTTTCCTGATCGGCCAAAATTCCTGATATTTTCCGGTTGTTCCGCTTTTTCCTGATGCTAGACACCCTGCTGAGAGGATGTTCATAAATCTCCTCAAAAATAAATATTTTAATCCAATAGTTTCGGCAACTTTCAAATGTTCGTACGACGCTTTTCCTCACTACGGCAGGACGATTTCCCGCTACGAATGCAATTCACGAGAGGCAATTTCGCAACGTCGGAATGCAGTTAAGTTCTATTGTCCGTAAAACGAAGATCTGTGACCATACCGGTGCGGTCGTCGCGTCATTTTGGCGAGCGAATTTCGGGCATTCCCGCGATTCCTCCCCGTGTAGTAGATTACCGAAATTTTCGATCGCTCCTCAAATTAAGCGTGATAATCGCGGCGCGAGAATGCAATCAAACCGACGACGGTTGCATTCCCGCCGAGCGTTGGCCTTATAAGGGTTCTCTCCTTCGATTTCATCGGAATGATGTCACGGAGGAGCTCGCCATCAGTTGGCGCTGGTTTTTCCGCCATCGCCGAAAAAACGTAACGCCCACGCACTTGCATGTACTGCCTTGCTAAGCAAAAACGCCGTATAACCTCTCAGGCGTTGCCAAATTTCTTTTTTTAAATACGAATTTTCAGCGAAACTGTCGGGTATTTTTCTTCCAATTTTTCAGAAAATTTCATTCGAATGGAGATGTTGCATGTGTGAGGGATTTGCGATTTGACCATTGATTCTTATGAAAAAGTTTGCGAGAAACACGATGGTGCCACTGGTTTTCTCTGAAATCATCTCTCAAGCTCAAAAAAGCTATCAAAGTGAAGCCAAAATGGAGGGTATATCCCACCCTACCCTGCACTGAAAAAAAAGTAGTTAGCGTTGAGAACTAATTTGGTAAGTTCTCGCCAATAGAATCAAAATTAGGCTTCAGAACTAATTTATTGTACTGAAGCACCAATCAATTCGCTTCATACGCTGACTTGACTTCACTAGAGTGCGAACCAGAATTGGAAAACAGCACTAGCTGTAAAATTAGCGCTGTGGTAAGACAAATTCACCTTCGGGTCAAACTAATTCGCCCTCAACACTAACTGCCACATTGTCCGTTACATTTATTTAGTTTCGAAAACGTGGCGTCGGTACAACAGCCTCAATCGCGTCAGCTCGTGAAAATCAATTAAAATGTGAAATTTCGGGCTCGTTTGACAATTTAAATACTCCTGGTATGATTTTTAGTGTCCTCTCTTTCTTGAAAACGTTCGAAAGCAACATAAATAAACCTGTTAAGGTTAGAAATCGTCTGTTCGATTCAAAACGTAAACAAGCATGATATTCGTTGGAGTTGTCAATCTTCTGTATTGCGATTAAAGCGTTCCGCGTTCAGTTTATATTTTACGAAAATCTGTGAACTTACTGCTTACTTCTACATATAGTTCGTGTTCTCCCGTAATTTCAAAAGAATATCTCAAGTGTTCGGACGAGATATGTTTATTCAGTGTGAACATTCGCTACCGTTTCATGTGTGAGTGTGTGTCTCTCTAAAGGATAATTCTGTCTACTTGCACATACCTATGGGATATTCCTTTCCTCTGTCGTTCATTTGGAACCGGTCAGTTGATTTTTACCTCTCATCTTTTAAGAAATCTTCTTTTCCTGAAAGTATTGTCCAGTTATCATTCGCTAAGCCGTTTTCTCCTCTCTTAGTTTTGAGGTTAGGTTGACCCAACCCTACCGAATGCGAATTAGAGTAGCGGAATTAGTTCCCAGTACTAATAGTGGTTAGTGTACAGAAACCAAAAATCATGTGTGTCCAAATCACACAATATGAGTTAGTGTATAGAAACCATTTTTAGTCATCTGACGCTAACTCATTTTTTTCAGTGTGAGAGTCCACCTCTACATCAAAACAAACTCCCATAGCAGGGAGCAAATACATTAGCAGGGTTGCCGTGTTTTCAGTTTGGAGTCTCCAAATAAAGTGGCAACCCTGCTAATGTATTTGTTCCCTATCTTTGCATGGAGAGTTTGTTTTGATGTAGAGGTGGACTCTCAGGGTAGGGTGGGATATCCCCTCCATTTTGGCGTCACTTCGAGAGCCTTTTTTTGAGCTGGGGAGATGATTTCAGAGAAAACCAGTGGCACCATCGTGTTTCTCGCGAACTTTTACGTAAGAATCAATGGTCAAATCGCAAATCCCTCACACATGCAACATCTCCATTTTGATTTAAAGTATGTGAAGATTTCAAGGAAAAATATTTCTAACTTGCCTCAACAATTACTGTTTTACTAATGGAAATTTGGCAACTTTTGAGAGCTCTTGCGGCGTTTTTCCTCTGCGCGGTAGTGTACTCGCGATTTCTTCCAAATCGGTGTAGCGTACACGCGTCATTAAATTACCATTCGATCACGTATAATATGTCGATCACTAGTCAGAAAAATCGTCGCTCCTCTGACGTAAAGGCGTATCTCAATTTTTGCGTGAACCCAATTCTCCATGTAACTCTATGCTCTCCAGGGTTCACGTGGAAAAAGAGGAACGCCTTTACGTCAGAAGGCCAACGAGGATCGACGTTTGACGACCCGAACTACAAACATTGGCTCTAGCGGAAAGCGGCGCATGGGATCTTCCGGGAATCGGTGCTGGCGCCGGCCAATATGAGGTTTGAGCAAATCGCAGCTATTATTCAATGCGTCTACGATTATGATAATCCACAGGTTCCGAGGGACGTAAAACGTGCGCAATCGTGTGCGGTGCAAACCGTATGGCCGCCAAATTTCTTCCGTTTCTTTTATTGGTGGCTTGCACATAGCCCAACACTGGAAAAAAACTCATTGGATCTAGAGTCCAGACTCTTGAAAACATAGACCAAAAAAAATACTCTTGATTCAATCAGATTTAAGCTTAAATCAACAGGAAATCCGCTCAAATTAAGAGGCTTGGTTCTTGATTTAAGCAAAAATCCGATTGAATCAAGAGTATTTTTTCTTATCGATGTTTTTAAGAGTCTGAATCCTAGATCCAATGTGTTTTTTCCCCCAGTGAATTGCACAAATATTCCATTTGCGCCTTTGGGTACTGAACCTTTTGTTTTTATCACTTTTCACAGATATCCCTATTTTTCCTCTTTTTACTCTTCTTCCATCTTTCTATTCTCTTTTTCTTCTCCTCTCTTCCCCTTCCTCTTCTTCTACTTCTTTTTTTCACTTCTTCCTCTTGTTGACCCGGTGGGGGAGGAAGGGCGCAAAATCTGCTGTCAGCGTTAAGTTAAAGTTGCTCCAACTGCTCTAAGGAAAAACGTGTCTTTTCCCAGATCCGCCGGAAAGGATATCTCATCTAGGGGCAATCCTTTCTGTTTTTGAACTTTCATCGAAAATTTTAGGGCGGAGATGTTCTTTTGAGAAAGAATTTCTAAAGCTCGAAGCGCCTTCATCTCGCTGTAATACGCCACGCTTTGTTATGCTGTGAGTTTAGTCGCATGTCTCACCTAAATTTAACACGAGAAACCAATATTCAGGGGAAATTCGGAGTTGGAGACCTTGCGGAACTTGCAACTCTTCTGTCGTTTCTAAGGTCTTTCGATAGCACATGACCGACAATGATAGATTCGTTGTGAGAGTTTCAATAAACAAGAAAGAATAAATTACAAGAAGAAAAATTTGCCTTTGAAATACTATTTCTTACAGTCATATATTACCCCAATTTTGCATCTATTCAAAAAATTTTCCATGTTTTATTCATTTGTTTGTTTGCTCTTGTTTCAGGTAAGGGCAAATATATCATTTTCTTCATCCTGAAAGTAAAAGATCTAAAAGGTGAGTTGAACGTTTGGTCTTCTTCCATTTTTCGACGTAGTTTCACTTCACTGAGGAATGGTTCCCTGTAGATCTGACTCACGTTAACCCCTTGACAAATCATTATCACCGTCGAGATTCAGATGGTTCCAAGTCCAGTTTGATAAGTCGCATTGGCTCAATTTTATTGCAAACTTTCTCACACTTCTGCCGGGTTATGGCAACCGGAACAACTCGATTCATTCCAATATGGTTTGCAACGAATTTGAGTTGAACACATCTTACTTAGTAGTTGCTTTTTTTGTCTAATTTTTTTATTCTAACTTCTCGAATACATCGATATATATCGTTTTTTGTGACGTAGCACTAATAGCGTCTACCCACAATACATCAAACATAGATTGGGATTCTAGCGAGTGCACCTGATGACTAATCTAATGCTGACGTCAGCTTACTCCGGCTTCACTATGGTTTTTTGTAACGGGAACGGATCTGGTGGAACGCAGATGAAATGCAGGAAAGTCACACGTAAATCAAGAAAAAAACTTTTACAATTTGTGTCAGTCGTTATACACGTCGACCCTTTGATGTCAACTGTTTCATTAAAGAAAAAAGAAAAAAACGAGAGACTTAAATTTTCCTGCAGTCATTGTTTCCTAGACACAATAGCGCAACTAGTTCTCTGTGCTGCAAAATTCCCTATCGCAAATTTTACTCTGACTATGCAACTTTCGGTAACTTCTGTAATTAAAAATTCGCCGATATTTCTTCTGATCACACACCAAAATTGGCATAATTTTGGGCAGAAATCGTAGTGATATTTTTGAGCAAATGAATTGCATGTGTCACTTTCACAACATTGAAATAGTATTATGCAATAGTAATAGTATTTTTCGTTTGGACAACCACGAGTCCTGCCTCGAGCTTTGATGGTGAGTTTAGGGGCAAATCAAGAGCCAACCAAACTGAAAGAACACCAGTACCTAATTTTTGAAATTTTTTTGAAACACACTGAAAACAGTCAAAATAAATGGTGGAAAACTCCTGAACCGACTTCAAACCACTCCTCATCAATTACAAGACGTAATCCGACCAATATTTTTATGGGGCAGTTATTTATACAGCTCTGCTTAATCTTAATCGGCCCGTCAATTCTATTAAAAGCGTAGAAGCAGGCGGAGAGTGTATTTCCTAAGGTCAAGGAAATCAAGTTAATATCTGACAATAAGTCCCATTATACTATTGGTCATACAGTGATACAATAATCTCATTACAACTAACCGGCAATGGGCCGAATGATTCTTCGTTACGGAAAGATTTTCGTTACAAAAATGCTGAAAAGGTGCGCTACGTAATTTAGGGACACGATTTCCTTTAGTCCTAGTTTGAATAATGGAGAATTCGCACGCAAACTTTTTATTGCTTCATCTGAGAGTGCTTAAAGAGCTGATTTCGCAGTATTTCTTATAATTGTTTTCTGTGATAGGAAATAGTCGAAAAATTGATTTAAAAATGAGAAAATTCACCGCCTTGTGACGTCTTCTAGCAGCATTTCCCACTAAATCGCATGTATTTTACTTTAGCAAATCAGGTATTTTCGTCACATTTCCTTCAATAATTGCTCGATTAATGAACAAATGGTATCCTCATGCTCACTCACTCAGTAGTTTCCACTTCAACATGAAATTCTTCGAATTTCAGACACCTGCAAATTCTCCATTACAATTTCAGTAGAAACAAACCGGGCACCCTTTGATTTTTCAGAAGGAGAATAGAATTAATTTCAAGATTTATCATTGAGTGTGGAAGAACTAGATTTTTAATATTCTTTTTATTAGAATATTATGGATTCCTCATGTCCTAACTCTCAGTATGATGCCGTGCTAAGGAAGAGCGCCGTATGAACATTCGAGAGTTGCCAAAGTTCCTTCGATAAAATGTTGATTTTTGCGGAAGGTTATGAATATTTTTCCTTGAACTTTTCAGGAACTTCAGGTAAAATTGCGAACAAAATCACCTGAAAAATTGGAAGGAAAATTTTCAGAAGTTAACCAGGAAATTAGTGTTTAATCAAAGGAAATATGGCAACGCCTGAAGATTCATATGACGTTTTTCCTTAGCCCGGCAGTATGAAGGGACTCATATTGCCCCCGTTCGTTTTGCGGAAAATTCTCATTCGGCAGCAGCGCGATGGCGTGGCGCGAGCAGAGTATACAACAAAAACAACAACAACGCAAAGAAAGTCTTAAAAAACGAATTCAGCAATTCTACGCGCGCATCAACGAGCAATAACTAGCAGCTCTTGATTTCCCTCCTTTCGCAGACTCGCGCTCGCCCCGCTTTTGCACTTTTTGCCGGCTTTTTTTCCGCCTCCCCCCAGCCCCCCGGCCCCCCGCCCTCGTCACGGGTCACCCCTCCCCCTGCTCCGCGCGCGCCGCCGCGTTACCTCTCCCGATATGGCGCACCCCAAGTCGAGCCCGAGCCTGTACCGAGCCCGCGACCAGACCGGCAGACGGATCCGGTACCACCAAGAGTTGCAATCCTTCGCTCCGCTCGTGCAGTTTCGCGCGGCGAGGAAGGCTCTGCAGAGACGGTGTACAGGGTGATCCAAGGTTAATGGACTACATTTTGTAATTGGACCTCTTTAAGCAGAAAGGGACCCAGCCACATCGTCACCTTCCGGCCCACAAGCTGTATGCGGCTTTTAAAAATTCCCGCCGCCTTTTTATTTTTTTTAAAAAAGAAATGCACTGGTAAAAAAAGTAGCTTGGATCAAGAGTCCAGACTCTTAAAAACATCGACAAGAAAAAATGCTCTTGATTCAATCGGATTTTTCCTTGAATCGAAGAGCCAATCCTCTTGATTTCCATTTGAATGAAGAGTATTTTTTCTTGTCAATGTTTTTAAGAGTCTGGACTCTAGATCCAAGTTACTTTTTTTACCAGTGTGGTTCAACGGAGCTGGTTTCACTGAATTCTCTTCGTGCTGCCGATAAAATTTAGCGAAATTTTCAATCAGATTCAATCAGCAAAATTTTAAAACGTCACATGGCTCCGGAACATGGCCGGAAGGTGACGACATCAGCTATGGTCAAATTTAACTAGTTAGTCTAATTTTTAAAATGAAAATGGTTGTGCGGATTGATTTGCAAATTCCAATGAATTTCCTGTATATTACGAAGCAAATGCCTTACAATTTTACAAGGAATCCGCACGAACGTTCCTTGTAAACCAGTGGCGAGGCGTGAATGATCGATTATCGATATTTTTCCATTTGAGCTGTGGTAAAGAATCGATTATTCGGGTGTTCGCTGCGAACACCCTGTTTATCGATCTTTTTCCATAGGTTTAAATGGTAGATCAATCGATATATTGCAAATCACGCTACGCTTCTGCTATAAACAATTAAATTACCCATTTCTTGGCAAAAGCTCACGTGGCTTGGTTCCTTTCTGCCGAACGATGATTTCATTCACGAGAAAGTACGGTTTTACATTTTTTTTTAAAAAAAATGAAATTTTTAGTGCGGAGTCTCGATTAAAATTGTCTCTGTACTCCACACTATTCGTGCCGTGTTACCGAAGAGAGTGGTAATGAGTAAATTTCGAAAAACTTGACTTTTCTCCGAATTTGATCTAGTCCAATCCATATGAGCAGACGGATTCAGCTAGAACAGCAAAATCCGTTCTCTGCATAAAAAACTAGTGATGAAAAAGCAGTATACTACACATTGACGTCATTTCAGACATAACATCAGTAGTGCGATATTGCACCGTGCAAGGTTGCTAGATTGTTTCATTAATTGAGATTTTTTATAAGGGTTCAAATGGGGAATAGCATTTTTCTGCACGATTTGGCACGACATTGAAACTGCAAATACGCGTATCTTATTCGCGGTGTTTTGCATCTTCACCAATACTTCGGCTCAATTGAACTAAGGATTTTCAATTTACGCTCAATCGTACAGAACTCCTCGAGTTTGCTGCACTGAGCAACAATTTCTGCGAATGAATTCTGTGCCACTAAGGATGAACGACCTATGAACCTTCGGACGTCGCCGAATTGCCTCCGAAAAAACACTAATCTTCTGAGAAACCTAGGAGTATTTATCTTTCAATTTTTCACATAATATTTTCGCAGTATGATCTAAATTTTCTGCAAATTTCAAGGAAAAATACTCAAAACTTTTCTCAAAAATGCATGTTTTAGCGATGGGAATATGGCAACATTCAAATGCTCTCACGGTGTTTTTCATTAGCATGGCAGAATAATTGTCCTCTGAATAAGATTTTTTACGGGAACGTTGTTTTTCAAGGCAGATGTCTCGCAAACGCGCTTATTCGAGAGGGGCAAACAGCTCTGTAACAAAAAGGGGCCTTTTTCTCCCTCTCTTCTGGGAACCTGGGGATCGACGTATTACTAAAATAAAAAAATGTGATGAGACAAGCCTTTTTTTCCCGAAACATCTCTGCTCGAGTTCGAAGTTGATTTTGATAATAAAATTTTACTAAGTTCACATTCTTTAACATTTAAAATGTATCGCGCATGTGCGTATAATGTAAAACTTGCATTGTAACTTGTAACATGTATCGTTGGTATCTGAGCGCTACCATGTTAAGGAAAATCGCCGTTGGTCATAAAAACTCGAGAGTACCTGAAAAATTTGAGTCATGAATATTCTATCTCGAAATTGTCAGATAATTTCCATCTGATTGCAATTAAAATCCTCTGAAAAATTGGAGGGAGCGTATCCCCAGGTTTCTCTCGACTAGTTACAGAGGTTGACTCTCAGGATAGCGTGGGACAGGGTTGCCAGCGACCGGGAAAACCGGGAAAAGTCAGGGGAAAAAAATCAACCGGGAAAAGTTAGGGAAAGTCAGGGAATTTCGGTGTTGGTCAGGGATTTTTCTGAGTTTTCGTGGAATTAGGCGCGGGCGGTCTCAGGCTCGCGTTGCGGGATCAACTGGATCAATTTCACTTTAACAGACTGCGTCGGATCCATACTTAAAAGTCAGGGAAAAATATTGGAAAGTCAGGGAAAAGTCAGGGAATGGAAAAAAATAATTTGGCTGGCAACCCTGGTGGGATATCCCGTCCATTACGGCCTCGACTTCGAGAGCTTTTTTTGAGCTTTGGAGTTTGTTTCAGAGAGACCCAGTGGCACCATGGTGTTTTTCGCAAAATTTTACATTTTCAACAAAGTAGCTAGTAGCAACAAGTAGTTAAATCGTAAATTCCTGACACATGCAAAAGCTCCATTGTTCAGATTGAAGTACACTGAAAAAAAACTCCGGCCGTGGAAGCCCTATTTACGGGTTTTATAGACGTATCGTCCGTTCCGAGCTCAGAGACGGAATGTTCCGGGCCTACCACCCGGAGCAGTCGAAACTACGGCTCCAACTTTCGGAACTTTCGGCCTTACAGCCCGGAACGGTCGGTATGTCCATACAGCCCGTAACTTTTTTTCAATGTACATGAGGACGGCAACACGGACAGACCGGCGCGGCGAGATAATTTCGTTACTGGAGGTGGCATCATTGCGGAGGGGCGAGTTTTTTCTTCAATTTTTATTGGTTTTGCACCGGTGCAGCGGTGGCCGTGGCCAAAGTTGGCGCGGATGCGAGCCAGTGGCGAGTGCGAGCCGCTCTGGGCACCGGCCGGTTGGCTACGAGCGTGCCGCGGCTTGGATCAATGACGGAAGAGCGTATCTCGATGTTCTCATGAGCCCCAGGAAGCATTGCGTCATACGGAGAACAGGGCTCAAGTGAAAATTGAGATACGTGTTTTCGCTCAAGGAGCAACGTATCATCGTGGAACGAGCGTGGAATTCTGCGTGGAATACCATCGCCGGCCGCGCGGCCGCGGCCACTCGTTCAAATCCCGGGAACCTCGCATGTAAACAAACACTCCGAGCGACGAGTGATTCCTTGCGAAAGACGGAATAGATCGTATTCGATACATCGAACAGGTGAGATTGCGTATCGATATCGATTGGTTTAATATGTAAACGTAGCCGCAACAACCAATTAGGAAATCTGAGGGAACGAGTTTTTTGTGCTGGATTTTTGAGTTATATGAGTGCAAAATGGCAACATTGGCGGATCCAGAAAATTGGCAACATTGTCTTTCCTCCATTTAAACCTATGGAAATGTATCGATTCTTGGAGGGGCCAAGAGCACCGACAAGAATCGACTTTTTAACATAGGTTTAAATGGAGGAAATCCGGTGTTGCCAAATTGCTGGATCCGCCTCTGAATGGCAGTGAAAAGTGAATTGGTCAGGAATTTTCTCATTTTCAGCCATTCTCATTTTTCCCAACTTAAATCCTAAAATTTTCGTTCGAGATCATGCTGTATTGTTTTGAGCCAAACGATGCATCGAACCACTATCGAATACGGTCCATATCCATGCGGGTCCGACCCCATCCCCCAGGAAAACCGGAAATACTTCTCTGACAATTTTAAAACATTTTGAAAGTATTGTGAGGTCCCTGTTGTACGTTAGCTAATTCGATGATATTTTTAACAATTTTATCCGCTTTTAAATGGTCAAAAAGATCGGTAGAATTAGTTAAATTAAATCGTGACATGCGTGAACCGCTAATGTTCATTTTACCAGCTCTGAATTTTTACCTTCTTTTGTCAATAATACTTTTCAAGAGCCGATGCAATGATGCAGGAGGAGCAAGGACTCGTTTTGGGATTAGTATAACCGATTACAGACCGAGTGGTGATTGACGTAACCCGAAAACGAGTTTTTATTCCTTTCATAATTTTATAGCATCAACTCTGAAAAATTACTGTACGAACAAACGCCCCCCCCCCCCNCAAGTTTGAGAAAATGAACAATCGCGGTTTCCGCACGAAGCAACGCAGTTGTTATGAAATTTCCGAGTAAATTTTAGATATTTATTTGCCATGAAAGTATTTTAATATACTGTCAAGATTAATTGTCAGGATGTTCTTGAAAATCGCCAAATCGCAAGATCCCAGGTTTTGAAAACAAGATATATAAATTTCATTCTCGTGTAAAGACCATCCAGAAGACTGCGATTCAGTATCATGTGAAATCCACACGTTCCAATCTCACGAAAAACTGTGAGGTTAAGGTCGTGATGGTTACACCACGCGGAAATAAGGCTGAACACATGGGCACTGTCGCCACCTTGTCGGGAAATTTCGAGTGTTGATTCGAAAAATATTTCGCAGTTGTGCAATCCTGCAAACCGGTAAGACCTAAGTTAGCTCCTCAAGATTCAGCATTATTTATCCGACGGGCGGTAATACGCTTCCTCGCCAAATGATAATTGATGAATAACCACTTTTACAATTAACAATGACCGCTAACAAGACACTTATGCGGCGACACTTTTTCTCGGTCCCAATAAAAATGCAGCATTGTTGTCGGGAACGGAGCATTGTTCAGGGATCGAACTATTTGTTTCCATAAAAACTTTACTTTTACTGTACTAAAATTATACCAACTCGACGGCATAGACGACATACTCGTATTTCAGAAACCCTACACCACTATCTTCCCTACGGTGTAAAAATTTTACCTCCGGGAGTTAACGCGCAAATTCGGTTAATGATGACCACGACCAAAGAGTTGAGCTATTGGTTTCGAGAAATCCTAATCTAATTTGTAAAAATTCGCCCACCCAAGTGGCCACTCCGACGTTCATCAGTCATCTATGAGCGATTTTCATTCGAATTTTTTTTCAACGATTTGCTCATCAACCATTATCAGGCGAAAAAGCGTTGATCTCCGACACTTATCTTTGCATCATTCGATTAATCTGTTTACATCGTTTTTGTGAGGTTTTTTAAAATATTGTCTCTGGTCGGTAATAAGGCTCGAAATACACTAATTGTAAGAAGATGGCAAAATTGCAAAATCGTGTATCTCGCGTTTCGACGGTGCAGATTTCCTGCCATGATTTGTTTTTTCTCTGGCAAACTAGTCAACGTAATTTCCTGAAAACTTCCCTGATTTTTCGTCTCCGTTAACAGGAAATATGTATGATTATCAAGCTTTTAAAGCTGCTCGTCTCTCACACAAAAATGAATTAGAAGTGGGAATTTTTGAAACGCCGCAAAGAAGATACGTGGTTTTGCGTTTTAGCCCTCGAAGACCCTTGTTAGAGCAACAATTCTTTTTTCTCAATGGATTGTTTGCTTTACCAGGAGTAATTAAAATTGCTGATCAGGCAACAATGGTGAGCATTGACCACTGAACCACTAAGCTGGTTGCGTGCTACTTGTACTTGCAACTTTTAACTCTTGGCGTTTAAGCCGTTTAACACTCCCCGGACCCGCGCGGTTGCGGCCAAGGTCATCTGCAACGACCTCATCAACTCCGTTGTCGGATTTTCGCGGAACGCGCGGCAAAGATGACGCAAGGTAGAGAAATTTTATTAAAAATAAAATAGTATCGAATATCCGCAGAATCCTCAGCCGTCTTCAACACCCGACCAGACGCAAATCACCCAAAAAAGACTTTACATAAACATAAGTTCGAAGAACGCTTTAGGTATTGCTGAGTAGCTGTCGCACATTAAGTCGCTTCATTCACGAAAGAACGTAACTGCATACCGATATTGACAAATTTCTTCCCGTTAACGGTACTTTTACCAGGAGAATCATGGAAATTTCTTATTAAAAATTTGTTGATTTTTCCTCTGATCTCATGCAAAAATCAGAAAAATTTTGAACCATAAAGGCCCGGATACATTCTTGAAAAAAATTAAATTGTTGAAGTCGATTTTGCAATCTTGGAATGAAGATACGTTCCTCCGTTTGGGAAACAACGGTTTAAGGTCCAGTTACACGATCAAATTGAGCCATCAAACTGAAGCTCTGATTGGTGGAAAAAGACCTGAGGTGAGAATGCGACCAATGAGAGGCTCAATTTGATCGTGTAACTGGACCTTTACTTCCCAACTCGCACGTTGAAGGACTGCGCAAGGGGATGCACTGCCGCACAGTGGATCGAGTCAATCAGAGAGGTCGGACACGAAATTTTTGACTAGAACTGCAAATTCTGATGTTCAATTCGATACATTTTAAGTTTTAAAGGGCGACTCTACATGAAAATTTCACGAGGAAACCAATGGAACCACTTTTAACCCTCAAAGTTTTGCATGCACTAAGTTATAAGCTTTTAAAGTCTCCAAATTTTGTTCAACCTCTCCCATTGACTCGATTCACTGTGTGCCGTGTCAAGGGGGAACGCCGTATGAACGTTCGATAGGTACCCTTATTTTTTCAATAATCTTTTATATTGTCCTAGTCCATCATGAAGTTGCTACGACCTCTCCTGAAAGCACGCGAATTTCACCGCGATTCTACCAATACACGCAAATTTCACTGCCATTTCGGGGAATCGCGAGAATCTAATGCCATTTCAAGTCGACTCTCCCAATTTTCACAGCCTCCTCATTTTTCCACCCAAGCGGGCATGCGACCATGATCGCCTGATCCGTCGAGAAGATTCCGCACCCCTGGCTGAACCAATCAGAGAGCGGCACGGACACGGCAATACTCTCACTACACTCGCACTCCACCACTTGGTGCACATCAGAATGTCGCGGAGAAATGCGTAGAAACGACCTCGACGGTCTGAATGGACTGACCTCAAAAGCAGACCTAAAGAGGAAAATCCGCGACGATTATTTTTAGGCGAGCTATTCAGAAACAAGAACAGGAAAAAAATAGACAAGATCTGCCACGGAGATGACATGCGACCGCGGTGGGGGTGGGGGGGGGG